>CM021102.1:215304718-215484065 GCA_007115665.2 Sequoiadendron giganteum
TCTCCCCTTCTCCCTCTCTCTCCCACTCTCCCCCTCTCTCCCACTCTCTCTATCTCTGACTCTCCACTTCTCCCCTTCTCCCACTCTCTCCCACTCTCATCCTCTCTCCCTCTCTCTCTCTATCTCCCACTCTCCACTTCTCCCTTTCTCCTACTCTCTCCCACTCTCCCCCTCTCTCCCTCTCTCTCTATCTCCCACTCTCCCCTCTCTCCCTCCCACTCTATCTCCCACTCTCTCCCTCTCTCTTTCTCCCACTCTCCCCTTCTCCCTCCCTCTCTATCTTCCACTCTCCCCCTCTCTCCCTCCCACTCTCTCAGAAACTCCTATACTATCAAAAATACACTAAGAAAACCTAATTTCACATAACGCGCTCGCGTTATAACGCGAGCACATTTTGGAGTCCACTAAAATGGTAAAAAAATCAATATACCTATGATTTGAAGGCCCACAATCTACATATTCCCCTGGTTCTGTGCGTGCTCTGACAAAAAATATATTTTTGATGATGTTGTGAAGTGTGCAAGCATCTTTTTCACTTTCCATCACCTTTTCCATGATCTTTTTACCACCTTTGCATGAAATAGCAGAGTTTCAACGTCGAAAGACATATAATATCAATTGAAGTTTGAATTCCATTGAAAACTGATATACAATTGAAGTGTGGAAGGGAACAAGCTTTTGAACAAGTCAAATTGTTGTGGAGTTTGAAGAAAGAAGAAGCTAAGGCTACATAATTGGGTTGAACTCCTCCATTTGAAAGTCTGGTTTTTAAGGTATGTGAAGTCTTTACAAATTTTCTTTCATTCTATTATGGCTTGCTTTCATTTTTGTTTGACATTATAACCTTAGGTTTTCAATGCACATTTTAAATTACCAAATTATATACACAATTATTTACACTTGCCAATTACCATTTTACACTTGCCAATTATAGAAATTCAGAACAATTCACCAAAATTCACCCTTTAAGAAAACTCCAAGCCTCTCCCATTCCTCTGAAGGGTCCAAACACCTTCCAATACCTCTACATAAACTTATGTAGTACAAATGAAGAAATCAACACCTTTCTTGACACACTTATTCAACAATATTTCCCTTCACAAAATATTTGATTCGTGAAAAGACAATTAGGTCTCAAAACAAGATAATTTGTAGGTCTTAGGACCTTACCCGCTCAACTAGGATTCCAATACAAAACCCCCCATTTTTCAATGCAAAGAGTGAGGGTTTATAGAGAATCGTATACCCGGGCCTTCCCAGACCATTCCAAAGCATCAAACATCTTCAAAATACCCTGCACAAGGTCAAAAGTTCATTACATAGACCAGTCCTTCAACAATTGATGAGGAGTCTTATCTTTCAAGAGAAATCTTGCTCTTCCCAAGACCTATTCTCTGGTATTCCTAGGGTATTCCTCTCTACCCTACTCAGGGATCCCTCCTAAACCCCTCTCACCTCATAAGACTCTCCACCAATTTCAAATTCTTCACCATTGCTCTCAATTCACCACTAAGCTTCCTTGGGCTCCACACTGACCCAAAGTGTCCTAACCACTCGAGGGGCTAAGAAAGGGTATTATCACTATCCCCTTGTTGATTTTACTCCTCACTGATCCATCTCATAGGATTCTTTCACCTTGTACCCATCGCTTTCTTGAAAAACCCAATTTTAGGCCTTGTAGCCTTTTGCCCAATTAAGCCTCCTAGAACCCGTTTTCTTGGATTTTCTCAAAAAAGGTTTTAACAACCCCAAAATATTTTTATAGATTATTTCTAGTGGTACCCTAGGCTTCAATATTTACCAGGTGTTTAGTCCCTTTGGCATCTGTACATAGGACTGTCCTCATACCCCCTATTTTCAAGGGTTTCTAGGGTTCTGGCTCCTTTTTCCAACTTTGAGGGCTTCAATGATCTCCTCAACTCTCCTCCTTGCACAAAAATGTTTGGAATACAAGTGCCCACACTCTCTTTCTCTTGATTGGAACAAAGCAGTCCATTTAGCAATTTTCTTTACTGTTGTCCTCTCCAAGGCACTAGCCAAAATGCACTTGCACTCGCCTAGTTCTTGATGAATTCACCAGCTCCCTTGCAAACCAAGACACCAAACACCATATGTACACTATAAAAACAGTCCCCTACTTTATTCCAAGTGGCCATGGTAGCCTTGCCATGGGAATTCAAGTGGGGATCATTATTTCCAAAAACTGGCCTGAACCGGCTATGAGACCAAAAACTTGCAAAACTTGCAAAATAGAAAGCAATTGAACTAAATGGCTAATAATGCTTCACAAAGTAATTAAGTGACACAATTGAAAGACTCAAAGCATTAGACAGGTCCTTTCAATCCATTCTTGACTGGATGAAGGCACAAAAACATAAATTCAATGAAATTTGCACTCTTCCAACTCACAAATTCCCCTTCCAAAACTTCAAATCATACAATAGCTTTCCCACATGCTCAATTAGGGTTTTTATGACCTTATATACCTTTCTTCCATGTGTTAGGACCCTTGGGTATGGATTAGAGCATCATTAATGCCCTTTTCCCACTTTTAGGACAAATTGCCAAGTCTACATGGACTAATTTGCCTAATTTCATCATTCAGACTTCTCCAAACTTCAAGGCTCTAGACTACCCTAAGTTTGCCTTAAATCACACATCAAAAAAACTATTGGGACTTTACATCATAGTCCTTATTCCCTTGGTGGTTGGCTAGAACCATCAACAATAAAAGACCCTACTTTTGTACACGATGATTGTAAGTATTATTTAAATGAAGCCTTCAATGACATATATTTTTCAATTATCTTGAATGGATACATTTTTAAGGAACTAATATTCGTCTCATTACCATGGTATAGATAAAATTATCCTCCATGCCGAAGAAAAAGACAAAGAGGAATCTAATAGACGAAGAGAATGAAACCTTGAAAGAAAAGGAGAGAGTTTGGGTGGTGGCATATCGTGAAAAGAATAAATTGGAAACGATTGATGAAAACAACCCAATTGTAGAGGAACCTCAACCTTCAAAAAGAGAATGGGAATTGGCAACACAACAAGCATGAATGTGAAAGCATGGTTGTAAGACAGATTCAGATACCGTAGTTGGAGACACACCCTCTACGACAAGTGAATATGAAGGGACACCATTAAGCACAAGCGAATATGGAGGGACACCATCTAGCACAAGTGAATATGGACGAACACCATCTACTGCAAGTGAATATGGAGGGACACCATTTACCGCAAGTGAATATTGTTGGACACCATCCAACACATCTCAAGTTGAGAGTACATCATCACTCGAAATTGATGAAGAAGGTATGCCATCATTCCCATATGAACCTCAAGGTATGTCTTCTTCTCCACCCTCGATCAAAGGTATGCAATATAGCCCACCTCAATTAAATATTGATGAAATTCCTAATGTTGAGATGTATGTACCTAGGAGAACACCACCAAGAATTTTGCGTAGAAAGCCAAAGTATTTGATTAATATTGATGATGAGATTTTGCAGCACATGGAAGGTAAGATTTCAACACACACTTGTAGAAGATATGCTGATAAGATTTGGGAACAATTCTTTGAAAGGCTAAATGAGACTGCAAGATGTCAACTATTTGTTGAAATGATGCGGGGTGTAAAGTATAGGAACATCATGAAGACTCTTGGGTTGAGAACATCGAATGCATCGAGTGAAGACACTATTGTGAAGAATCTAATGGATGCTTATGAGAGTGTGGATAAGACCTCACGCTCAAAGGATAGTAATGTCACCCGACGTGTCATTACATCGACTTTGGTAAGTTTTCAAACAAAGAGAGCTCGCCTAATTAAAAAGACTAGTGAAAAAATGGGAATTAGTAGAAAAAATTTATCAAGAGCCATTCAAAGGTGGCAAAGAATTGAGGGCAATGATAGAAATGAATTATGAGCATTCTCGGTGAGACTATCACGAAAAGATAAAGAAGTTGTCGAAGCCTTGAGAACACTAATTGAAGAGTATTGGAAGAATAACACAAGGCCATCTCTGAATAAAAGGGATGTGGTAAGAAGGAGAATCGGTAGTCGGAATTGTGAGCCACATCCAAAGCATTTTTTGGATATGACTCAAACCCAATTTTTTCGAAAATTTGAAAATGATTATCCTCAAATTAGTATTTCTCAAAGATTTTTTGAACTGCTTAAACCTTTTTATGTCAAGATAAATCACACACGCACTACTTGTTTTTGTAGACTACATATTGAATTTTCTAACCATTATGATGTTTATCGTTCAATATGTTTAGATTTGCATACTAACGATGTTTTGCAGGATTGTGGCATAGAAGCCCCACCAAAATCTTCAAGAGAGTTCTTATCAAAAAATTTATGTGAAATAGAGGATGGCCAGATATTCTATAGGACAACATGCTTGGATGGTTCATGTGAGCGTTGCGGTGGCTTCCAGCGTATGCCAGTATGTCAACATATGGAAAGCACATATGAGGTGGGACAAAAACTAGTAGAGTTCGGGAAGTATAAAACAGTGGCATATGCTACAAAAGATGGGTCTCAAGCAAAAAGGTGTGATTTGGTTATTGAGAAGATTCCAGTGTACAAATTTATGACCACATTTCATGACAGTATACTGTCTGAGTAAGCAATGCATACCCATAGAGCCCGATGGTTGGACACACAATTCAAGATATGCAAGGACACCTTTCCAGTTGGAAGCATAGTATCCATGGTTGACTTTGCAGAGAACTACACTCTACAACCACAACATGAGGTGCAGTCACAATATTACAACTCTACACAAGTTTCGATATTTGTGCACATAGCATTCATTCATGCATCTGATAGTACAGATGAGCAAAGGAAGGTATTGAGGGAGTACCACTTTTACATTAGTGATGATCGCACACATTCTCCAGATTTCGTGCAAGGTTGCTTCCAGATGTTCTACAGTGGTTTGGCTCAGAGGGGCATAAAATACGATCAACATATAATATGGTCTGATAACTGTGCAACACAGTTCAAGAACTCACGCATGTTCTACTGGTTGTGCAGGATGCATGTCATTACAAGTGTTCAACATATGTGGAACTTTTGTGAGGCTGAACATGGAAAGGGGGAGCATGATGGTGCAGGAGCATGCGTGAAAAGAGCATTAGCACAAGAAGAGTTAAAGTATAAAGACAGTGCAAAGTTGACAGATGCAAAATCAATCATCGAGTGGTGTAATGCTTTGATGGGTCTAGGTAATGAAGGTACGTCTTCAGTTCGTAGATTTTTTTGGTTGATGGATGATACTAACATTGCACCATATGAAGACTATTGTACACTAATAGGATCGAGTGAGGTACACTCTTTCCTTAGCTCAAATACAAGTTCATGGAGTATCGATACACGAAAGATGGCATGCTTTTGTTCTTCATGTACAATGCAAGACTAGAATGATTGTGAGTCAAGGGAGTGGGTTGAAAAATGGTTCACAAGTTATCTTAGCCCAATTCACACGTATCACCCTCCGACAACATTGGAACTGACACAGATAGAATCATTGGTCGACTTGGACCACATATTAGATCTAGTTCAATGAGGTGATATATCTACTTTCTTAGTTGTTGAAATTCCATATCGTTAGATCTTACTTTGTACTGTATTCGTAATGTTGACAAATTTCAAGATATTTTTTGCACATATCAATGCAGGGCATGTTTATGCAGTTATTGCAAATGAAGACAATGAAGAGGGAACAGACTATTACTTGTGTCATTGTGTTGAGACCAAAAAGAAATTGGAGGCCCCAGTTATAGATGGAGAAAATAGCGAATACCCTACAGGCTCAGTTGTGGTTATTGGAACATGGCTTAGAAGGTACCCACATTCAAGTGTTAAACATTGGCTATTTCAGGACTTTGACATGCATCATAAGATTCTTCATTACTCGAACCTTGTCGTGGCATCCAATGTTCATTTGACCAAATATGGGGGTAGACCTTTGAACAAGACGTTATGGAAGGTCCGTGAGTCTGACCATGAGGCAATACTTAACACAATAAAGAGTAGAGCAGACCCAGATGGTTCATTGGATTAATTTGTAAGTATATGCACATTGGTTCTTATTAATTTATACTTGTATGCACATTAATTTTTTTGATGCCAATGCTATCATCTTCTTTTACAGTGATTGGTGTCCCCTTGCAAAAAATGCAGATATATGAGCCATCGAAGAGAATGTCAACCAGAAAAGTAATGCAACATCCTTATTTTGATGCGTGCATGCAACATCTATAAGTGCCTTCCATCTATTTTTATTTAATTTCCATTTTGGATGCTCTTTCTTTTTCTCTTTTACTTTGTGTATTTGTAAGTAAACTACTAAGGGTTGATTGATCTTTCCTTGCTGAAAATGCTGATTTAAGAGCCATTATCAAAAATCTCAGCCAAAAAAGCAATGCAACATACTTATTTTGATAATTTTGACAAATCTCAATTTTGATTTCAAGCCATTATAAGAGAGCATGTGAAGCTTAGCAAGGGAATCTCAAGTTACTCATTTGAAGTTAACCTCATGATGAGCACCTATGATGTAGACATTTAAAGAGAATCTTGAATGTATGAGTGACATTGTAAAAGATTTGAGAGAACGAAGTGCCAGAGGCATTGTAATAAGATTTAATTACATAATGAGATATACTCAAATATTGTAAGGTTGAAGTTCATGTTTGGTGTAGTAGCACCTTGTTCTGTAAATGCCTTGAGTAGGAAAATTTGCAAACTTTGAATTTTGAAATGTAAACAATGTGAAAAAGGTCATATAAAGAAGGTCATGTAAACAATTTGTAAATATTTTTTTGCAACTCGTGTGACCAAGCGAACTGTTCCAACACATCTGAATAGGTATGTCTATGGTAGACATGGTCCTCTTTCACATCGAAACACGTAGAATCGCTCCGAGCTACGTTCCACTGGATCGATCCCTTAAGGGTCCAAAGTGCAAAATAACTCCAAACTTTAGTATGCTATTACTTGGATACCGTGACACTTAGAAACTTCTCATTTGATCCTACAGAAAGGCATTGGACCCCTCTAGAAAAACCTCTCTCGATTTTGGTTATCTTGGAGTGGTTTTCTCATGGCAGCGGATTTTCACTTGATGGAAAACGTGTCAAATTCAAGCTATGCAAAGTTGCAAAGTGGTGCAACTTTCGCTCTACAACTTGTGTGACAAAGGGGACTGTTCCAACACATTTGAATAGGTATTTTTACGATAGGCATGGTCCTCTTTCTCACCGAAACACGTGGAATCGCTCCGAGCTATGTTCCACATGATCGATCCCTTAAGGGTCCAAAGTGCAAAATAGCTGCAAACTTCAGCATGCTATTACTTGGATACCGTGACACTTAGAAACTTCTCGTCTGATCCTACAGAAAGGTGTTGGCCCCTCTATAAAAAACTCTCTCGATTTTGGCTATCTTGGAGTGGTTTTCTCGTGGTGGTGGATTTTCACTTGATGGAAAACATGTCAAATTCAAGTTGTGCAAAATTGCAAAGTGGTGCAACTTTCGCTCTGCAACTCGTGTGACCAAGGGGATTGTTCCAACACGTCCAAATAGGTATGTTTATAGTAGGCATGGTCCTCTTTCGCACTGAAACACGTGGAATCGCTCTGAGCTATGTTCCACCGGATCGATCCCTTAAGGGTCCAAAGTGCAAAATAGCTGCAAATTTCAACATGCTATTACTTGGATACCATGACACTTAGAAACTTCTCATCTAATCCTACAGAAAGGAATTGGACCCCTCTAGAAAAACCTTTGTTGATTTTGGCTATTTTGGAGTGGTTTTCTCATGGCGGCGGATTTTCACTTGATGGAAAACATGTCAAATTCAAGTTATGCAAAGTTGCAAAGTGGTGCAACTTTCGCTCTGCAACTCGTGTGACCAAGTGAAATATTCCAACACATCCGAATAGGTATTTTTATGGTAGGCATGGTCCTCTTTCACACCGAAACACGTGGAATCGCTCCGAGCTATGTTCCACCGGATCGATCCCTTAAGGGTCCAAAGTGCAAAATAGCTGCAAACTTTAGCATGCGATTACTTGGATACCGTGACACTTAGAAACTTCTCATTTGATCCTATAGAAAGGTGCTAGACCCCTCTAGAAAAAACTCTCTCGATTTTGGCTATCTTGGAGTGGTTTTCTCGTGGCGGTGGATTTTCACTTGATGGAAAACGTGTCAAATTCAAGTTGTGCAAAGTTGTAAAGTGGTGCAACTTTCTCTCTGCAACTCGTGTGACCAAGTGGACTATTCCAACATGTTCGAATAGGTATGTTTATGGTAGGCATGGTCCTCTTTCACACCGAAACATGTGGAATCGCTTCGAGCTATGTTCCATCGGATCGATCCCTTAAGGGTCCAAAGTGCAAAATAGCTGCAAACTTCAGCATGCTATTACTTGGATACCATGACACTTAGAAACTTCTCGTCTAATCCTACAAAAAGATGTTGGACCCCTCTAGAAAAACCTCTCTCGATTTTGGCTATCTTGGAGTGGTTTTCTCGTGGTGGCGGATTTTCACTTGATGGAAAACGTGTCAAATTCAAACTGTGCAAAGTTGCAAAGTGGTGCAACTTTTGCTCTGCAACTTGTGTGACCAAGAAGATTGTTCCAACACATCTGAATAGGTATTTTTATGCTAGGAATGGTCCTCTTTCGCACTGAAACACGTGGAATCACTCTGAGCTATGTTCCACCGGATCGATCCCTTAAGGGTCCAAAGTGCAAAATGGCTGCAAACTTTAGCATGCTATTACTCAGATGCCGTGATGCTTAGAAACTTCTCGTCTAATCCTATAAGATTGTGTTGAGCCTATCTACAAAAACCTCTCTCGGTTTTGGCTATCTCGGAGTGGTTTTCCAGTGGTGGCAGATTTTCACTTGATGGAAAAAGCATCAAATGCAAGCAGTGCAAAGTTGCAGAGTGGTGCAACTTTCGTTCTGCAGCTTGTGTGACCAAGTGGACTGTTCCAACACATCCAAATATGTATTTTTATTCTAGGCATGGTCCTCTTTTTCACCGAAACACGTGGAATCGCTCCGAGCTATGTTCCACCGAATTGATCCCTTAGGTTGGAGGAGTCTTAAGTTGAAAATTTGTAAGTTGTTGAAAGCAAAAAAATTGAAATGATATTGAATGGCCCACTTAGCACTCATTGCATCTAAGTGATGCTCACAGAGGTGAGGCACTAGGCCTTCCCGGGAGGTCACCCATTCCAGTATACTCCAGCTCAAGCGCTTAACCATGAAGTTTTTTCCCCAAGAAGGCATAGTGGAAAAGGCAGAATCCAGTGTACTTTTGATGAGTGGAAAGGAATTCCTAAGAGACATGAAGGAGGAAGAAGGAGTTGTCTATGCAATCATGTTGAAGCCAAAGGAGGAGGAGTCACCTAGTCGGCTACCTATGACATCAGAGGTGAAGCAACTATTGGATCAGTTCAAGGATATCATTTGTGAAGGAACACCAGCTACACTGCCACCTAAGAGGGCAATCAGTCATCAAATTGACTTTGTACCAGGAGCAACATTGCCTAACAAGGCTGCATACAAAATGACACCGAAGCAGAACAAGGAGATAGCAAGGCAAGTTCAAGAACTTTTGGACCAAGGGTTGATCAGGAAAATCATAAGCCCATGTGTTGTTCCAGTGGTGTTGGCACCTAAGAAGGGAGATAAGTGGAGAATGTGTATTGATTCTAGGGCCATAAATAGGATAACCATTAGATATAGGTTTCCTATTCCTAGGATAGAAGACTTAATGGACTATTTAGGGGGGTGCTAAGTACTACTCCAAGATTGATTTGAAAAGTGGCTACTATTAGATTAGGATGAAAGAGGGAGATGAATGGAAGTCAAATTTTAAAATGACAGAGGGGTTATATGAGTGGTTAGTAATGCAATTCGGGCTTACAAATGCACCTAGCACTTTTATGAGGGTGATGAATGAGGTCTTGAAGGACTTTATAAGAGTCTTTGTGGTAGTCTACTTAGATGATATCCTCATCTTTAGCAAACCAAAAGAAGAACATATGAAGCACCTAGAACTTGTGTTGAAGAAACTTCAAGAGGAGAAGCTCACCATAAATCTTGATAAATAGGGTACTTGGTAACTTGTTGAGGTGTCTAACTAAGGAGTATGGACAAGGATGGGAACAAGTCATTTCATAAGCAGAATTTTCCTACAATGATAGCACAAACAGGTCTACTGGTAAGAGCCCATTTGAAATTGTATATGGGTTACATCCAAGGGGTGTACTTGAGCTAAGAGACCTAAAAGGTTATGAAGGAATCAATGGACATGCTGATGGTTTTTCTTAGTCAATGAGAGAGGTTCATGAGTAGGTAAAGAAGACATTAATGGAGGCTAACCAGAAGTTGAAGGCTAAAAGAGATGAAGGGAAGAGAGATCTATAATTTAAAATAGGTGATTTGGTGATGGTATACTTGAAGAAGGAAAGACTACAGAAAGGCATACCAAGTAAGCTACAGATGAAAAGGATATGACCATGTAAAGTGTTGGCTAAGTATGGATCCAATGCATACAAGGTGGAGTTACCCAAGGAGATGTCCATTTCGCCTATCTTCAATGTGAAGGACTTGGTGAAGTATAAAGGACCAAAAATGGATGAGGAACAGTATAGTGCTGAGGTGAGTAAGGATGTGGATGAAATCAAGGTACCTGATCAGATCAAACCACAAGTGGATAAGATTCTAGACTCAAGGGTGAAGAAGAATACTAGGCACAAGACATACATGGAGCACCTAGTGAAGTGAAGACATCAACCAGAGTCAGAGGCTACTTGGATAGCAGAAAGTGACTTTACGAAGCATGGAATTAGTGAGGAGCTCTTGACACCACAGGTTCCTTAACTTCTTTGTTGTAGGGGGAGAATGGTGCAGGAGCACCTTAAGGTCTTTTGGAGAGATCTTTGCAATTTTGGCTTGTAGGTGGTTCTAGCCAACCACCAAGGGAATAAGGACTATGATGTAAAGTACCAAGAGTGTTTTTGATGAGTGAATTGGAAATAGGTTTGTTAGGGGCTTGCGGTTTGGGTAAGTCTTGGACACTGTGAGCATTTTGAGCAATGTTGCCTTGGCTATTTGTCCTAAAAGTTGGAAAATGGCATTAATAATGCTCTAAGCCCGACCCAAGGGTACTAGAACGTGGGAGAAAGGTATATAAGGTCAGAAAAACCCTAATACCTGGGTTGGAGGATTGTTTTCACGAATTGAGACTTGGAGAGTACATTTTTGTGATTGGAAGAGAGCAAGTTTTCATTGAATTTCTGTGTTTGAGCCTTCATCCAGTCAAGAATGGATTGAAAGGACTTATATAATGCTTTGAGTCTTCCATTTGTGTCACTTACTTACCTTGTGTAGCATTAGATTAGTCATCTAGACTTACTAGTTATCTTTTTGCAAGTTTTTGGTGTTCTTGGTCTCATTGCCGATTCAGGCCAGTTTTGTGAATAATGAGTCCCACTTGACTTACCATGGCTTTCCTCTCATGGCCACTTGGAATCAAGTTGGGGAATATGTAAATAGTGTACACATAGGTTTTGGGGTCTTGTTTTGCAGGGAAGGTGATGAAATCATCAAGCACTAGGCGAGTGCAAGTGCATTCTGGCTAGTAGCTTGGAGAAGACAACAACAAAGAGAGTTGCTAAATGGATTGGTTTGTGCAAATAAAGATTATGGGAGTGTAGGCACATGTATCTCAGTCATGTGTGTGCTAGGAGGAGAGCTGAGGAGGTCATTGAAGCCCTCAAAGAAGGAAAAAGAGCCAAAAACCATAGGAACCCTTGAAAATAGGGGGTTTGAGGACAATCATATGTACGGAAACTTGTAGGACCTAAGGCCTAGTAAATCTTGGAGCCTTGATGGTCAAAAGAAAGAATTTATAAAAAAATTTGGGGGTTGTTAAGACTGATTTTGAGAAAAGTCAAGAAAACGGGTTCTAGGAGGCCAAATTGGGGCAAAAGGCTACAAGGCCTAAAATTGAGTTTTTCAAGAAAGCGATGGGTAAAAGGTGAAAGAATCCAATAAGATGGATCAGTGAGGAGATAAAGCAACAAAGGGACAACTAGGATACTAGTGTGGGGACACCTCGACTCTTGAAATTTATGACAAGCTTCATAATTTTGTAATGTTTTAGTCATTTAGAATTCTGTGGGACCATGTTAAGAAATGGTTAAGTGTTTAAAATTGCAATGATATATTCATCAAAAGGATTAAATGATAGTTGTAACTGAATGGGAATATCAGGTAGATGAACAGTTTGTCTAACTACGCTAGAATCTCTATAAAGAGACAACATGTAACTGAATACGGGGAGACAGAGGAAATAGAGAGTGCAACTACAGGAAAACAAAAAAGAGAGTAAACAAGAAGGAGAAGAAATCAGGCTCTCTGGCCTTTGGCATGTATGTTTTTGAAGTGTTAATATCTGGAATTCATTAAAGAGGAGTTTCCATTTCCCGTCGTGTCGTTCTCTCTATCTTTCCTGGTTTATTGTTTTGCAAATTGTGAATGTAGATTAGTTTTGAAGGATACACTATTGTTTTGAATGTCATGGATGTCTTATTTTCGAGTTTCTTTATGACAGTCCTGAATGGAATGGGAGAAATGGTTTCAGTTGACAAGGAATATACGTAATATAACCGAGTGTGAAATTCTTGTATGGTTTTAAATGTATAACATTTTTTAAAGAAACCATTACATCGCTCGACCATTGTGTTTGAGCAATGTGTGACTCGAGCTTTGAACAGTGGAAAGGTAGCGGATAGAGTTAGAGGCTTAAGAACATGTCTTGATCAATAGTGATCAGTAGTGATCAGTAGGTTAAGGAGTGAGAAGGGTGGATGAGCCACTGTCTTGTGTTGTTTCCTCTACATCAGAATGGTATCAGAGCTAGAAGGTTCTGAGCGTGTAGAAGGAAATCTACACCAGGCAATAGTGTGGGTTCTTGGTTGCAAGTTGATCCATCCAAGCTACAGGAAGGATACAATTGTTCTTGCGTGTGTGAAGATCTCAAGCTGGGGTCTTCGTATTGTCTACACCAAGATGAAGCTGGGTAGAAGGTGCAATGAGAGCAACCACTAAGAGAAGGGTGGGAAGCATCTTCCAGAATCTTGTGTGGGTAAGATGGCAGTATTCAGGATTCAATGACAATATTTAGATATATAAATATTATGATATTGCTATTAGGATTCAATCGTGTAGTTTTACAAGTCAAACTCATTGACCCATGATTCATCAGTAGTGGTTCACAAGAACCCATCTCTCATGATAATGAATGGTTCATAAGGAGGAAGATAAATCTTCATACATTTCTTCTATCACAAATGAGATAAGTGCTTGGTTTCATGAAGGTCATGAGACAACCATTAATGGGGAGTGGATACATGAAGAACTAATGGAGAATGATAATGGCTTCAGACCTGCTATAAAGGAATTTTTTTTTCGTTTCAATGATGCAAGAGGTTTTTGGTTTCACTACCAAAATGAGCCTACGAAGAATGCATGTGAAACTCCTTTTGACCTTGAGGGTGTACTTACTCCATCTCAAGGATCATGCATTGAGGATGACATAGATCAATGCTACGACTAACCAATTAATAATTATACACGTGAATAAGTCAAACATGCACATGTCAATAAGGGAACTACAAGTACTCATAAACATGTAAGCCTCAAAAAAGTATACACACGAATACATAGTATACACAAATTAAAACAAAGTATATGCACGAATACAAGGTATATGTATGAAAACATGTAAGCCACAAAGTATACACTCGAATGCACGTAAGTCACAAAGTATACATGTAAGTTGTAAAGTATACACTTGAATATACGTAACTCATATCTATTGAACCATCAATTTAGAATGCAAATATGGATAGGCATCGAAAAAAGATATTTGTATTAACCAAATAGCCATGTAGGCATAGATAAATATATGTCGATATAAGTATGAAATATATGTACAAAATAGCCATATAGGCTTACGAGAATGCCATCTAGGCATAAAATGTCAAATATGTCCAATAAAAAATATGTACAAAACTACCATGCAGGCATACAATAAAGGACTCTGGAATCAAAAGTCATTGCTCTCCATGCCCAGGAAATAAAATCTTTCCCTTTACTTTTGGCTCAGATGGCGATAGGTCTGTCACTCATTTTTGTTGTGCTCGTGGAGTGCTCCTGCTACTCCTCCTAGGGTTTAGTTCATGGTGAAGTTTTAACTGTTACAATAAGAAGTAAAGACATGAATATATAAAAATTACATTATAAAAAATGATATATTTGACAAAATAATCACTTACAACCATCTCAAGATCTCTCTCCACAAGGGAAATATCTTCACGCCCATGCTCAGGCGTGCTCAAGCCCTGTATAAACCATACAAATAGACAAAAACTACGTGAATCAATAATGGTTTGATTTTTGACTAACTAACATCTATAACAACAAATGTAAATTAAAATTTACTAATTTGCCTCATACCTCTTCTGTCAGAGCCATCGAGGATTGTATAGAAGATGTCACACCAATATCCATTGCCCTTGTCACATTCAAAGGTGTATCGTCTCGCAACAACTGAAAATAAAACAACAAATTATTCAACGTAATCAACGATGTGCATGTATAAACTACACAAATCTATTAAGTACTTGATTCATTAGTTAAACTCTTTATTCTATTACTTGCGTGAAGGTTTGAGTAAATCCACCGCCACTGGGAAGTGTTCCATCAAAACCTCCAATATTAGTTTGTTCAACATCCAAAATTGCATATTAAATTACCATTCGTAAAACAATTCCATTAATATGCAATAAACTTATAATTGTTTACTAGTTACATACCCTAGCGATAGGTGTACTACAAAAATAGGTTGGTGGGGGGCCGGTGTATCCAGTCTCAACACTATGACCCTGCAATTTTATTAAAATCATAAAACATTTTTAGTTAATCTTGCATTTCAAAATCGAAATTTAATAAATTAAATTCAATGAACACATGCAATAACTTTTACCTGGCTATCAATGCCATATGCCTCATGCAAAATGTCAGCTGCCCTCTCCATCTCCATAGCTGCAGACGGATCCTGCGTACCAGTCTCCTGAGGGTTGGTGGGGTCATGTGAACAAGTAGCCTCGCAAGATTGACACACATGTGTTTGAAGACCACCACTAGAAGACTCCCCTGGATGGCGCTGCAGAATAGGGCTAGTATGATGGATGACACTTTGGGTCAAAGTGCTGATTGCCTGCAATGTCTCTACGTCAGCACTTTCCTTCACGACGGAAGGCATAACAATGTTCTTATGAGGCGACCTAGCGAGAGCTCATCTACCTTGTCGCGTAGGATCTGGCTATGCACCAGGTCTATCCTGAGTTGACCCCCCACCTCTCCCCTGGAAATCCCTCATATCAAAATAATTTGGGATTTTGTTCAATATGAACTCACTGTATAGTTTCCTAAGGAAATATTGTGGGACCTCGCAATTGTTGCACGGTGGGTAATCGAAGAGCATATACCACCTATCATAAAACCGATCCTTCATTTATTGGTGGTGGCACCAATGGATAGGAAACCTCTTCGCATTGAGGGTAAGATTTTGATTTGTGCGTGGGTCGATGAATAATGAGCACTAATCACCTTTTGTTATTTCTAAATCTTTCACATCCTTGTATGATAGTTTATTTGTGTAATACTCCCTAGCCGCCTGTCTCTTATCTTCCCATCCAATTATTTGTTTGCTAATTGAATCTACGTTTGTTAACATATCTTTCAAGGAATTTGCTAGGGTCATTCTTTATGTGGTTGAACCATTTGGATCACTCAACCTATTGATCAAATCCTCAATTTGTTTTTTGTTGTTCTCAATTTCACTCATTAAATTTTGTTGTGCCAGGAGGGGGTTGAGTGATTGGTGGAGGAGGTTGATGTTGTGGTTGATTTTGATCTTCAGGATTTGGTTGGTCCTCCTATTGAGGATTTTGAGGGTTTGCAGGTTGATTTGCATCTCCTAAAATTTCAAACAAATAGATATCAAATTCAACCTAAAACTAACAAATTCAAAATAAAAAGCATAGAATCCTTACCTCTTACAGCTCCTCGTCGTCGTGGTGCCATCGTTGTGAAGAAATTCAGATTCTTGGTGAAGAAATTCTTCTCCTCGAGCGCAAGCGCGCTATTTTGGTGTTTTTGGCCGCGGGTGCACAAAAAAACTAGTCGAAATGCAAATGAGAGATTTGTATTTGTTTTTTTGCTTTTAACAGTCGATAACGCGAGCACGTTATAACGCGCTCGTGTTATGGCTTTGCAGTTGTAGCTGTCGGGACCTTGCCTAGGTTTAATTGAAGACATAATGCGAGCGTGTTATAACGCGCTCGTGTTATGGTTTACAACTTTTTTTTTTTTAGGGTGTCCACGGAATTGCTACCCATTTCCATGCACCCGCCCACTACTACAATCCCATTAACCATAATTACAAGAATCATAAATCATCTCTACCATCACATTTAAAAAATATCCATCTAACATTATGAAATTTCATTTAATCCATCACATTTAATTGATCAACCAATAGGAAATAACCATAACATGTCATCTATAGATACCATTCAGAATCAATTTCATTAACTAACATAACAAGTACATGAAAATTTTCCACTCGAATTGGAACAAGTGCAGTAGTCCACATCATCAAAAGCAGTAACCACGAACATGAACCATAGCAAGGGAAACCCAATGGAGTACAAGGCACATTCCACCCGACTATGTGGAACCCAAAGGTTCACCACCTATGCTAGGAGATAACACATGGTCCCACAAGATCAACAGTAAGGCGACCACAAACTGAGACAAAAACAAGGCCAATAGAGGACAACTGGCATTCCAACAACAACACATCACAATAGTACATACATTGCTTCTAGAGGATCTAACGCATATCAAAGGGAGAGAACAAATAAGGGAATACTAACCTACAGAGGGAAGGGTTTCATCTCATGGTCCAAACATGGGTTACCCTGACAGTCTCTCTCTAGACACCAATCCCATCTATGGTTACCTTGACAGCCTCTCACTAGGCGTTGACCCCATAGGGTGACACATACAGAACCAATCTTCCTTTCATGAGGACAAGGAAGTTGGTCTTACCAGTCAAGCCTTCTCAACCCATCCTTAGCCTAAATGAGCACTACATGCATGGGTGAGGCATTCACTTATCTTGATTAATGTGTAAACTACCCAACCCCATAATTCATTTTAAGTTATCACTGAGTTAAGAAAATCCCACATGGGTTACCCTGGTGCCACTTTGTGTGTCGGCCCTCATTGAGAGCCACTCCCCCTACTAGCAGCTAGGAGACCCAAATAAAATCAACAGGGCAAGCCAAATAGCACAAATCACATAACCTCATGAACATACACAAAGGGCGAGGCATAAACCATCCCACACACAAATCTCAATCAAAGTGGTGAACATTTCGTGCAAGGCTAATACCCTCGTATACTCATTCAATACAAAAACAACCATCACAAAATGAATAATCATAGAATCTATCAAGAAGAACACCCCCCTTAGCCTCTGGAGGACTCCAATACCCACCTCACACAATGACTTAAACATTTGTACAATAACCCAAAAACACTCCCAAATCCATAACCATTCACTTACTTCATACAAACAACTCAAATCATACTAGAAACATGGGATACATAATGAATTCACAATGCAACCATTTCAAGTACCAAAATATTCATTTGAACAAAAGATAATCTATTTCCATATAAACTAATCTCTCATCTTTTTTAATTATAAATACATCAATTCTTTCATATCTAAATCTTCTTATATCTAGGTTTTCCTTGTTTTATTTATTTCTTTGACATCATCAACCAATAATCAAGACAATAACGTTCTTTCATTGATCTCCTAATATGTGTACATACATGCATATACATCCCTACATAACACATATATAAAATGTATATCTATACATATAAATATATACCTTCATATTATCAAAGCAAAATTTTGTTTTAAAAATAGAAAGTAGATTTTCAACCTATGAAGGAATAAATAAACACACACACACACATATATATATATATATATATATATATAATATATTTCGATTGTATGGAAACTCTAAATATCAAACACATAATATAAAAAAAACATACATGATATGGATTCCATTCGCCAGTTAAACAAACATTAAACTCACAATCAAAACCAAGGCAAGTCTACTGATAACTATCTATTCCTATGCATAGTTTGTAACTTGGAGATTGCAGTTAAAAGTCACTAACATGATTGTTGTTTTGTGCAACTAAGCATTGATAAGGCTGTCAGTTTATACCCAGATTGAAGACTTGATTCCAGCGACATTAATGAAGAGGCAAGGTATAAAAAATAAGCGACAAACTATAGTTAACCATTGATTCAATCGAATACCAAGAAAAATTTCAAGAAACACAAAATTTAAACAAGTATCTATAGGATGAGGTGAGATATGCAAGCTATCAAGTTGGATGCAGGGTTGGGGAAATCAACGCACACAACATATTGATGGTAGGAGACAATGCTAACCACACCAAAATCGCATACCAGTTATATTGAAAGCAAGGCATCAATTGATAGGGGAAATAAATATATGGATTCAAATTATTCAAGAAATTGACTAACCTTAATAGGAAAGCACATCTACCAAACAGAGCAAACTACAAAGATTAAATGGTCAAAGTAAATTTATCTATCAAGCATAGAATCTTTCACAAATCACCAGGCCTGCACAGCGGATATGGAATGCTCAGAAGAAGCTTAATTTTAACTCAACCATGATGAGCAACATTTATTTTCAAAATAGAAACTCTGACTGGTAGTGATCGAAAGATATTTATAGTTTCTATTTTCCCTAGCTTTTGAAGTACTTTCATTTTGTCAAAAAATGTATACCCCACAAGTTGTCGAACTTGTGGACCGACCACGTCCAAATTTTAAATGACACCCTAATAGATCAAGCGAGACAATTCTGGACGGTGCGTTTTCATATATCCCTTTATGTGTTCTACATACAGAAGATGTAAGGATTTGCATACATGCCAAGTTGGAAGAGTACAATCACACAAAGTGGGGTGATGTGTGGTTTAATGAACTCACCAAAGAACAATTTGAATTGAAATCCAAGTTCGAGAGCCTGACGGAGAAAAACCTAGATGTCTAGAACAATTTCTTGAACTTTTGCTATGTTGAGGAATGGGTGAGATACACATCAAGCCGAATTCATGACAGATTCATTTGGTTGGATTACCTCACATGATCAATAAGGAGGCTATTAGGGTTGTTACATGATTATTCTCAACCAGGCCAGTTCTGATGCTCAAATCAGTCAAAATGAAATTTTAATAGAATTAATAGGTGTAAAATATGACAAGAGAGCTCTAATAGTCAAATACATTAAAGACCCTACAGTAAAATATGCATCAATGGTGATAGGGTACAAGATATACTTTAC
The DNA here is from genome assembly GCA_007115665.2 of Sequoiadendron giganteum. Classification (NCBI taxonomy): domain Eukaryota; kingdom Viridiplantae; phylum Streptophyta; class Pinopsida; order Cupressales; family Cupressaceae; genus Sequoiadendron; species Sequoiadendron giganteum. The sequence continues at coordinate 215,324,310 of CM021102.1, forward strand.
AAAAAGATAGAACTATATTTATGCTACTATCATCAACACTGCATATGAGATGGTTAAGAAGGGAGAAGATTATGACTTGTGTGAGTTGCTCAGAACACAACTGCTAGAGAACTTGCAAAAGAGTAAGGAATCTCAACACCCCTTCAAGTTTGGTACCTTGATCATTTGTTTACTATTTTACTTTCTTAATGAGGTTCTTGAAACCAAAAACATAGTATGGTTAAAGGAAAGACTAGAGTGGCATTTCAGATCAAAGACCACCTAATGAGGTTAGGTGATGCAAATGTATAGGAGACTGCATTATGGGTTTTCTTTAAAACCTTTCAAAGGAACATGAAAGCTAGAGAAAGGGTTCCCCGAAGCATGGTAGAGAAGTACAAAAATGATATCACTTTCATGGTGACAAAGGATTGTTGCATAATGGAGGCTGTTGAGCCTAGAGCTGTGTGGATCCCAAAAATGGGATATGAAGTTGAGGATGTAATTGTTGGTCTGGCTGACCATATGCTGAGCAAGCCTAGAGACACCTCTAAGGAAATATTTGGGACATATGAGGAGAATTCTAACTTTTTGCATATGGAGCAAAGGGAAAAACAAATAAAGAAAATTGTCGAGAAGATGACTGCATACTTCATACTTCACATTTAGTGAAAAGGAGACTTAATGAAACTACCAATGAATTTAGAAAGCCTCCATGTAATTCATTTTCATAGTATGGAAAGACCACATGCTTTGTAAGGAGATCATTTAAAAAAATTATAATTATTTTGTCCTCCCCAACCAAATAAAATAATTAAAATATTTTAAATAAAGTCTTAAAATTTAAAAAATGTTGAAATTGGGAACTTAAATGTTGTATAAGAAAAAGGACAGTATCAATGCCACAAACACACATGACATCTGTGGGCTACAAAAACTTGTGATAATGATTTATTTTTAATGTGGATCTTGTTCCATTTTTGTAAATTGCACAACAAACTAAATTTTGGGAGCTCCTTTGTAACCGTGGCCATTCGACATGCCAATTAAAATTTTTTTTAACCTTGAAACTCATTTGATGACCACAAAATTGGAATTATAGACTAGTGATGGTATATTAACACTCATAAAAATCATCAAAATTGAGAATTTTGCACATTTTTGTGATGCTCCATGGACTCACCTAGAGACATCAAACATTAGAATCGAGCCCAATACTCATTTGAACACCCTAAAAAATAGGTTTGCAAGCTCATTTTGAATAGTCTAAAATTTATACCAAATGCATTTTGAAGACAATCCGTAGATTCTAAGATATTAATGTCATTATTTCGAGCTACCCTACCACCACAAGGCTTGAAAAACATGTCATCTTTGTGAAATTGAAGATCATCCTAAATGGGAAATGAGGAACAAGTAAAAGTCTCAATAATGAATCCTTTTCAGGGATTTATGCCCCTTGAGGGCATATCAATATTCCAAAAGATCTCTAAGGTGCAGACCAAGTGCCTTTTGTTTGAATGCTCTACAACTAGTCAAACTATAATATTATAATTTTGTATTTTTCAAACATTATTTGGTGGCCCCAAGCCCCCAAAAATGTAGAACCAATACTTTCCTTCGTCAAACACCTTTCTCTTTGTTAACTGCTCAAAACCTGACTTGAAAACATTGTTATCATATACTCGTATACTAGCATTGTCATTGATAATTTTCATCATTCCTTTGAATCTACTATCTTCAAAGTTTCCCATGATCATTTGAGCTTTGACACCAAGTGCCAACAGAGACATTTCATTGTGTATAATACTTACATAACTTTTATGAAATATATCGCACCCAAAATTGTTGTGATATTTTATATAAAAAATATCACTATCATACACCATCAAATGCCTATCAAGATGAATTGAGAAATGAAAAAACTCACAATCCATTAGATAATTGGTAGCAGGAATATTGACTTCATATTTTTTCTACCAAATTTGAATCTCTCATAAGTAATGTGTTAAATGAACACATTTGTATGGTATCTACAAACTTTTCCAATTTAGGCTCAAGAACAAAATTGAATCCATCTTGTGAATCATCTTGTAATTAAATACGAAATGCCTCAAGAGATGGATAAAATAATTTAGAGTGTTTTCATGTATTAAACCCTTCATAACTATTTTTTATGACACAATAATAGCTAGAAGGAAACTCAATCAATTCTACCATCTAACTTCTCAAAATAAAGCTCTAAATCCCATTCAACATCAATATTTTTCATATTCAACATGGCCAATCAAAAACTTGTAAATAAATTTTTAAATTTATTTGCATGATTAACCAACAACAATGTTGAGTCATACTCTAGAGGATCATCATAGCATAAATAATGTTCACTCATAGGTGAACCAAGTTTTTTTATTAGCATTAACATCAATATACTTTTCATGTAAAAAAATATGCCCATTTCTATTTCATGAGAGTAATCATAATAAAAAAAGAGGCAATCAGGTTCACTATCATCATGATCAACAAAACTAAACTCATCATATGTAAAAATATGCTTAACCTCTTTAGATTGAATTACTAAACATTCATCTTCAACAACATCATCACTGAGTTGCAATATAAAATGTCTATTGCACTCTCATTATGAACACAACTACTGATCATGTTAGTTGATCCACTATTTGGAATACCTTTAAGCACACTTTAATTTCTTTACTAATAGAGCTATTACAAGGTATAGATTCATATAAAAAATTCTTCATCATACCTTGCACTTAGATTGTCATGACTATAATATTCTACACACATTTCATCCATGGGTTGATCACAAATAGCAAGTTCTTCTCAAGTTATCTTCCTAGAGCAAAAGAAAATAGCTCAAGAATATAAATGGTGTTATTCATGTAATTGGACCCACAATAAAAAAATATGCCAAAATGGGGTGCCTATTCAAGATCTAATGGTTCAAAGTATTGCAATACTCTCAAACAACAAATTTTATTATATCAAGGAGTGTTGGGGCAAGGGAAAGTGCAAGGTGAGATAATTTTTATAAGCTAGGATGAGGATATTTTATGTGATGTCAATCAACAAGCATCTATTTTCTTCAATGAGGTCGATGATGATTTGCTACCTACTAGTGGAAAAAATTTCTCCACTTTGTATCATAGTATCGTGAAAAGGGAGGATCATGTTTGTGACATAGAAAATCTAGATGAATCAAATCATGAGGCTAATTACTCAAAGAAAGCAATTTTTCTATGAAAGTGGTGAATTAAAAAAATTATTTTTTGATGTTTTACCTTCCTTTGTTCTCTTTTATGATGTTGAGGTTGCCAACAATGATTGTGTGTGTGAAGATGACATCAACACAACTGAAAATAAAGATGAAACCATAAAAATGACATTGTAGCAGTAGTATACATGAAGGATGGATTATTTCATGGGTCTGAATGTGTCACGATTAGTTGCCAAGAATAAATTAAAACAATGAGACAATTTAAAGAATTTAGTTTTCCACACGTAGTGTCTCATAATGATGATTCTCATGTTGATGAAAATTGCATCATGATGAGTGACAATAAATTATGTTGGTCACCTATTGTCCCTATGATTAGCAAGGTTGAGCATGAGGTCTTCATCTAGGATGAATAAGTAATCTCTTGTGTCAAGGATGATATGCCTAAATTAGAGTGATTTACTTGGGACTAGAATACTAGTATTATAATTTTGAGTAGAAACGCATATGCCAAAAGAAAGAAGATCACCAATTCATTACTCAACTTGATAATATGCTAGAGCTTCAGAGTTTTTAATTTGACGTGCACGAGGATGAGATTCCATGTGCAAATCAACAAATAGGTATGGCATAATTTTCATCACCACGTGAGTTGGAAAAATTCTCTTTTCACTTTGACTCATGTCATAAAGAGATTAGTTTTGGTAACAACAGTGTGCCCTTGTGTAAAGGAAGTTCATTTTATTCTACACGTTCCAATTATTTTGATGTTCACCTATTTCTAAAAAAATGGTCATGTTTCTATATATACGCCTAATGCATCATCAAAGGATTCTATCACTTATCTTTTCTGGCTACCCTATGATAATAAAGATGGTAGTGAGGTGAATCTTAACTAAACAAGAAGTACTTGTAGTTCAATGTCTACAAGTAGGGGACTTCATTGGTTGTAGGTAGGCAATGAAGTAATTTGGTCTTACGGAGATCAACTCCTTTAGGAGGCTCATCTTTGATAGAGGAGAGTTGTGATAGTTTAGCATTCAGATTGTAAACCATGTACATATTATATTAGTTTCTCTAGTTTTTCCCAAGAAGATTTGTTGCACACTCTACATTATCATTAAGAGAATGTATGATTTCAATTGTTTTACTTTCCTCCAAGTGCAGCCTATGCAGATCATTCTGTTATGTTATGTTTTGAGGCTAATCTTATAGTTTTTTCTGAGGCCACCATGACTTCATTCCCAATAGACTAATAAAGATTTTGAATCCTCCTATTTAGTAGGAAAACATCCCACAAAGATCACCAAAATATTATCCTTTCATGCCCCCATTTCATTTCTCTTTCATTATAACTATTCTAAGAAATCTTAAACGAGCTATCTATGCTCATGGTGTGCCTCTCGTTGTTGTTTTGTTGTACCCTTTTTTCCTTTACTCAGATACTTGACTTGAGTAACAAAAAAATCAGCTAAAAGTATAAAATTTATCGATGCAGCCTATCAAATTTGAAGAATGAGGATACCATGTGGAAACATTTCACAATGTTTAAACTTTATCAATCTTTACAGGTTTAAACACTGTGCTATTAGGTGAAGCATCTGAGGTAGTCTTCATTCTTAGAAAATAATTTAATAAAGTCACCAATAAGATTTTGAGGGTCTCCATGTGTTACCTTGATGCACATTTCCAAAGGGACGAGCCTGCCACTTTCTCCAATATCATGCCATTGGCTAGGGTAGTTGACATTTTGGTGGGACCCTTGACACTTAGAAAACAATGAGGAAGGAAGACATAATGGGACTTCTAATAAGAATCAAGGACTCACCATACTGTCACCTTGGTGTCTGTTTTCAAACGGATGATCCCACTTTTCCTCACACCATGTCATTGGTTTTGGCAAGTGACTCATCGGAGTTAGTGGGGCCCTTCATGCCTAAGGGCCAATGAAAATGAGACAACAAAACTTTCGATTAACTCAAAGAGCCTCTGCGTGTCTTCTTTGGTAGTATGGTAGGCAACGATATACCCTCATAGTTGCACCATTGGTTGGATCACGTGACTCATCAAACGGTGGGCCCATCGAATAAAGGTTGAGGGAAGTTCATGGAGGATCTTCTCAGGGATAGGTGTCATCTCTACACAGCATCTGAAACCTCCAAAGCGTCATCTCATTGGTTGAGACAAGTGACTCAGAAGGTTTGGTGGGACCCGCCCATGTGAAGAGGTAAACATAACAAAGTTACTAAATCTTCTCAAAGAGCCATCATGTTTCATCATGGTGCATGCAGCTAAATAAAATGCAAGATCGACACATTCATAACGTCACACCATTGGTGGAAAGTGCGTGAGTCATCAGCAATTGGGAAAAAATAAAGATAAAAATAAAAGAGCATAGAGATCCTTTTATGAGATAGGTGTCATCTTTATGTGTTTTCATGAGGATCGCAATTGCAAAGGGAAAAATCTATTGTATTATTGGCCATCAATAATTAGTAATTAGGCTTGTGGGTCTAGTTTCATGGCAAAGTGGGAGAATGATATTTGGGAGAAAGTGATGTCTATGCAGTCTGCAGAATGTACATTTGACGGTATTTATTAATTAATTGAAAATTTAAAATACGTTTTTTTTATTATTTTCAATTAATTAATAGATGCAGTCAAACATGCATTCTATTGGTTGCATAGATAGTACGATTATTGATTTAAGTAGGTGACTTAGAAAATTCAGCAAGTCTCATTTAAGAGTTTCATGTAGGAGATGATCTAGTGGCTCTAATGATTCACCTATGACTCTGAAAAATGATTCTCCACTCACAACACTCCTCTCACCTATCGCTTTGTAGCGACATTATTGTTCCTGCCAACTACCAAGTCTATTAAAATGTCAAATAATTAATTGTTTCATGCCTAGTCACACTATGGACATCCCTTTAAGATAGTGTCATCTACTCAATCATGTTTTTAAGTAGATTTCCTCGGAAGATCTGATTTACTAATAGGGCATAAATGAAGGATGTTTTTTGTTGCTTCTTCTAGTATATGAGGCTCACTGGCCTCTTTTTTTAGTAGTTCCTTCTTCAGTTTATCTACCAAAAGACATTTTTTTGCATTCTTTGCTATTATAAGAAGACTTCATGCCTCTAAACCAATAAAATTGCTTTGTTTCACTTCTTCTCAATTCTAATATGTTGTGTAAACTCTACTTTCCTTCATGTTTGAATTTTTTTTTTTGCTTTTCTAGAGATATGTGATGTGTAACAATAGTTTGTAGGAACTATCTATGGATTCCCTCTTCCCTCCTAATGAGTATTGAATCCCTTACCTCCATATTTGTTTGCATGAATTGATAAAAAAAGACTTGTGTGAGTTCTTATAGTATCTTTTATTAATTCCTTGTGTTGTGAGTAGAGAAGAAATTCACTTAAATCCCAGTACATCACCACTTTTCTGTTTCTACATCCTTTCTCTCCCTTTTCCTTGATAAATCAATAGAATAGAATTAATATTTAGGTTTACTTAGTGTTGATTTGGATCAAAACTTACACCTCGATTTAGTAAAGGAACTAGCCTTCTTTGGAGGTTTGGTCTAAATAGAAAGGTCCCACACCTTGAGATCAATCCCATCCTGTCATTGGAACATTGAATTAGGCTCAAAAAGAGTGTAGATTTAGGTCATAATAGTAATTATATGTTAAGAAAATTTCTAACACTGTTTGTAACCTTGACATAATCTTAAATTTAAATCCTAGTAATGTTAACTCATCTTTATTTTTATACCAAAAAGAACTACATGCACCCATAATACACTAAACAAAGATTGTAATATTAATAACCATGTTAAGAACAATACATTTGTTAATCCAATATAATGTAAGTAAGCAATAACATATATAGAAGATGTTGTCATAAAATTATAAGTTATTGAAGTACAAAGTTAGTTTTATAAATAATTCAATAATTTAAAATTTTATATGATTTTTTCCTATTCAAATTATTTTGATAATAATTTTAGAGATTCTATAAATTGCATGAATACATCAACTTCTAGATAACTTTATTATTATTGGAGTGGAGTAAATATTGTTGGAGATTGTCAAGATAAAAAAGCGTGAATTGATAACCTTTCACTAGTGAAATGATAAACACAATAAGATATTTATAATATAAATGAAGAGTGTGTAAAATATAATGATTATCCTTGCTTGTATAGGAAAGGATGAGGAGGTGAGAAGGTAGGACTAAAATGACTAACTAACCCTCTAAAGGGGCAACACTTGTGAGCTCACTTGAAAAGTGCATGAGCAAGTGGCAAGTATGCATGCAATAGGTGCCCAAATGATTAGAGCACTTGTCTACACCATATGAAGTGAGACAAAAGTATGAAATAGCCTAAGTAAACTTAAGCAAAGTGTGAATAGGTCAATCCTAGAAAGATGATTTGCCAACTCGATATGAAAAACATTTTACACTAACACCCCCCCTTAAGTGAAAATTAGGGAGTAATGTGTGCAAGATGATGAGTCCCAATTACTAGGCCATATTAGGTACTCATGTATAAATTTCTCATAAAGTGGAGTAAAGGAGAACCCAATAGGAAATAAAAATCCTCTCCAAAAGGGGGCGACCCTTTGGTGAAATGGCGGGGCTTCTTACCTATATTGCCAACAACCAAGGTTCAAACCTCATGGGGTTACTCTTTACCATGCCAATAATTGAGGGGCCCCCAAGATCTTGTATCTTAACTTTCCCACAAGATGTGGAGTGGGTCATTTGCATTCTGCCCAAGGAGTACATTCTCGGCTTGATTTTTAATGTACATAAAAGAACTCTCCAAAAGAGAAAGGATGTAAATACAATGGAATGAACAAGTGAAGAATATAAGTGATCGATGGAGAAATCATCATTACCTCCAGAGGACTACTTCTAACATAATATACAAGAAATGTTCCCCCCGTAGGAGAGAAACGAGAGAAGGTCCATGTGACCCCCCCCCCCGCCCCCCTCCCACCTTCCCAGAAAAAAAAAAAAGAAAAGTGTGAATTAATGAACTCTATGTGAGGAAATGTTTCCTCCCAATATTGATAAGAGAAGAGAAACCATGCAGCCTCCCCTCAAGATGATTCATATAGTGCTAGTAGATTCTCAACACTATATGTTGAATATGATCCATAATCATTGAATACTAATTTTCCCCTTGGGAAGAAGAAACACCACTTGTGTGCAAAATGACTTCCCGTTCTAGATAGAAATATACAGGAAGTAAGATGATGTCTTTGAATTTTGTACACATAATCTAAAGATTGATATGATTCCCATGATGTCTTCGAATGAGTCTCTATCATCTCCAAGTCAATGCTAATGTGTGACAAATGTTGATAAGATGGATCAAGTACCATATAAGATTCAAGAACAAGGACCATGGACATATGGTGACAACTAGATTGATGAGAATCTGATACTACTATAGATGATATCAACATAGAAGATGATTGAGCTAGATAAGTCAACTCATGAATATTTGCACAATTTATCATGGTAGAAGTTGATGTAGGCGAGGTAAAAGAAAGATCCAAAAATGGAAATGATGATGCAACTTCATCGAATATGTCATCATAGAGAAGATGAATGTGCTTAGTGATGTCATCCAGATCTACAATCTAGGATTTTACAAACAAAGATGTGATATCTAATAGATATACATCCCAATGTGGTGGATTTGGAATGACAATAGCAATGTCCTAGTCTAAAGAATTGTTGGAACTCATAGATGAGTCAATACTAGATTTCATAATAGATAATATGATAAATGAGGACAAAATTCATCCCCATGTTTATTACTCCCATAATATGTGAACTTTAGTTTGCAATTTCTATATATGGTATAATCATTAGCAAATATCAATGTTAAATGCAAGCATACCCCCTAGAATGATTAGTATTGAAACATAGCCCCCCTAGAACAAAGTACAAGAGAATTATAACTAGTGTGAATATTGGATGCCAAATCAACCATTTATAATGTATGGTAATTTTTATAAAATGGGGCATCCCAATATGAAAAAGACAAGAAAAAATGAATTCATTATGAAATTTTGATATATGTCAAAAAAAGTTTGTGAAATTTCGATAAGCGAGGTGAAAGTTATGCCCCATCAAAATTCACTTACAATTATGACTTCAGAGACCAAAAATGATATTAAATAGCACAATCTCCAAATCATCTTGATGTCAAAGTGTTTGTCATGGAAAGAGTTTTTTGTCAACTATTCACACTTGAAATTTTGACTCCCTATTTACAAGTTATGAAAAAATGAAAATGACCCCCCCTTTGCAAGTGCTAATGTTACTTGACAGTTAATTGATGGTGAATAGACTAGTAGATTTTAGCAAATAACGTTAAGTTTAATTGATATCTAACTACTAGTGGTTAGATTAATTACACTAGTTAACTAAAATTTCACATGAAATTTTAGTTACAACAAATAAAATTTAATTAAATGTAACAAATTGAATAAACCAATTTATGGGTGTGTGGGGGTGAGTGGAGAGCCTGGTTCCTCTTAAGGAGAGAGTTTGACTAGTTCAAAATGGGGATGAGGTCATTGCGGAAATTTTTCCAAAAATAATGGTGTTGGAGGTAACCATTTATGAGGGCCAATGGGAGGCCATCATTAGTGGAGATAGTAGAGACACACTTGCAAACTTCAACCGCTTTTCACACCATGATCCGACTTAAAAAATGTGAATATGAGGGATGGTTTTCTCTATAGTGTGTTAAGTGAATGGCTTTATCTCCTCAATATGGTGTGATTCTGAAATATAAAATGCCTAGTAAAGAGGTTGTTGATGTAAATCCTATGCATTTGAGATATGTTGGTCAAAACACAATATGGATCTATATCTTCAACACTTCAAGGTGTTTAAGGTATATTTAGATGTTCCTAGCTAAATCCAATCTATAATACAAATCTTCAATAGATTTTTTTTCATCTAGGATGCTCTTGTACACTATAGAGAGAAACACGCCTTTGATGGACACTACAAATAATGTGGGAAAACCAAAGGAAATTGAGGTAGAAGCACCTTACAAGCTCACACAAGTGACTTACAATAATGGAAACCCACTAGTGAAATATTGCAACAAAAGGCCAAAATGGCCAAAATAAATCTTGCAAAACTTGAAAATATATCGAAATAGGCCATAATTTCTCAAAATACCAAAAAATTTAACCAAACTAGTAGATGGGTAGAGCAGTAGTTTGGCCCTCTACTAAAAAGAACTAGTTTTTTGCAAAGAAATCATATTGTACTGATTTGTACAGTGCAATAAATTATAAGAATTAAAAAAATGAAAAAAATGAAACATCAAAAATTTACAAAATGCAAGGAATTTCTTCATTTCTTGGGCCTTTCGAATGCAATGGAAGTGTCTTTTTGGCTCCACAACCGTCCAATGATAGGGTTATGTATGGGGGACACCTTCATTTGGGAAAGAACATCCTCTGGTGGTTCTAATACCATATTAGAGAATGCCAAGATCAAAAAGCATGAATTGAAAATCTTCCATGAGTGAAATGATAAACTATTGAACATATGTTGGCATTGGTGTCAAAGGAGTAATGTCACATAGTATTGTCCTTGATGTCAAAATTGATCACTGATTTCTAAGGAGTAATGCTATTTGGATAGTGAGAATTAAACGTATTTGTACTTGTATATAAGAGAATCTTGAGAACAAAGAACATGAATACATGTAGTATGTTGCAATATCATGCTTGTATCTATTCATGGTGGTAGAAGTAATCCGAAAGTCTTATCTGAAATATTTAAATTTAGTTACTTAGGGCATAGAGATTTTTTGGCAACATATTCATGATATTTATTTCTTCTTGGATACAATTTTTGGCTTGTGGTTTGAAAGAAGAGTATTCCTACACTTCTTCTATCTTATTCCAAAGTTTCTAGGATTTATGTTCAAGATGCAAAAAGATTGAAGTTGTAGAAGGGTCACTGTGGTGGTTATTTAACCAATTGATGTTCTAGTATTATGCGACAATGACATGTAGCATGTGATCTCTGAAAATAGTGTGGGATGATAAAATAGATCCAGGTTAAGGTTCTTGAAGGAGGCGCACAAAATCATGTTTTAACGACAATAAATTTGATTTAGGACCGACCCACTACACGTTTCGTGTAAATTTGAATTTAGGACCACCTTAGTTGACTTGGTTAATTGTGAACTCCTAGCCAATATGAAGTGATGTTAATGTAATGAGGTGTATATAATCATCATAGTTTTAGATCTCACTGGACATGGATGTGGATGTGAATTTGTGTGGAAGTGTAAAATTGTGTGAGCAACTTTAATTCAATGGGAGTTACATCTCAATCAATGTGTTCCATAATTAAAAGATTATAAGGTGTGTAGGAGAGTGTCAGAGGCGAGATCAAATCTTGTGTAAGCTATGCAATCAACATTGAAGTTCTGCAAGCTTTATCTTTGTAATCTAGTAGGATTAGTTTCCTACTCATTGAGTTGGTGCTCAGGTCTTTGTATTGGGGATTGATGTCTCTAGTAGGTTGGTGCCTACAGATACAACACGTGATTGGTGTCTTTTGATAGATTGGTGCCTACTTCATGATTATAACTTATTCATTATTTCAATGAGTCTAGATTTGGACAGTAGCTCCACTCATCTCTTCTTGCCATGGATTTTCCCATTTTTAGATTCCATATATACATAGTGTGTGTGTGTGTGTGTTCATTATGTGAATGTGTGCTTTCATGTTTCCTGATCGATAGTGGCTTTTTTATTCATGTTTGGAGATACACGTTAAATTAAAGAGTTTTAAATAGATTTGATATATTGATTCACCCCACTCTCAATATTTTGTGTTACCTTCAATTGGTATCAGAGCTAAGTTCCTTTTAAGTAGCTTAAAAACTTGAGGTAGATTCGAGATGGCACACTTAGTGGCTCAAGAAGGATTTTCTTCAAATAAGGCACCACTCTTTGATGGATCTAATTGTGTTTTTTAGAAAGTAAGGATGGAATCATACTTGATGGACCTAGGGTTTGAGGTTTGGAAATTAGTTGTGTATGGATATGAGATCCTTGAAATTCCTCTAAGAGATCAGGCTAGAAAGAACATTTGTGAGAATAATGCTAAAGAAAGGAATGCTATTTTGTGTGGCTTATCTAACTCTAAGTTTGTAAAGATTATGCATTGCAAGATAGTGAAGGAAGTGTAGAATAAGTTACACAACATATATGAAGGTGATGACAAGGTCAAACAAGAAAAGCTTCAAACTCATAAAGGCCAGTTGGAAAGTTCAAAGATGAAGCCACATTCCTTCTTTAGGTTGATGAGGTTGTCAATTCTATCAGAGGTCTTGGTGAAGAATTGAAAAAAGGTATGATTATGAAAAAGTTACTTAGATCCTTTCCCAAAAAAAATGATGCAAAGGTTTATTTTGTTGAAGAAGCCAAAGACCTAAATACTCTAACCATTGATGAGTTTCATGGAATTATGACTACCTTTGAGATGAGAATTGAGAATGACAATTGTGTAAGGAAAGAGATTTCATTCAAGGTGTCCAAGAAACAAGATGATATTGATTCAGAAGATGGATCGGATCTAAAATAAGAAAACTTTGTCAAAAGGCTATAGAGAGGTTTTGGTAAGTATAAAGGTAAGTTTCCTTTCAAATGTTTTAATTACAGTGAATTAGGGCATTTCATGGCTCAGTGTCCATAAAAGGATTCTAAAAATAATGAAAGGAAGTCATTTCAAAGAGGAAGAAGATTTATAAAATTTTATTTATCAATGAGGAAGGCTACTCATCTAATGATGACGACCAAGGAACCTCTGAAAATGAAGGAGAAAGGGTTATTTTCATGGCTTTGGAAACCTCTGAAGAAGTTGAAAAAATAAAGTTTGGAATTAAAGATTATGTGTCTAATTAGACCTTGTGGAAGAATTACTCTGTGTCAATAAGGAAATAAAAAGGTTGAAGAAAATATTTTAGAAGAAGTGAAAGATAAAGATAAAGTATCTCAAAATCTTGAGAAGGCGGAGAAAATGATCATTGATTTGAAGATTCAAGTAGAAGAGTCAATGAGGATTGAAGAAAATCTAACTGAAAGACTTCTATCAAGATACAAGGACTATAAAAAAATTGAAGAAAATATTATCATTGAGAAAAAATCTTGAAAAGGTAAATCATCAGTTGAAGTCAAAGCTTGAGAAGAACATTCAAATATTGGATTAGATAATAGAAAGCTAGATATCACCACATATCAAAACTAGGATTGGTTTTACTGATTAACAAAAGAATAAGGTGATTCAATAGCTTATGAAATCTATTGTTGAGAATCCAGAAAGGAATGGCTCTGGAAGTTCAAAGTCTGAGAAAGTTGCAACAATCAATGAAATAAAAGTATTGGATGATGGATTTATTTGAGTGCATAGATACTATAGAAGATCCAAAAGAAAAAATTCAAGAAGAGAAGGCTACAAAACTAGATTTTATCATTCTTTTTCTGGTTACTATTTTAATTGCAATAATTATGGTCATAAGGTTTTGAATTCTAGAAAACCTCCAGCAAGAAGAAATGATTTGGCTACGAGGAATGTATTTGCACCTTTACATAATTTCAATATCATTTTTCACAAATACAAAAAATTTGGACACATTTCTAGAAATTGCAAAATCAATTGTGAGTTCTATACTAGATACAAAAGGCGATAAGTCAAAATGTCAAAATATTAAAACAAATAAAGTGTGGAAGAAGAAACCAAAGGAGTAGAGATCAAAGAAATATATGGTGGCTCAAACTAATCTACATGCTCAAAAGGAGAAGAACCTATGGATCATTGATAGGGGATGCTCAAGTCACATGACCATTGACAAGAGAAAGTTCTTCCACTTCAAGAAGTTTGATAGAGGATCTATAACACTTGGTAACAACTTTGTTGCTAAGATTTCCAATAAGGGTATTTTGAGTCTTGATGGAAAAAAGACAAAAGCCCATGATGTTCTATAAGTAGAAGGATTGAAGCACAACATTCTGAGTGTAATTCAAATGTTTGATAAAGGATACAAGCTCTCATTTAGTGCTAAAGGTTGTAAAATCATAAATATCGGTACTAGAGAGTTAGTTGTGGAAGGAAGTAGGATTGGAAGTGATGTATATCATCTCAATGAGGTAAATGGATGGAATTGCATTGCCATACAAAGATAAGAGAGTTGACTTTGGCATAGAATATTAGGAGACATCAATTTTGGTGATCTTGTGAGGATCAGTTCAAAAGGAATGGTAAGGGACATGCCAAAGATCAAGAAGCATCAGTCTACTAGTTACAAACCATGTCATGAAGGAAAAAGGACAAGGACCAGATTTCCTACTAAGAAATATTCTAGAACAAATCCATTGGATTTGATTCATACTGCCCTATTGGAACAATTAGGGAAAAGAGCTTACAAGGTGATAGGTATTTTATGATGTTGATTGATGATTATTCTAGAATGATGTGGGTTACTTTTCTAAAAGATAAATCAAGATCTTCTGAGAAGTTTAAAGAATTGAAGGCCATGGTTGAAAATGAAACCAAAAGAACAAGCAAGTGTTTGAGACAAGTGAGGTGGAGAATTCACTTCTGACCAGTATAATGAATTTTGTGAGTTGCATGGGATCCAAAGATAGTTCTCTGCCCATAGAACCCTACAACAAAATGGAGTAGCTGAGAGGAAGAATTGAACTATGTAGGAGATGTCCAAAACAATGTTAAGTAAAGTTATAAGATATATATTAGAGAGGAGTTCAAATTGTAGTATATATTTTGAACATATCTCAAATCATACCAAGAATTATTAAAACACCATATGAACTGTGGAAAGGAAGGTCGACTTCAATTAGACATCTTGGGATACTTGGAAGAAAATGCTACATGAAAAGGGATGAAGAACATTTGGATAAGTTTGATTCTAGATCTTATGAAGGTATCTTCCTTCGTTATTCTATGGTAAGTGAGGAATATAGATGCTATAATAGAAGATTGAAGAGTATTGTTGAAAATTTCAATGTAAGTATTGATGAAACCTTTCAGTCTACTGATATTTTAGATGAGGAAGATAATGAAGATCCAATCCATAACAATAATGAAGACTTAGAAGTTGATTATGAGAATACATTTACAAAGACTCTGACTAGGTATGCTCAGAAAAATCATTTTGAAGATCAGATTATAGGAGACAAGGACAATGGGGTTCAAACCTAGAGAAGAGTTGAGAAAGAAAATGAACATGTACACTTTGCATTACTATCTGTAGCGACAAAACATGTATCCCTTTACATTTTATCACTTGTTTGGGCCCTCCTAGTTAAAATGGACTTAATTTTGCCTTAATTTAGTGTTGTAACATGTATTTATTTACATCTTCGCACTAAGTTTTTGGGCCCTCTTAATTAATTGTGATTAATTATGCCTTAATTGGCCCTATAATTCATTTACAAGCCTAATAAATTGCATTTAAAAAAAGAGAAACCTAACAATAATTAATGCTTATACATAACACTTTACCTTGAGCAATGTGTGTTCCAAGAATAGGGACCTGGGACCCATTCGCCCATGGGGGAATA
The DNA here is from genome assembly GCA_007115665.2 of Sequoiadendron giganteum. NCBI lineage: Eukaryota > Viridiplantae > Streptophyta > Pinopsida > Cupressales > Cupressaceae > Sequoiadendron > Sequoiadendron giganteum. Next base: position 215,340,174 of record CM021102.1, read on the forward strand.
GGTCCTCCCTAAGATTTTGAACCACATTTTATTTTATTTTTTTGGTGGGATTTTAATGTCTCTAACTGTATATTTAGATGTCGAATTGTGATATTTAAATTTCAGGAAATTAAGGATACATACCTATAAATACAAGGTTATTTCTACTAGCATTTTTTATGAGAGAAAAAGTATAGAAAAGTTTATGATCAAGAGCATTCAAAGGAAAAAATATCAGAGTTTTATTGGAGCAATCAAGATACAATCATCATGTCAAAGTCTTCTTGCACCATGCATGTTTGTGGAGCTAACATTGTGATGTAGATTTCATGATCCATTCAAGTGTTCAAAGCATTATTTCAAGCAACATTCAAGATCAAGATCCACATCCCTTTCAGCCATCTCATGCAAGTTGCAGATCTACATTATCAAGGTTCATTAAAGGGTTTGTTGAGTGGTAACATAGATCTTTTCATTCCACATTCCCTCTTTCATGCATTATTTCAATTCAAGGCTTAATTACCAAAACAAGGTTTGACCAAGGAAAACCCCAATTCACCCAAAAAAACCATTTTTATCTCTTGTGTGTGATTGTAGACTTAGGTTGAAGAAGGCTTGAAGATACTTTGAAGAGAAAAATTGAAGAAATCGCCAAAGTTGCAAAAGTTGTCAAAGTTGTCATCTTCTCACGGAAACTCAGATCCCAAAGTTGTTTCAAACTTCTCAACACTGAAACCTGGAGAATATGGAAGTGCAAAGATAGGACTAGAGGCTCCTGAAAGTTTCAAAAAAAAACCTCACTAGAGACCCATTCGCCCCTAGACGAATGAGTCTCAGGCAGGCTTCCAAAAATAGCATTTTGTGAAAGGTACACAAGATTCTTCCCTTCTTAGACCTACATTTTGTTTTCTTTTTCTATTAGCATTGAATTTCATCTTCAAGATCCAAGTGTTAGATAGCATTTTGGTGTTATTTTACTATTTTTTAATTTTTCTCCCCAAAGTGTTGTTTGACCTTGACTCTCATCCTCAAGCATAAAATGAAACCAATAGATTCCCCACATTGAATTGATTCACCGAAGGGTTGTTAGTCAATTCTTTGTGGGGATCTCGTTTCTTGAATGATTGTGGGAAGATAGGTTACCTTATTTTCCATAATTTGCATAAACCTCCCTATTTTCCAACATATCATTATCAAAAATTGAGCCAAGTTCCTATGTGGAAGTAATAAAAGAGAAAGGTTTGTAGGATGCTATGGAGGAAGAATTGACTCATATTAAGAAAAATGAAACTTGGGAGTTAGCTCTGAGGCCCAAAGATAAAAATGCCATTGGTACCAAATGGGTCTTTAAAAATAAGTTGAATTAATAAGGATAAGTGATCCGAAAGAAGACCAAACTTGTATCTAAAGGATATTCTTAGCTTGAAGGAATTTATTTTGAAGAGACATTTGCTCTGGTAGCAAGGTTGGAAGATTTTAGAATATTTTTGGCCTTATTAGCATTCAAGAATTTTAAGGTATATTAAATGGATGTGAAGTCTACAGTTCTAAATGGATAGTTAAAAGAAGTCTACATTGAGCAACCGGAAGTGTTCCAATGTTTAAATAATCCAAATTTTATATGCAAACTGAAAAAAGCATTGAGTGGATTCAAACAAGCTTCTAGAGCATGCTACTCTAGATTGGATAGATATTTGCAATAACAATGTTTCTAGAGAGGTGGTGTAGATAGTGATTTATACATAAAAATAAAAGGTGATCAATTGTTGATTATAGTTGAGTGCTTTTGGCTTAGATTGTGTAGTAATTTTTTTGCATCAATGTTTCGAATCACACTTCGTGATTCATCATCAAGATAAGGAGAGCAAAAGGAGAAAATGACGAATCGCAGAGTGTGATTCGAAACATTGATGCAAAAAAATTACTACACAATCTAAGCCAAAAGCACTCAACTATAATCTTCATGGATTGTGGAAATCTATTATCTTTAATTGTTGATTGTTGTTGTTTATTTTGATGACATAATATTTGGAAAAAGAAGTGATCTACTATGTGCCAAGAGTTCCAAGATGCAATGCATAGTGAGTTTCAAATGTCAATGCTCGGTGAATTATCTTTCTTTCTTGGTGTATAGATTTCTCAATTAGATAGAGGCATATTCATTTCTTAGAATAATTATATAAAAGAAATTCTGAGAAATTTTAAGATGGAAAAATGCAAACTAGTGAGTACACCTATGGTTACTAGGTGTAAATTGAGTAAGGATGATGAATTTTCTTTAGTAAACCAAACTTTGTATAGTTCCATGATTGGTAGTTTTAAATATGTGACTACATCTAAAATAGATATAATGCAAGTAGTTGGGATGGTATCTATATTTCAATTTGTACCTAAGGAAACTCATGTCAAAGTAGTAAAAAATATATTCAGATATTTGAAGGCTACAATATATTTTTCTTTGTGGTATCCTAAGAGTGAAAACGTCACTCTAATTGCATACACAGATGCAATTGGGAAATAAGCATAGATGACTGAAAGAGTACAAGTGGTGGAGCTTTCTTTCTTGGTGAGATTCTTGTATCATGGTTAAAAAAGAAGCAAGATTCAATATCTTTATCTATAGCAAACACATAAATATTGTAGCAACTTCATATTTCACTCAAGTATTATGGTGAAGCAGAACTTGCAAGAGATGAAGATAGAGTTTAATGCATCTATTCCTATTCTTTGTGATAATACTAGTGCTATAATTATTTCCAAGAATTTGGTAATACACTCAAGGAAAAAGCATATTACAATTAATTATCATTGTCTAATGGAGAAGGTTGCAGAAAAAGAAGTGAAGTTAGATTATGTTGAAACCAAGGAGAAAGTAGGTAACTGTATACATCTAAAAATGGTCATTGCAAAACCTGTTAATTAATTAAATATGAATTATTTAATTAATATTCTAAAATTCATCTACATATAAATAAATTTAATTATTTATTTAGATCGTTCACTTTTATACTTCTTCTACCTTAATTAAATAAATAAGTTTATTTAATTATTGTCATCTGCCTCTTAATTAAATTAAATAAGTTTTATAATTTATTTATATTAATTATCATATTATTCTAAGTTTGAATGTTTAAATTCAAATAATGGAATATTCCTCCAAACATTTTCTTCATCTCACATTTAAATTAAATATTGTAAATATTTGATTTAACACCTTTTTCACCTCTCACATAATTAAATATTGTAAATATTTAGTTACACACCTTTTTCATTCCTCACATAATTAAATATTAATTATTTAATTATGGAAGCTTCTAAAATCCATGTCACATGAAATTAAATAAATTTATTTATTTAATTAGGAATTTATCCTCAACTTTCAACCAACTTTCATACATGAAATGCCATATGACAATTTATCTCCATTTTTGAATGAGGATGGTTTTGTGGGTTGAAAACATTCTTCCATTATTCTCTCAACCTTCCACCTTTCTCTCAACTTCTAGAATCTCTCACCGTTCATCTTAAACAGGTTTGAATTTGATCGTTGATCTTTGCCAACTAGAGTCTTGCCTCAAAAAATCTATAAATACAACCCTTTAGTGAGTAGATTTCATCCTAGATTGTGTGAATTTAGCGCAGTTACTATAGTTGCATTGGAATCAACACTTTAGCATAGAATTTTAAGTTCATAGCATTTTAGTTTCATATCATAGCTTAAATAATTTAGCAATGAACATGCATGTTACATAATCTCGTTCTCTAAGTTGTCATTCTGCCAAAGCTGCTACATACACCAACTGTGAGCCAACAACTTACAACAGATCCTTGGAGATAGAGGACAATGGAATTCTTTTGAAGGAACTATTGTTTAGAGTTTGTTTTTTTAAAAATTAGTTTCCTTTGATCTAATTTTTCATTGGTGTGTTAGTTTAACTTATTATTTGTTCCACATATTCTCACACACAGTAACATTTTCACAAAACTTCTTCCTAAGGAAAGTTTTAAGTTTCTCTAGAAGAAGTTGGGAGTTATTGCTCTCTCCTCTTGAATCAAGAGGAAGCATAGATTGAAGGGGAGTGTTGAATCCATTCCACAAGAAGACTTGGTGGTCTTGCATATTATTTTAGAAGTTACTTGCGGTATGAACTTAGGGGGAATCTATCTAGGAGACAAGTTTCTAGATTGTGCAAAAAACATTTGACATTTTCTATTGATGTCAAAGGGGGAGAAATAGGTCTCAAAATGTTAAATCTTATAAGGGGAGAAATTTATTTCATTAGATTTGTCTTCTTGTGCCAACGACATTTTGTTGTTTTCCATCAAAGAAAAAGAGGGAGATTTTTAAACATATGTTATGATTGGTATCAAAGCAGTAATATCAAGGAGTATTGTCCTTGATGTCAAAAAAATTCACTAATGTCTAAGGATTGATGCTAGCTAAACAATGATAATTAAATGTATTCATACTTATTTATTAGAGCATTTTGAGAATAGAGAACAAGGCTTCTTGTAGTATGTTGCAATACCATTCTTCTATCTATTCATGGTGGTATAAGTAATTTAGAACTCTTATCTAGAATGTTTGAAGTCAATTACTCAAGACATTGAGATATTTTAGGAAACATATTCATGATTTGTATTTCTTCTTGGATGCAAGTTTTGGTTTTCGGTTTCAAAGGAGAGTATGCCTACACTTGTTCTGTCTTATTCTAGATTTCTTAGGATTTATTTTCAACATGCAAAAAGATTGAAGTGACAGAAGAGTCACTGTGTTGGATATTTAACCAGTTGATTTTCTAGAAATGTGCAGCAACAACTTGTAGTGTGTGATCTCCATAGATAGCGTGGGATGATGAAATAGGTCTAGATTAATGTCCTTGAAGGAAGCACACAACATCATGTTCTTTTAGAAAAAAAAAAACTTGATTTAGGATCAACCCGCTACATGTTTCATGTAAATTTGAATTTAGGACCACCATAGTTGACTTGGTTAATTATAGACTCCTAGATAATATGAAGTAATGTTAATGTAATGATGTGTATATAATCATCATAGTTTTAGATCTCACTGGACATGGATGTGGATATGAATTTGTGTGGAAGTGTAAACTTGTGTGAGCAAGTCTAATTCAATTGGAGTTTCATCTCAATCATTGTGTGTCATAATCAAAAGATCATAAGGTGTGTAGGAGAGTGTCAGAGGCAAGATCAAATCTTATGTAGGTTATGTAATCAACATAGAAGTCTCACAAGATTTATCTTTGTAATCCGGTAGGACTGGTGTCTTACTCAGTGAGTTGGTTCTCAAATATTTTTATTGTGGATTGGTGTCTCTAGTAGGTTAGTTCCTTAAAATACAACACAAGATTTGTGTCTCTAGTGGGTTGGTTCCTACTTTATGATTGTAACTTATTATTTTTGTGAGGTTGTATTTGGACAATAAATCCAAGAAGCTCTTCTCATTGTGGTTTTTCCCATTCAGGGTTTCCACACATATCTGGTGTTCATTGTGTGAATATGTTATTATGTGTTTCCTAATTGATAATAGATTTTTTGATTCATGTTTGGAGATACATGTTGAATTAAAGAGTTTTAAATAGATTTGATATACTGATTCACCCCCCACCCCCCCTCAGTATATTATGTGCCCTTCATAAACATGATAGGATGAGTGTGTAAAATACAATTATGAGTCTTTCTTATATAAAGAGTGTGTAAAATACAATTATGAGTCTTTCTTATATAGGTAAGGATGAGGAGGTGAGAAGGTATTACTAAATGAATAACCACCTCTCCAAAGGTACAACACTTGTGAGCTTACTTGACAATTGCATGAGCAAGTGGCAAGTATGCATGCAATAGGTGTCTCAAGTGATGAGGACACAAGTATCAACCATATGAAGTGACACAAAAGCATAAAATATCCTAAGTAAACTTAATATAAGTGTGAATAGGTCAATCCTAGAAAGGTTATTAGCTAATTATGAAAAGACACTATTTACACTAACAAGTATGTTAGTATATATGACATTTAACAATAGTGTTTTTTTGAAATTATTTTAAAAAAAAAACATTCTATCATATTTTCATCCAAAGACATTATGATTTTTTGGTTCTATTACTTTGATATTTAATTAGGGTAAGTGCAAGGAAATGGGGGACCAAAAGGGGGTCTTAAGTGGCCATTTTTTTGAAATCGGAAAAAGTTCTCTTGGATGAGAAATTAAAGATATCTATGCTCAAAATTTAAAATGACAAGAACAAGAGTCCTAGTGCTTTAAATATAATTTATAAAATACTAAATTGTTTAAAAAATGATGCATATTAAGGATTTTAAATAGGGGATCACACAAAGTGTTCCTGTTTTTATCAAAAAAATGTAGCATGGTGTTTGGTGTGCTCCCCTTAAAATGTTAAACTTTTTTTTAGTATTTCAAAATTTTGTTTAGTGAAAAATTAGCTTACACCATATAGTTTATGCCTACATTTTTTTCTAATTTTAAAAATGGATGTATCTTGAAAAACAAAAAATTGAGTGTGCTCCCCTCTATTTTTTCAAAAATAATAAAAAAAAAAATGAATGTGTATAAAATAAATTTTATTTTGTAAAAATGCAATTCATTTCAAATTTTGATGAATGGGTAAAAAATGAAAGCAATAATACCACACATAGGTTTTTGATAGAAAATGGAGACACTAACAAAATAAATTGAAAAATGAAAGCTTAACATATTTGAAATATAGATAATTTTACATTGTTAGAAAATTAAGAGAGAGCTCAATGTTATTATGGTACTTTTAAAGTCAAAACTGACATACATGCAAACTTGATGGAGAGCATGCTTATGATTTAGGTACATTTTTCTATACTTTATAAAAAATACATCTTTGAGCATTGACATGCAAGTCCAACCATTCGATTTGGATTCCCAAAGAAAATACAACCCTAAGGGTTGGTGATACTCAAAGAATATAAAAACATGAGAAAGTTATAGTGTTCTCACATTATAAAATGCCTCTATCATAACATGTTAGCATTATAGCATGCTCACATTATAATGTGCTTGTGTTTGTGTGAAGTAAAAATCTATTCCTCTCCTTCTCCATCTCTCCCTCTATCTTCATCTCCACCTTTATCTTCCTCTCTCCCTCTCTATTCCCCTATCACTCTTTGTAGACCTTTATATCTATATCTCTATTTTCCTCTCTATCTCTCTACATACTTCTTGTTCTATAGCTCCCTCTCTTTATCTTTATCTCATTATCTCTCAATATTTCTATAGTCCTATCTCTCTCTCTCTCCCTCTTTAGATCTATCTCTCCCTTCCTCTATCTTTATATCTCTCCCTCTCCTTCTATTCCCACATTTCCATCTTTTTTCTCTCTCTATTTCTATTTATCTATGTCTACTTTGTATCTCACCCTTTCTCTCTTCCTATCTCTCTATATCTCTTTCTCTATATATTGTGCTATCTCTTCATGTTTTTTTCTACCTCCATCTTCCTATATCTTTATATCTCCACCTATCCCTATCTATCTCTAAATATCTCACTATATATATCCCAGCTCTCTCTCCTCTCCCTCTCTCTCCCTCCTTAGACATATATCTCTTACTTTCCTTATTTCCCTCTCTATTTATGCCTCTCTCTCTCTTTCTCTTCTCATATTCCTCTCGCTTTCTATATTTCCCTATGATCTCCCCCTCCTTTCTCCCTCTCTCCATCTTTGTTTATCTATATCTAGACCTCTCACTCTCTCTCTCCACCCATATTTCCTTATGATATCTCCCTCCTCTCTCCCTCTCTCTATCTCTCCCTCTCCATCTCTATTTGTTTATATATAAACCTATCTTTCCTCTCTCTCTCTCTCTCAAAGTTTGTTTTAGAAAATATAAGTCAGTGTCATATAATGTAAAAGATGGTATAAAGGAAAAAAAATGTGATTTGGTGAGTGAAAGTATACATGTATATTAATTTATGTTTTTTTTTTGAGAGAATATAGTGTATGAGTATGTAAGGCATACCCATAGAGCTTGATGGTTGGACTTATAATTCAAGTTATGTAAGGACATATTTCCACTTGGTACCATTGTTTTAATTGTAGACTTTGCAAAGAATTATACACTACAACCATAGAATAAGGTTTAGTCACAATATTACAACTCCACTCAAGTTTCTATGTTTTTGTATATAGTGTTTATTAATGCACTTAATAGTATGGATGAGGATAGGAAGATCTTGAGGGAGCATCATTTTATATCAATGATGATTGCACACACTCTATAGATTTTGTACAAGGTTGATATCAAATTTTCTATAATAATTTGGATAGCATGAATATCACATTTGATTAGCATATCATATGGTAAGATAATTGTGCATCACAATTTAATAAATCTTGAATATTGTATTGGTTGAGTAGGATGCATAAGATGATGGGTGTTCAACATATATAAAATTTCTTAGAGATTGGGCATGGAAAGGGGGAGAATGATGGTGCAAGAGCATGTATTAAAAGAGACTTAGCACAAGAAAAGTTGAAGGAAAAAGAAATTGAAAACTTGAAATATACAATATTTATCATTGAATGGTATAATACTAAAATGGGTCCAAGTAATGAAGGTAAGTATGCAGTTCATAGATTTATTGGTTGGTAGATAAATCTAATCTTTCAATAAATGAGGATTGTTGTATATTGATAGGATCGAGTAATCTCCACTCTTTTAGAAGCTCAAATGCAAGTTCATAGATTATTTATATGCGGCGGATGGCTCTCTTTTGTTCTCCATGTATAAAGTAGACTTGGAATGAGTGCAATTAAAAACTGGATGAATGTTGTGGACCTCTAAGCCCACTTGAGACATATTGAATTTTGGTAGCACTACAACTCAAGAATATGGAATCATTTGTTGACTTTGACCATATTTTAGATCTAGTTCAACTAGGTATTGTAGTTGTATTTTATCTTATTTTGTTATATTTTTGCATCATTTACTAAATTTATCTTATTAAATACACAAATCAATGTAGGCATGTTTATGCAGTTATTTTGGATGAAGATAATGAAGAAGGAATGGATTATTATTTGTATCATTATTTTTGGAAATAAAATAAATTGAGTGTCCTTATCATAGATGGAGAAGATATTGAATATCCTACTAGGTTAGTGGTTGCTATCGAAACATGGCTTATAAGGTACCCAATGAAGACGTTTGATGTGTGATTCTTTGAGGAATTTGACACACATAGGAATACTTGATCAAATCTAAGATGTGTGTGAGATTTCCTTGGATTTTGGTGTACTAAAAAGTATTGAGAAGCTAAGTTCAAATGAGCTCAGCCTCTACATAGTCTTATTTTTATGTCAAACAACACATGAGTGCATTATAAAATGCTTGTATTATGTCCTAGATGGACAAAAAACTGGTGGTGGCCACTTTTTGGTCCCTTATCTTTTTGCACACGCCCATTATTGAAAATATATTTATTTTTATATGACAATGTTGAATTCTTCTTCATAAAAAATAACATGCTCTAATTCCATTCAATTATAATTTATGAGCATACACAGTTATTATATATTTAGTTATCTTTATTTAGATATGTATAAGATTAGTATTTAAATTTGTATTCACATTTCTCATTTCTTGCCTCATCATTTGAGAATATAGATTCTAGTTTTCCTATTTCAAATACAATGCATATATGTTATTCTATAATTTATGATGATACAATCAGCTTTCAAGAAACTTATAACTTACCACCTATTAATTATACCTTATTCTAATATATTTATAGATAATGTCACATCCTTTTTATTTTTCTTAATTTAAATACTAAAATATTATTTAAATAGAAAACAATTACGAAAGAAAATTTGATTATGTTAAGTTTATTTCAAAATATAATTAAGAATGATAACGGTTGTGATGACTAATTATGTGTTGTGTTCCATAAGTGCATCAATAACTTCTGGTTGTCTCTTAAGTTGGAGAGAAAATATCATTGAAGAGAAGGTTCTAGCTGATGAAGGTAACCTATCATGATGGGATCAATACACACATATGCACTTAGACTCATGTAGTTAGGTTGCGTATGTGTGTGAATAAGATTAGGAATAGTGAGTTCCTATATTTGAATAATTACATTATTTTATGAATGGTGCTTATATAATTATATTAGAATAAAATATCTTTATATAAATTTAGACTAATTAAACAACTTGGAGAGCTCATGTTGATATTGGATCATGACTAACTTAAAAAGAGTATGCTACTTGTTGATATGTACTTGTATTTAGGCATTTTACCAAAATGAGCCCTAAACTAAATGGGAATTAGCATGGGAATGCAAAATAAATTTGTATTTAATCTAATTATTATTATAATAAGAAAATAAAATTAATATTAAATAAATAGTTCATTATATTTTAATATTAATGCTATTATAGTATAGAACCAAAATTAATGTTATTATTGAAAAATAATATATTTTAATATAGTATGCTAGTATTCATATTTGTATCTTTAAAAAAAGACTAAAATTATTTGTAAAAGAAATGAAAAGAAAAATCAAAATATATTTCCCCTCCCCCACATGCCTTGTAGATGCTTCAACAATTTGCATGGAAGGCTATCATGGAGGATGCTAGTAAAGGTTATGAAATTTGGCTTTGCACATACCAAATAATTTTGCTTAAAATTTTCTAAGGACTTTCTAAGAAAATAAATCCATATTCTTCAAATTTGAAACCTGGGTTTCTCATTAGTATGAAAATAATTGTAACTCACTAGATTACTTTATACATAGTGCAAGTACATTATTCAAACTAATTCCTTGCTTAAACACTTTCTGTTTACATCTTGTTTTTGTGGGGAAAAACCATTATAACACTTTTGTTTCATTTTCAAACTTTTCACAACCAATTTTATATTTGAACAATATATTTTTATTCTAGTTGTTTTTCATCCTTCTCTATTTTTTGTCCACAAGAAATTTTTGTTGGCAATGGTTGTCATTGATGTCAACACTTGATAAATTGTTTGTATCAACACTTGAGATTGTTGTATGTTTGGCATTGGTTGTCATTGATGTCTTGGTGAGGTTGTTACAGTGGTTGTTTTGTTGTCATGGTTTTCAACACCTGGGAAGATTGTTGCATTGGTTGTCATTCTTGGAATCATTCAGTTTTGTATGTCATTGAATATGGTGGTGTGTTGCTGATGTTTATGGTTGGATGTCATGCCTTGTATGATAGCTGCATAGTGCACTATTGTTGTCAACAAAGTTGTTTTCATGATGATATATTAAGATGAGGATTAGAAATATTGTTTATGGTGGAGAGATGTTGCTGAAAAATTATAGGTTGATGTATGATCTCTCTTGTTGTTCCTGAAGATGTATGTGTTGTTGTAAGGTTGTTTTGGCCTCTACAAGTGGGTAAGAAGTTTTTGTTTTGGAATGGTGTTGTGAAGACTATTTTGGAGAATTCTTTGCATTCCTTTATTGTTAGAGATATGGTCTTGTGTTTTGAGATTGAACTTTTGTGTTATGTGGATGTTGCACTCCTATATTTTCAAGTCACCAGTGTTGTCGAGGAGATTTTTGTTAAGTGCAGAAGGTCAATAGTGTTGTTGGTTGTTTGGGCTAATCTAGAAAATGCTCCACATTTCTTTGCATTGATTTTTCTCGTACTGCATCTTGGTGGATGTACTCTTAGTATGTATGTAGTGTCTTAGTTCTAATTTCATATGTTGAAATGGTTTGCAAGTTGTTTTGTTAATGTTATATCTCATGTTTGTGTATATTGTGCTTTCGGGATGTATTTTGTTTTTTTTAATCTATGATGGTCGTTGGTGGCATGACAGTATGAAAGAAGTGTCTAGAAGAAGTGTTGTATGTACAAGGAATGTCTATTTGTGATCCGCACATCAGTGGTTGATCTCTTTTGGTGTTACATTATGTTTGAGTTGGTCTTCTGGGTAATTTGTGGATATCTGGTCGATAGGACTTGTTATCTTTTGTGTTCTATGTGCTTAAGGGTTTACACCAACATATAAAGTTGTGTTAAGATGTATTTGAGTCCTAACCTATCTTGGTTTGAAATGCATTCAATGAATTAAATTGGAAGTATGTTGTTGGGATGACTGGTATTGTGCTACACATTTTATCACACGTTTCCTTATTTGTCGACTTGAGTTGATGTCTACCAACATGTGATTTGTTTATGATCACATTGGAAGATGTAATAAGGTTGTCTTTGGTCCTCTCTATCCCCTAGATAGGACCATATTGATTTTTTCTAGATAAATTATTGAGATTATTGTTTATCTTATTCTCAGTCAGCCTAATTAATATTTTGAGGTCTTACCGTGGATATAAATGCAAGAACATTTCAGATGTAAGTAGAGAGAAGAGAGAGAGTGTGTGAGCATGTGGAATGTATTGAATATCTCGTAGAAGAAGTGCATGAATGTGTGGAATGGATTGAATATCTCATAGAAGAAGTGTGAAAGTGCAAGGATGAAAGATTAGATATGCTTTAATGCATCAATTAGTAGAGTGTTATGTTGATAAATATTGCAGTTTCTATAAACTTATTGTATCCTAATCTGAGATAATGAGTCTCATCAAGTCTTTGTATCTTTCCCTATAGTTGTGTGGTTTATTCTATAAGTCCTCTATATCTTTCCATAAGGTTGTGTGCCTTATTCTATAAGTATTTTGGTAGTGAGCTTCATATATTGTGATTTAATTCTCATTGTGTTTTTTCCCTCTTTAGGTTTTTCACATAAATCTGGTGTCATCTTGTGCATGTGTCTTCCTTGTTTTACATTTCATTTTTGCTGATTTGATTAAGGATTGAATTGTTGTATCTTTCACTATTGTCGATCTGGTTAAGGGTTGTTGAACTTTTTAAAAGATTAAATTGTTGAATCCTTCATTGTTGTTGATCTTTTTAAGGGTCTTTGGTTTGATTAAGAAGTTTGAGTTTTGCTAATTTAAGTCTTAATTTCTAGAATGGTTTAAGTTTTTGAAGATACTGATTCACCCCCCCTCTCAATATTCGATCTATTCAATAATTGGTATCAAATGCAAGATACTTTGAAGAATCTTAACCACTTGAGGTAAAGATTCAGGATGACACATGATGGGGCTTACAAAGGTCCTAGGTTTGATGGGACAAATTATACTCTTGAAATTGAGAATGGAAGGTCATCTAAACTCTCTAGGGTTTAGTGTTTGGAAATTAGTCAAGGATTTTTATGTTGCTCCTACTACTCCTCTAACAGATCAAACTAAAATTATGTTGTATGAGAAGAATTACAAGGCTAAGAATGTTATCTTGTGTGGGTTTCCTGATTCAGAACATGTGAAGGTGATGAGTTCCAATTCGGCTAAGGATGTCTTGAAAAAACTTAGTAGCATCTATGAAAGAGACAACAAAGTAAAGCAAGCCAAGATGCAAATTTTTAGGAGCATATTTGAGACCCTGAGGATGATAGAGGATGAAAAAATTGCAAGTTACATGCTCCGGGTGCATGAAATAGTTTTTGGTATCACAAGTCTTGGTGGTGTAGTAAAAGAAGATATTATGAAGAAAGTTCTGATATCTCTCCCTAAATCCTATAGTCATAAGGTGTTTTCTATTGAATAATCTAAGGACTTGGATAAGTATTCAATAGATGAAATTTTTGGTGCTCTCACAACCTTTGAAATGAGAGAGTTTGACAAAGATGTTCCAAAGAAGGAAGTTTCATTCAAATCCAGTAAAAGGATAGAAGATGAATTTTCAGATCAGGATGATGACTTTGATGAGGTTGAAGCAATCTTTGTAAGAAGATTGAAGAAAGGAAATGTTAAATATAAATGAAGTTACCTTTCAAGTGTTTCAATTGTGGAAGGATTGGTCATTTTGCATCTAAATGTCCCTTAAAAGAATTTGAAGATGGTAACAAAAGAGATAAGGTTAAAAAGAGTTTATATTCCAAGAAAAGCAGTTGTTCCTCAAAGATGAGGATAATGATTCAAATGATGAAACCCTATTCATGGCCTTAAAAGATAGTAAGAGGTCTGGTACTTTGCAAGTTGATAAAAATAATGAAATATTTATGGTTGTGTGGAATGCCTTTCATACAAAGGAAGAATCAAATGCTTGGGTGATTAACAGTGGTTGTTCTAACCACATGAATAGTGTAAAGAGAAGGTTCATCAATCTTAAGAAGGTTAATAGTGGATCTTTTAATTTTGGTGGTGATGAGCTAGCATAAATTTTTGGAAAAGGTGATATAACAATTGATGGAAAGAGCATAACTGAGGATGTCCTCTATGTCAAGGGTCTAAAGAATAATCTTCTCAGTGTCAGTCAGATGTGCAACAAGGGATACAATCTCACATTTCATGCCAATGATTGTGAGATTAGGAAGGCAGTGTCTAAAATATTGGTTGTTGAAGGTACAAGGACAAATGACAAAGTTTATCATCTAAAGGAGGATAATGGAAGAATCTTCTTATTGGATCAATTTAGAGAGTGTTGGTTGTGGCATAAAAGGATGGGACACATCAACTTTGACAATATGGTAAAAAAAAGTTCCCCTCATGATGTGAGAGACATGCCTAAGATAACCAAGCCTACAAACACTTTATGTAAGGAATGTCAAATGGGAAAGCAAACAAAGACAAGTTTCAAGAGAAAGGAGTGCTCTGCCACAATACCATTGGAGTTGATCCACACTGACCTTTGCGAACCTACAAGAACAAGGAGTCAACAAGGTGAAAGGTAGTGTATGTTACTTATTGATGATTACACTAGAATGACTTAGATTACATTTTTAAGAGATAAATCAAAAGCTTTTAATAAGTTTAAAATCTTCAAATAAATTTTTGAGGATGAAATGGATATTAAGATCAAATGTTTAATGGCTTCCCACTTTTTATAAAAAATAAAAGATCAAATGTTTAAGGTCAGATAGAGGAGGTGAATTTACTTCAAATGAATTGAAAAGTTTTGTAAATATCCTGGGATTAAGAGACATATATATTCTCCTAGAACCCCTCAACATAATGGGGTAGTGGAAAGAAAGAATTGGACTGTGTAAGAGATGGCTAGAACCACGTTGAAATATGTTGATTTTCTTGATATGTATTGTAAGGAAGTAGTTCACATTACTGTCTATTTTCTTAACAGAGTGAAACTGAGGTTCAATAGCACAAAGACCCATTATGAGTAGTCGTATGGAAGGCCTCCCACTGTTAGATAATTTATAATTTTTGGAAAAAAATTATATATTAGGAGAGATGAAGGAGACCTTAAAAAGTTTGATTCAAGGTGTGATGAAGGGATCTTTCTTGGTTACTAGGAGAAAGGCCTACAAATGCTACAACAAAATACTGGTAAATATGATTGAAAGAATAAATATTAAGGTAGATGTAGAATTGTATCAGATCTCACAAGAAAAAGAGGTTTGTGGATCTGATATACCTCCCTAGATTGAAGAAGAAGATGATGATGATGAGAAAGAATAGAAGGAAGCAAAACTAGTGAAGGCCCGCAAGGCTTTAGAAAAATATGTTTAGAAGAATCATTCTACAAATCAGGTCATTGGAGATAAGAATGAAGGTGTGTTTACTAGGATAATTATTGCAAGAGCAAGTGAGCAAGTGAATTTGTGTTTATTGTCAAAATTAGAGCCTAATAACTTTGATGATGCTAGAAAAGATGATGGTTTCATAAAGGCAATGCAAGAAGAAATGGATTAGATAGAGAAGAATCAGACTTGGGAATTGGTTTCCAGACCTACTAATAAGAATGTGATAGGAATAAAGTGGATGTTCTAAAAAAAACTAAATGAAGATGGTGAAGTTATAAGGAACAAGTCTAGATTGGTATGTAAGGGATATTCTTAAGTTGAGGGTATTTTTCTTGAGGAAGCTTTTGCTCCAACAACTAGAATGGAGGAAATAAGAATGTTTCTTTCTTTTTTTGCTCATAAGAACTTCAAGGTCTATTAGATGGATGTCAAGTCTGCCTTATTAAATGGTGATATAGAGGAAGAGGTATATATTAGGAAACCAAATGGTTTCCAGTTATCAAAAGATCCATATATGCTATGCATACTCAGGAAAGCTTTATATGGACTCAAGCAAGCTCCTAGAGCTTAGTATGCTCATTTGGATAAGTCCTTACTTTAGTAAGGATTCAAGCAAGGTAGTTCAAATAGTAATCTTGATGTAGTGTAGGAAAAAGTATCCCTTTTCACACTTAATTTGGGAATGAATAATTAATAAATAAATGAGCTTAATGATGCCTTAATTTAGTGTTGTAATATGTATTTTACATATTCACATTAAGCTTAGTTCCCTTTTAATTAAAATATACTTAATTGTGCATTTTTTTGGTGTTACAAGGTGTACCTATACACTTTCACACTAATCTAGGGCTTTATTAATTAATTGAGGTTAATTTTCCTTAATTGGCCCCTTTAATTCAAATCCAAGCGTAATTAATTGAAAATTCTGAGGGATAAAACTTGACATTCATAAATGCCATGAAATAAGGTTTAACATTGAGCAATGTGTGTCCTAAGCAAGTGGCATAGGACCCATTCGCCATAGGGAAAATGGGTCCTCACTTGCACCTAGGATCTAACTTCAAATTATGCTTCTGGCAGTTTTTCAATTATTTCAAATGTACATTTAGATGTTGGCTTGTGATATTTGAATTTTGGGAATTAATGTTAAGATTTGTATAAATAAGAGGTTATTTAAATATGTTTCATCCTAAGATCCTAAGATCCTAGAGTTTTAATGCAATCATTCCTAGTGAAAATTTTATGATCAAGAGAGCATTCAAGGGCATATTTATTGAAGATTATTGCAACAATCATGATTCTTATAATCATGTCTAGTGGAACCCTCAATTTTTTTTATGTTCAATCGCCTTGAAACTGTGTTTGGATGTAGATCATAGGTGTTGTTTTTATGCACTAGTTAAGGTTTATGTCACAGGGGTTTAGGGTTTATCGTCCTCATATTTGAAGGTGAAAACCTTAGTTCTTTTGACTTTCATTCTATTGCCTCATTGACCTGCTATGGTTAGTTTTTGATCATTTAAAAATAACTTCAATCTTTAATATCCATGTGTTGACCAATCCCATGTGTCTAGGGCTACTGTCTCATTGATCACATTGAAATATTTCCCTGATGGTGTTATTTTCCTATGGTTGAGGTTGCCAATTAGTTGTCATTTATCCTAAGTCTTTTTCTTGGGTTTATTTTACGTCGTTGGCATTTCCTTTCCCTAGTGTGTCCCCTTTTCAAAACAAATTTTAAGCACATGTACAATATTGCCACTTAAATCCTTGTTTACCATGTAGTTCATCGCCCATTGTGCTTCACTCTCTAACCGCTTGCTTCATATTAGTGATGAGTGATGGCTTATATTTCATTACATCACTACCTCACTTTGCATTGTGGTTTGCCTTAACATCCTCATCTTTAAATCAATGATGAGCAATGTAACCAAAATCCTTTGTATCAACCATTCATCACCCATCACCAGTTGTTGATTTCATTTCATTTCCTAATTAGCCATGAGTGATGGAGTTATCCTCCCCATCACCTAAAACCTTTGCATCACTAATTCATCCCTGCTTACTTGCTACCAAGTAGCGATGCCCTCTATAACCATTGGTCTTAATTCCAAGAAGACGTGGCAGTATCTTATGGAATCATTAAAATTTTCACAACACTATTATGTTTCAATCACCAAAAGGTAGATTAGTGATGAGCGATGTGAAGGTTGTGATAACCTTCCATCACTAGGTCCTAAGCCATCACGGATTCATTTGCAAAGAGATATACAAAATAACAATGAGTGATGAGTCTTCAGGGAAAGAAAAAGAAAAAATATCCTAGGTAGATATTCTAATCCAAAGGCCAAGAATGCATCATGTTTGTTGAGTACATTGGGGATAACATCTCTGTCAGAAGGATGAAGTAGTGATGAGGGATGGAAGAATTAGTCTTTTTCTCCATCATTGGGTCCTTATGCATCGCAGATTCACTCACATAGGCAAAACATCAAACAATGATGAGTGATAAAGAAAGTGACAACAGTTTTAAAGTAGCAACATGGTGACTTCTAGGGGCATGGTTGGATAGGGTTCCATTGTTGATTAATGTGGGCCACCAAAATCAAGAAGCAAAGCATGATGATAATGGAGAACTGTTGATATTATTTTAAATCAATTTCAATTAACAGCTAAAAGTCAAATGAAAATAGTTGCATGTCAGAAGCTCTTCACTTTGCTCACCCGAACAGTCTTTCGCCATTAATGGTAAATTTGATCATTGTTGAGCTATAACGAAGGGAATTGATCCATTTTATCACCATTTGTGCAAAATTTTGAAGTAGGCAGAGAAGAAAGGAGTTTGGGCAAGCAAAATTCCGAAGGTAGAAAGTGAGAAGGGTTTCTTGGGTAAGTAAACGATTCTCTATTTTGTAATTTTTCATTAAAGAAAATATAATTAGAGAATTGATGATCTAGATAATATGGAATTGTGAGCCTATGGTTATAATTATGTGTATTTTGACCCTGTAAAGGAATTCCTTAGGGTTTAGTCTTATTCGACAATGTATATGGGGATTTACATTAACATTTTATTGTTTAAATTTCCTATAATTTTATAATCCAAAACCCTAGCTCTATCTTGAGTTGCAAGCCTTATTTTTCTATAAACAATTTACCAAAATGAGAAATCCTATTGAATCCTCAAAAATTAGAAGCTATGCCAAAATAGAAAATGGCTAAAGTTATAAAACCAAAGCTAGAGGTTTCTAAAAATTCAAAGAAAGAGAAGGGCGAGAAAAGAGATTTTTCTCATTTCATGGAGGAAAACCTTCCAGAAACATATGTGTTAGGGGGGGAAACTGGAAAGAGACCAACCAGAGAAGGGGTCATAACTACCCAGTTGATGGATTTGGAAGTTGGGATTAGTGAAAGTATATTTCCACAATCTAGATGGGAGTTGTTCTTGTATGCCTTCAATACGAGATTTACAAAATGTCCAACTAGACACCTATGGGAGTTTGATCTTGGGAAGCTTGTAGTTCCAAATGTGTTTTTGGAGGTTGATTTGATCTTGGAAATTTCTCAAAATTATCATCTAGATGACAAGATAATTAAAATTATAAATGGAGTCCCACTATTAGACATTTCTAGAAGTCGAATAGTGGAGATCTTTAAGTTGAATCCTGTTGTAACCGTTAATATTGATTTCTCTGAATTGTTCCGAGAATATGAACAAAACAAGTATGGATATAGGAGACATGTGTTGCCTAGGCACAAGAGGAAAAATAGAGGGATGAAGGGTACATGGTTTGGGCCAAAGGATGTTGAGCCTTTTGAATGTGATGAGTTTGAAGACTACTACAGGAACACCTACTACTATTTGTGCCAAGGCTTGGGTAGAAAATTTGATCTATGAATGAATGTGTCCATGATGGTAATGATTAGTGATATGCAAAATAGGAGTTCAAATAAGGGATTTGATTATGCAACCTACCTTTCAAATGAGATACACAAGGAGCTAATGGAGTTGAGAGATGGGAAGGCTCCTTTCAATTTCAAATACTATTCTCTCTTGATGCACATGATCTTATGGATGGGCTATGAGGCATGGGAAAATTTTATGAGATTAAGAGAAATTGATGAAGATGGAAATGAATTGCCTGTACAAATTTGGATGGACATATGGGATTAGAATTGCCTTGATTCTAATTATCTGACATTCTGTAATGGTTTCAAATGTGGTGTCATGGAGAGTCTAGGATTGAATCTTGTATATATGATCTCTAGGGTTATCAAGGATATTGTGAGACCTAAGCAATTTAGCGAAGACCCCAAGCATGATCACAATTGGGGTGACTAGATTTTTCATTCCCATTACACCTCTATTAGAGTGTATGGTGCAAGGGTTCCACCCCATTGTCTTCCCATATATGTTTCTGACCCTTTGGAATTCATGGAGATAATATGGCAACTGGACACTATGGATAAGGAACACTTCAGAAATGCTAGGAAAGCATTTGTCATAGCTCCACAATATTCTTTTGGTTATTTCATTGCTAATACAAAGGAAAGGTATGATGAGTTTGGCATGATGTTGAGTAATCTTAGGATGTTCATGGATAATTTGAGGTATTTTGACTTGGAGGGGTTTGTGGACAAGGCTAGAAAGAATAAAGGTAGATCTGGATTCTCGCATCATTTCCTCTATACAAATGATATGATTAGAAACTTGGCTTTAGATGATACAATGGTGACAAGAAATAAAGAATTGCAACACATTTGTAGCCTTGAGGAGAAAATCATGAAGAAGTATCCACTTTATATTAGCCCTTATGAGGAGGTCAAGGACCTCTATGAGAAGTCTATGATTAAGATAGTGGAGTATCAAAGTGGTGACTTCAAAGAAAAGGTTAAGAAAGTAGAAAGGAAAGTAATGGCGATCAGTGAGCAATAGGAAGAACATATGCGAAGTTTCCCACCTTAGTCAAAGGCTTTGGGTACTCAAGAAAAACCCTTGGAAATTGGTGAAGGGCCAGTGACTAGCCCTTTGGTTGAGTATTCAGTGACAGAACAAGTTTTGGAGGAGCAATCTGCTTAGTATATGTCTAGTGAGCAAGAGTATTATGTTTGAGTTGGTCTTCTAGGTAATTTGTGGATATCTAGGTGACATGGCTTGTTATCTTGCTTATGCTATGTACTTGAGGATTTGTGCTAGCATATGAAGTTGTGTTAAG
The DNA here is from genome assembly GCA_007115665.2 of Sequoiadendron giganteum. Classification (NCBI taxonomy): domain Eukaryota; kingdom Viridiplantae; phylum Streptophyta; class Pinopsida; order Cupressales; family Cupressaceae; genus Sequoiadendron; species Sequoiadendron giganteum. The sequence goes on from CM021102.1 coordinate 215,360,961, forward strand.
ATGTATTTGGGTATTGACCTATCTTGGTTAGAACTGTATTAAGTGAATTCAACTGGAAGTATATTTTTGGGATGACTGGTATTGTGCTACATGTTTCCTTGTTTGTCGACTTGATTTGATGTGCACCAACATGTGAGTTTTTTGGGATCACATTGGAATATGTAATAAGGTTTTCTTTGGTCCTCTCTATCACCTAGATAGGACCACATTGATGTTTTTTGATTGACTTATTGAGTTTATTAGTTATCTTCTTCCTAGCTAACCTAATTGACGTTTTGAGGTCTTGCAATGGATATAAATACAAGAAAATTTTATACACAAGTAGAGATAAGAGAGTACATGGGTGTGTGAGAATTTGGAATGTATTGAATATCTCACAAAAGAAGTGTTTGAGTGTGTGGAATGTATTGAATATCTCATAGAATAAATTTGAAAGTGTGTGGAAGAAAGATCAGATGTGATTTAACGCCTCAGTCAATAGAGTGTTATATTGAGAAATATTGTAATTTCTATAAACTTCTTGTATCTTGCTCTGAGATCGTGAGTCTCATTAGGTCTTTGTATCTTAACCTAGAGTTGTGTGCTTCATTCTACAAGTCCTCTATATCTTTCCCTAAGGTTGTGCACCTTTGTTTGCAAGTCTTTTAGCAATGATCCTTATTTTGTAAGCAGTGAGCTTCACATATTGTGAGTTAACTCTCACCATGGTTTTTCCCTCATTGGGCTTTCCATGTAAATCTAGTGCCATCTTATGCATGTGTGTTCCTTGTTTTACCTTTAATTGTAACTAATATAATTAAGGATTGAATTATTGTATCTTTTACTATTGCTAATATTGTTAAGGGTTGTTGAACTTGTTTAAAGATTAAATTGTTATATCTTTCATTGTGTTAATCTATTTAAGGCTCTTTGGTTTGATTAAGAAGTCTGAATTGTGTTGAAAGTCTTAAGTTTCATAAGGGTTTAAGATTTTGAAGATACTGATTCACCCCCCTCTCAGTATCAGTGTGTTCAACAATCTCTTCTTGTAGAATTATCATTACATGGAAATATAGGTTTATTTATAAAATGATTTGAATGACTTAGATTATATGGATTAATTAATAATTTGTTACATTTATTTGTTTATTTATTCTATGCAAAACATAAGGGCAACAACTTTATTTTTCTAAAGGATACCATGAATTGGCAAGAGTTATGGCTAATTTATTCTTTTTTTTATGAAGACAAAGGAAATGCAAGAAAAGTTCCATGTCTAATGTTAATGGCCCTTGATATTTTCCAAGGTATGGTATGTATTACATATTTTAGATTTTAATTTTTTTTATTGATTAGAATGACCTATAAATATATGGATCCAAGTTCCTTGTGAATTTTGGCATGTCTCATAAATTAAAAATATATAAAACCTTTAAATTTTAATAAATTCAAGCCTCGGGCACTTGGTTGTATCATAGTGCAAAACCATTTGACAAAGAGACCTAATTGGATATGCTTAGTAGTGATCCTTATTCTTCCTCCATTCTTTTACTTAGTGATTTGGAATTTTGTTCATGTAAGCACTTCAATAATAAGAATTTTTCATTTGGAATTATCATTTGGACTATGTCCTCCCTTGTTTGTGTAGTTCCAACAATTATAGAATGAATCATGCTGTCATTGTGGCCTATTAGGGTCTATTCTCTTCATTTACATCAATATTACTGCATTGATTTATGATTATAATGCTCAAGGGAAAGACATAAAATAAAATAACTCAAGTAGGATGGTGTTTTACATAAGAGTATGTAAGCCTATGTCTATGATATAGAGATTTATCTAATAGATAGGTTTCAAATTCAGTTACTCCCTTTTAAAATATTTGAAGGCTATAAGGTACTTAATGTAGTGGAGAAGAGGGAAAATGGATGCTTCTCTTGAGGAGTGGTCAATGGAGAATAATAATTGAATTTTATGGGATGGTTAACTAAGATGAATTGAGAGAAAAAGTGACAAAAGAGAGACCCATCAAATTATTCTCATTATTTGTATTAAATTGGGACTTTTGCATAAGCACACATTTATCATTATATATTTCAAGAATAATTAAATATGATTTTTATACACTTGATTGAGGATCTTGCATTAGTAGAACAAATGTAGATATAGTGAATGCATTAAATAATTTTATGGAATAGAACCAATAGCGTAGTAAAAATGAACTAGCAGGGTTATGTTCATTCCAAATATTTGTACACATGGTCAATGGCTCATTTTGTCATTGTTTTGAGGTAATGAGTATTTTTCCTTTCCCTTTAGTAGGTTTTAAGCTTCCATTCTTATCTAAGGTATAGCGATGTGTGAACAAAAGGCTATATTTTTTCTTGACTACACATTGAGAGTTATAAGATGCTCATCTATGAATGACGTGAGTAAACTTGTGTGATAGTGATAAATTATATAAACTTTTACTACCTTTAATATGTACATTGAGGATCTAGTGGTGCTATTAATGTACAAGTTTTTACCTTGTAGATATGGAGTTTTGAAAAGTTAGAAGTTGTTCATGGATAGTGTGACATAGTCCATGGATAAAATCTCTTTTTCATGCTCTTTTATCTTACCCAAATATGCCCTAAGGATTTTAAATGATCAAATATGTCACAACCACTTCTTTAGGAAATCTAGCTACTAACTATTATCCAAGGTATTCTTAAATATAGTCAATGAACTGCCTTTTATAAATTTTTCACTCTACGTAGAAACTAGTGAACTCATTTGTAGAGAGAATTGCTTGTGTTTGTTTCGGTTACATGCAAAAATACTTTCTAGGTTTCAGATATTGTTCTTTCACCTTTTCCAATACATATTGGATTTTTAAATTTCGTTAAATAACGTAGAAGCTAGACTATTTAAAGGTTTTCATGTTTCTCTACAATTTGCAAGTTGAAAATAGTTAATTCTTTTACAAGTTGTAATCACATGAGTTTAAATGATATAAATTATCATTATTTATAAAGGTGTTTTTATACATTACTGAAATTTATTAAATAGGTTACAATTTTTCACTGGTTACCTTTCATGTATCCTAAGTGATAATCTACTACCAATTATGTCATGAGGAAGTAAGACCCTTTGTTCCCTATATCATCTCGTAGTGGGTGGATTTAGGGAACTATGTTTGAGTTCTAGATTAGTTTTCTTAGTGGACTGGTTAGTGGATCTATTATTACCTTGGAATATATCTTATTTAAACTAATGTCAATTATGGATTTGTCTTCTATATTTTATCCTTCCTCTTATCATACTGAGATGATTAGAACATTTTATGTTGTAAACATTGATTATCACTGACTTACATTTATAAGTGCATTGTTTGGATTGATTTATATTTTTTCATAATATATGTGATCAATGGACATGTGAATTAGATAATTTTGCATGAGCATATAATAATGTTAGCTTGTTAGTGATTCACTTTGTGCACTAGATTTCATCTTTCATGGTGGCTACATATTTTTAGTTCCTTTGTGATGAGTTGGGCTTTTGCAATGGAGTAGCATGGGAAAATTTCATGCTTTGTGACAAAGTGGATATCACCTCGATGATTCTCTTTCTTCCACTTAATATTATGGAGAAAGGAAATGGAAGAGATTATGTAATGCAAATGTTAATGTATTGTATATCTTGTGACCTATGAATTGAGAAGAGTAGATTACTCTTACTTGTTTGCTCATATTTATCATTTGCAGTACTATAGCTCTAAATTTCTTATGGGAGAGCATCAATACTATAATTAAATGTGTTGTATGTTTCATCAATTTGGTTTCAAGATGTGTGTACCTATATATGTAATGTAAAATTATTTGAGTTTTCTAGTTATGCCAAAATATCTTAAATGAATTTGTATTAGTTGTAATGATTGTATAATCATTTTATATATTAAAAAAGAAAATTTAATAAAATTAACTCTTTTGATTTTGGTCATTTTAATCACTTTAGTTTTTACTTTCCATATTTTATTAAGTGATTAAGGAGTGGTTCTTACATGTGGAATTATTTTCATATTTTATTAAGTGATTGTTTAATAGGTCGTTATAGGTAGCACAAGTCACATGAATATCTATATTATGAGCATATAGAAACATAATTTTCTTATTTTTTTGATTCAAATGAATGTATTTTACATTTTTTTTAAAATTTTAATTTGACATTATTACTTCTTTCAATTTTTATTTTTTTAAATGACAAATTTTATAATAATCAACAAAAGAACTCCCAACAAACATTCTTTCTATTACAAATTAAAGACAACTCAAATCAAGAAAGAGTAACTTAAATAAACCTCCACAAAAATATACATTCATTTTTTATTCTAACAATTTTTAACTTTTTCTTAATCTAATAAATTAATTTTCAAATATATATTAATAATTAAAACTAATTATTAGTTAACATTTATTCATTAAAAAAATTATTTATCCTAAATATTTGAAAAGGTGATTTATTTTCCTCTACAATATCATAGAACCTAGCCCTAGGTACCTAATAGAGTATCTCTTAAACAAGTTGACTCATTAATAAATTTGTAAAGAGGAGAACGACTCCTTAATAACGGGTCAATTTTTTTTTGGAAGATAAACCTTGTAAACTCTAAAAGAAAAATAAAAATGGTTATGTGTAATGTTGGGCAATGTCTATGCAGGTGACAATTTGCACCTTTGACTGTATTTATTAATTAATTGAAAATGAAAAGTGAATGCATTTTTATTTTCAATTAATTAATAAATACGGTCAAAGGTGCAATCTGTCACCTGCATAGACAATTCCGTAATGTTGTTGGATACAAGCTTCGAAAAACTTCGTTTAAATAGTGCATCTATAATGTTGACTCACATTTAAGACTCACATGCAACATCTTCTTCCACAACATACATATGCAGAGTATTACGTGGATCATTTATGATTCATGCGGGTTATTGAAAAATGAGTTAATTAAAATTGATTTAAACTATATATTATTGTATATTTATTTAATTTTTTTTGGGTTTGTTATTATTCATAAAAGGGGTTTATGCATGGGCCCTACCTTTTACAAAGAAAAACAAAGAAAATCTATCAGCAAAGAGAGTCTAAAATACAATACAATTGTAACAAAGAAAAGCTAAAACAAGCAATGATTAAAAAGGTTTAGATTAAGTAAAGAACACACTCTTGACTCAAACATGGGATTGAGCAGAATATTTCGAAAGATCTTTTTCGGACCACTATTTAAGAAACCTCATTATCCAAATCTTCATAAAAAATATAGGGGGAGGGGAAACCCTATTAAAAATTTCAACTAGGGATGACATACAAGGGGAGGAGCATCAAACTGGTGAAGCCAAATTTTGAGTGGAAGCCACAACATAAATCAAGGGAGGCACTTCAACACCAACTACATAAAGGGGGGGTGGGACCCAAAGGAGGATGAGCAACATCAATTTATTAGGAGGAGAAGGGACCACCACCCCATCAACAGTTATATGCATTGAAGCCTCTAAAGTAGAGTCGACTTCGATTGTGTCCATAATAAGGTGTTCATGAAATTCATTCTTCCACCTAGAGGAAGATATCAATGCATTAAGATGTGAACCATTAGACACCAAAAGCCTCATGGATTGAAGCATTACCAACGACAAAAGGGGATTCTATCATAATCCAAAGTTTGATTCCAAGAATAGTCCTCCACCTATAATACAACTTTAGCCTAGAGAGGCTTGGAAAAATATAATTCCATGAAGATATGAGCATAGCTGGTGTAGGAGAAAAATGTAGTTGCTTGATCTACCTTTATAAATTGGCCCATAGAGTTTTCAATACTACATAGCAAGAGTCATGTGAAAAAGGAAGAGAAAAAATAAGGAGGCAAATCCAAACTGGTAGTAAAATCATGGATTCAATGAGAGGATTAAACAAGAAAACTCATGGTTTTAGCAAGAGGGTGTGTTGCCCCTAAAACCAAGAACAAACCTCAAGAATAAAATCTCGATCAAAAATAGAATCAAAAGAAACCACAAAAAAATCATTAGCACAAGGGTAAATCTTGACTTTCCCTTCCATGATAGGCCACCACTACTCAATGATCTAGAGATTTAAATCATGAAGTCAAGCCCATACACTATCAAACCTACAGATCAATCCTTTTGGGTTAAATTCTCTTCTTTTTAAAAATATATCCTCTCCTAAAACCAAGACAAGGTGCAAGGAAATGTAACTGACCTCCTAGGCTTAGAAAGATTTGAAGAAGCGCCATTAGCATGACATTCAAGTAGAATAGAAACAACATGCTTTTGAGGAGAGGGTTCCCCAAAGTGAACATAATTGACATAGGTCCTTTTAACCCCTAGGGGAGTAGCATCAAATGGCATAGGAACAACACCAGACACCACACCAACCACAACAAGCAGAGGATGTTCTATTAGAAGTTTTCTATCAAAGGAATACCATTATAAATGAGGGTATTGAAAGGAGGCAACATGTATCTATCCTAAGAAGAAACATCAAGAGAGACAACACCAACACTATATGACACATGGGAACCCAATTCACCTACAAATACATGAGATGCTTATCACAAGAAACCCAAAAGAAGCAACTGGTGATGGGAAAGGAAAATCATGGAGTGGAGGATCAAAACCAGTAGAGAACTATGCAAAAGTGAGAAGAGGGGCAACAAGAGTGGAAAAAGATTAAAAAAAAATGGCTAAACCTAGAGTTAAAGTTTATATTATTTTGTAGTGTAGAAAAATGTATCCCTCTAAATTTTCACACTTAATTTGGGATTTATTATTAAAATGAACCTAATATTCCCTTGATCTAGTGTTGTAATGTGTTTTACACATTCACATTAGGTTTAGGGCCCTTTTAAGCTAAATTGACCTAATTTTGTCTTAATTTAGTGTTGTAAAGTGTATTTATTTACACCTTCACATTAATTTTTTGGACCTCTTGCATTTATGACTTTCATATCATCATTGATAGGCCCCTAAGACCCTTTATTATGCATCCCAAGGCTTATTTCAATCGAGATCTTGACATAATCAACAAATATACTTAATATCTCAACTCCCTAATATTTGCTCTATCCAAAAAGGCCTGGTGGGACCCATATGCCACCTTGGGCATCTGAGTCCCACCCATATGGGACCTATACACCGTAAGTGATGTATGAGTCTCATTTGGCCCCTTTTTAGGGTTTTGAGCAGGAAATCAAGGTTTTGAATTTAAATTTCATGAATCTCGGTATTTGGGATCTGATAAAAATGGTAAATTGGATGGAATTCCTATATAAACAAGGTTTCAAATCATTATTTCACCTAAGCATTCATGGTATCATTCTAAGAAATCAAGAATCAAGCATCCTAAGACTTCACAAGAGCATCATAGAGTATTCAAGAGCATTTCTAAGGCATTCATGGGTAGATTTCTTCATCATTTATTGCACCAATTCAAGATACATCATCCTATCAAAGGCATAAGGCATCAAGCATGTTGTTGAGCTAGTGTTGTGATGTAGCATTCAAGATCAAAGATTAAGCATTGTTCAACATCTAATTCAAGATCAAGATCTATATTCTACATGGCCACTTCATGTTAGATTGTTGATTTACATCTCAAGACATCATTCAAGGTATCATTATTCATATTTCATATTGCACTATTTTTCATAAGGTTTAATTACCTAAACAAGGTTTGACTAAGGCAAACCCCCATTCCCTAACAAAATAACACTTTCTTTCTCTTTATGTGGTTGTAGGTCTATAGGTTGAAGAAAAAGTGGATTTGAAGCCCTCAAAAGTACCAAAATGACAAAGTTCCAAAAGTTGTAAAAGTTGTCATGAAAAGTTGTGAAGACTCATGGAAACTCAGATCTGGAGCAAGATATGCAACCTATTTGCATGAAATCAGTGGGAAAGTTCTTATTGAATCCATCTTTAGAGGCTCACAAAGTTTTATTCCAATATTTTGCTCCTGGGACACTTTGCGACAAAATGGGACGCTTCGCGAAAAATGGGATTGATACACCACTTGTGGCGTATGAATCCAAGCATACCTATTTTAAGGAATTTTTGTAGATCTTGATTCAGTAGCCCCAGATTTTGGTTTCAGACTGAAACCCTAAACTGGGACTAAATTTCCCCTACTGGCATATGAGTCCCAGTTTGCATCAAAAAGCAATATTTCCAAGATGTGAAACCCTCATTCAAGTCTCTTAATGGAGTGTGTTAATATTGTCAAGTATTATGTTCTGGTCAATGGGACCCCCTTTGGGTTTTTCTTTGCTGGTAAAGGGATCATGCAAGGTGACCCCCTATCTCCCTATCTCTTTATCATGATAGTTGATGTGTTGAGCAAGAAATTTTCTAGTCTGTTGTTGGAGGGCTCTATTAGGGGAGTCAAAGCAGCTTCTTCCCTGGACCCGATTGTGGTGCAACAATTTGTGGATGACACCTTTCTCTTTGGGAAAGCCTCTGTGGTGGAAGCTAGGAAATGGAAAACCCGTCTTAACAATTACGCTGCCTTCTCTGGTCAAAGCATCAACTATAATAAAAGCATGATTTATTTTTTTAACAACACACCTAACTTGCAAGCTAGGGTGACTGTGGTTTTGGGTTTTTTAAGTGGGACTCTCCCTTCAGTTTACCTTGGGCTCCCTCTCACTGTTAAGGAGGTCACCCTTGACTTTTGGAATTCGGTGCTTGAAAGGATTCAAAGGAAACTTGTTGGGTGGAAAGGCTCCATCCTAAGCCATGCTGGTAAGCTCCAACTGCACATTGCTGCTCTTCAAGGAATACCAATTTACTTCCTCTATATTTTTAAGATGCCTAGGAACATTGTTGATAAACTTGAAAAAATCCAAAGGAACTTCCTCTGGTCTGGGGCTGAGGATAAGAAGAAATTTGCTTTGGTTAAATGGGAAAATGTTTGCCAGCCCAAATATTATGGTGGCATTGGGATTAGGAATATAGTCTGTTAGAACCAAAAATTTCCATTAAAATTCCAAGGTCTTTTACCCGTTTAAATTTAATATATTCACTATCTTTCTATGAAAAAATAATTCGCTGCATTTTATAACATTAAAATACCTTCTAATGCCATTACTTTATCCCTCATAGCCTTCACCGCTTTACCATGGCCTTTTTCAAAGTGGCTCATGGTATAGCGGTTGATGAACAGTCATGTAAACACTTATCGCACAATCGTAGGCAGTCATAAAAGAGACCGCAGTGGTACGGTAAACAGTCAGCAAGGTCAAGCAAGCGACAGAGTTAGCAGCTAAGGAACGAGCATAAAATGCTTACCATGCCACCGTGCGTGGTCAAAACATTGACCGCGGTACCGCGGTGGTGGTTAGCAACCGGCGAGGAAGCAGTTTGAAGGGGTTACCGCGGTACCGTTGGTAGTCAGGCGAGTGACCGTGGTAGTGAGGGGAACAATTAGCAAGCGGTGAGACAGATGGGGATAACAGTCATCGCAGTACCGCCACTAGCTTACGGGGAGACCGCGGTGACAGTGGTAAATCGTTAGCAAGCAGCGATGGTGGCTACCGCCACACCATCACCAGCTAGAGAAGGAACCGCGATGACCACGGTGAACAATGAAGATAGCGGCAGATGGTCACCGTGCAACCGCAGGGAGTCAAGAGGAAGACCACGGTAAGGTGGTGAAGGGGTCAAAGAAGTCAAATACCACCACACCACAGGAAGACAAGATGTTGACCGCAGTGGAGAGGTAGGAATAAGGGAAGATTCGTAGTAGTACATAAAGTAAAACAATACAAGCGGGAAGAAGTATTAAAGAACAAAATCAAATGCAAAACTATTGTAAAAATATTTAATTTGTTGAGAGGCAACTCAATAAAATATTTTAATTGCTTTTAAGGAATTTAAACGGTTTTACCAGTCAATTGAAGAGTCGTGACTCTTGAAATGTAATGTATAAAATGTATTGAAAAGTCAGTTAGAAAGGGGGAGCAGTAGATAGAGTAGTAGTTAGATTTTTCCAGAAAATGGACTAGGAATGGTAAATAATTACAAATCCTTTTTGAAGCAGAGCAATGGATGAATTATTTTTGAATCGGTGAAACCTTTACTATGTTTAGTTGTTGTGTTACAATCATTTATATTTCTTATCTATTTGTCTCCAACTTGAAGTCCTCTTATCATTCAAGTCAATGTATCAAGCATATGTGTGATTTATCAAGGTGCATTTTCCCACTTTGTGTGATTTTTATTTGCTGGTGTCTGCAAGTCAGAATTAAATTCCTTCAAGTAAGTCACAGTGACTTAGGATTTCTTTTGGATTGTTGAAGTAGAATTTGGTAAGAAAACATTCCAGCCTTATTTATGCAAGTCATAAATAAATGAAATTATATGCCAGTCATAGGATTTTATTTTACAAAGTGCCTAACAACTTGAATTAAACCAGAGAAGAAAACACACACAATTATTTTTAATTTTGACTCCATTTCTCATGTGGATAGAAGGCACCGATCTGCCACAACCCAGAGAACTAATTTTATACACAAACAACTTGCTCAAATCCTTTCATCTGTGCAGTAGGAGTAGGTATAGGTGTAGTGTTTTTATCTGTCCACTTCAATTTGCATCATTCACATAGGTTCACCCACCTTGCTCTAGCAAAACCTAAAGAGAAGAAGGTTCAATTGCATCAATTGGCCTTGTACATTGGCCAAAAGCGTTGTGAGAGCTTGGCAACCTCTCGTGGTTCAAACCTGCATTTTTGAGACCCAACAAATTGGCGACTCTGTTGGGGACTTACTTATAAAAATTTCTAGCCTTTCCATTTATAGAGTCAACAAAGTTTCACATTTTTGTTTGGGGATTCCGCTGGGACAAACCAAAACAATATAAAAAAAAATTCATTTTCCTACTTTTGGGAAAAGTAGGTGGCGACTCTGTTTCATTTGATAAATAATGCATGGATGTTGTGAAGCAGTAATATTTTGTCAAAACATCAAAAGAAGAAAGGAGACAACAATCAATAAGAGAGTTGAAGGAATTGAGACAACAAAGGCTACAATTTGAACAACAGATGCTACAAGTGGACCAACAATTGTGGCAATTGGGAGTCAAACGTGCTCCAAGTACATCACCAAATAGGTCGTCATGTAGTGAGAATGAAGACACAAATGCTAGGAGATCTTGGACACCACAAATACCACATGATGCAACTAAGAACTTTGGTAATAAAGGTAATATGTTCTATTCATAGCAGAACATTTATGCATCTCAGTTACCACATCAAATGAATGTTTATTCTGTCCCTCCTTGACAAAGATTTGTAAGATATTAGGATCAGAAATATAATCCATATCATGAGCATTGTACATATCAGTACCAAATTCCATATCAAAGTGTGTAACATAATGCCATCTCTCATGGATGTGTAAATCAAAATCTACAATGAGGTACATGTCAGAATCAAACTTCTGCAAAGAAAAATGGTGAGTATTTTCAAATTCAAGAAAGAAACAAAAGTCTTTTGGATTCTTTCCTAAATATAAGAAGATATAAGAGAGAATCTAGGTATTCTTTGTTTAGAAGAATGACGGATATTTTTAGGCAAATACCTATTAGTTTCTCACCTAGTAGGTCTGAAATCATTGAGCAGTTCATGAAAGAATATGAGCCCAATTCAATCTATTGGCCTGAATCGTGGGTACCAATTGCCTATAATCAATTAGATGAATGGATTAGCATTGTAGATAAGAAAAGGTGTGAGGACACTATCAAAGATGAAGACAATAATGATATCATTGATAAGTATCAGGATGATTTTGTTGAGGACCAATCTTCCACTTTGGGAGATGATTGCAGCATTGATGATCTTGTCAGTGACACACCATCTAGGGAACACATCAACAATGGTTCAAATGATATGGAGGGACAACCAGATTGTGATTCAAATTGTGATGAAGAACTTGTGAATATACAACAGGATGATTGTTGCAATCCTTATGAAGATCAAGAAGAGGTTGGAGACATGGTAGAAGATATGCAAGTAGGGACTTGTTCACTTAGCGGTGAGAAAGTTTTAGATTTGTTAACTCTTGAATACCAAAAGCATGCACATAAAGATAATTCTGAAGTTTTTGCTCCATCATATATCTACTTTGACAGTGAAGATACTATGTGTAACAATTCATATAACCCCATGTGCATCTCTCACAGTGATGAGGAGTTCTTTGAAGCTGATCAAGAATCCATTTGTGTCAAAGAAGAGGTATGTGACTTGATTGATTTTTGCCTGCAAGAAAAAGATACTGGTTTGCATGTTATTGATGGTTAGTGTCCAACATTTGTTGATTCAAGTATGTATGAGGATGACTATATGGATCAGAGGTATGTGTCAATGCCAACTGGTGATAGAAGAGAAATGGAAAATATTTCTGATTCAGTTGTCTCAGAAGATATTGATGAGATTGAATTTGTAGATTCCCATGTGAAGTATTCAGATTATCAGGTCCTAGTATAGTTGCTGGATCATTTAGTAACATATGATAATGAGCAAGCCTATGAAATTTTTGTTGAATATGAATACACTTTGTGTGCTGAAGGTGATAAATATTTTTCATTTGATAATAAGAATGATGAAATGCAAAGTGATGAAATGAATATGAATCAAGTTGAATACAATGATTTCTTGAAGGTTTTCAATTGTAGTACATGTTGTAGGGCAGGTGGAATGGATAGTTTCAAAAGAAACCTGGTGAGCTTTAATCAGAACAAAGTCTATGACAAAGGAAAGTGCAGGTTTTCCTTTTTGGAGTGGCCTGGGGCCATCCCTTATGGTTTTATTTTTTGAACCAGAGCAGGTACAAAGGATTAAGGATTGCCAGTGCATGGACAATTCTTAGCAAAACCTTTTTAAAAAAATTATTTTCCATGCACAGTAGTTTTAGGAATCTTTGAAGGGTCTGGGTTTGCTAGTGCATGAACATTCCCAAAAGTTCCCTTTTTGAAAACGTTGGTTTTCTTTCCATGTACAGTAGCGTAGGGTTTTCCATTCTCCATTTGCTCCATTTTCATATCATTCATCTATTCATTCCCTTCATCTGCCATTGCCTTCATTTTTAATTTCCTTCGATTGGTCTTCTCTCCTAGTAGATATTCTGGATTCCTGCAGTGATTTCCAAAACCACTCATCCCCAACAGGAGCCACTGTTAGAACTAAAATTTTGCATTAAAATTCCAAGGTCTTTTACCCGTTTAAATTTAATATATTAACTATCTTTTTATGAAAAAAAATCATTCACTACCTTTTATAACATTAAAATACCTTCTAACGCCATTACTTTATCCCTCATAGCCTTCACCACTTTACCGTGGCCTTTTGCAAAGTGGCTCACGGTATAGCGGTTGATGAACAATCATGTAAACACTTATCATGCAACTGCAGGTGGTCAGAAAAGAGACTGCGGTACCGCAGTGGCGGTTAGCAACCGGCGAGGAAGGAGTTTGAAGGGGTTACCATGCTACCGTTGGAAATCAGGCCAGTGACAGTGATAGCATGGGGAACAGTTAGCAAGCAATGAGACATATGAGGATAGCAGTCACCACAGTACCACCACCAGCTTATGGGGAGACCGCGGTGATAGCGGTAAACTGTTAGCAAGCAACGACGTCGGCTACCGCCACACCATGACCGGCCAGAGAAGGAACTATGGTGACCGCGGTGAATAGTGAAGAGAGCGACAGATGGTCACCATGCAACCGTAGGGAGTCAAAAGGAAGACCGCGGTAAGGCGGTGAAGGGGTCAGAGAAGTCAAATACCGCCACACCACAGGAAGACAAGATGTTGACCGCAGTGGAGAGGTAGGAATAAGGGAAGATTAGCAGCAATACATAAAGTAAAACAATACAGGCGGGAAGAAGTATTAAAGGACAAAATCAAATGCATAACTATTGTAAAAATATTTAATTTGCTGACATGCAACTCAATTAAATATTTTAATTGTTGTTAAGGAATTTAAACGGTTTTACTAGTCAATTGAAGAGTCGTGACTCTTGAAATATAATGTATAAAATGTATTGAAAAGTCAGTTTGAAAGGGGGAGTAGTAGATAGAGTAGTAGTTAGATTTTTCTAGAAAATGGACTGGGAATGATAAATAATGACAGACCCTTTTTGAAGCAGAGCAATGGATGAATTATTTTTGAATCGGTGAAACCTTTACTGTGTTCATTTGTTGTGTTACAATCATTTATATTTCTTATCTAGTTGTCTCCAACTTGAAGTCCTCTGATCATTCAAGTCAGTGTATCTAGCATATGTGTGATTTATCAAGGTGCATTTTCCCACTTTGTGTGATTTTTATTTGTTGGTGTCTACAAGTCAGAATTAAATTCCTTCAAGTAAGACACAGTGACTTAGGATTTCTTTTGGATTGTTGAAATAGAGTTTGGTAAGAAAACATTCCAGCCTTATTTATGCAAGTCATAAATAAATGAAATTATATGCCAGTCATAGGATTTTATTTTACAAAGTGCCTAACAACTTGAATTAAACCAGAGAAGGAAACACGCACAATTCTTTTTAATTTTGACTCCATTTCCCATGTGGATAGAAGGCACTGATCTGCCACAACCCAAAGAATTAATTTTATATACAAACAAATTTTTCAAATCCTTTCATCTGTGCAGTAGGAGTAGGTATAGGTGTAGTGTTTTTATCTGTCCACTTCCATTTTCCATTGTGGTTAGATAGTTTAAACAAGCAATACATTTCAATCTACATCATTCACATAGGTTCACCCGCCTTAGTCTAGCAGAACCTAAAGAGAAGAAGGTTCAATTGCATCAATTGGCCTTGTACGTTGGCCAAAAGCGTTGTGATAGCTTGGCAACCTCTCATGGTTCAAACCTGAAATTTTTGAGACCCAACATGGTCAACACTAACAAGGCCTTGATGGCCAAGGTGGGTTGGGATCAGATAAGGAATATTAAGGATTGGTGCAAAATAATGAATTCCAAATATCTTCGGAACATGCCTTTGATCAACTGCATCTCGAAGGTTCACCCCCAGGTTCGTTGGCCTAGAGGAGCATCTACAACACACAGAGCCTGCTAAGGAGTGGGACTAAATGGAAATCGGGTCAAATTCTGGGAATACCCGTGGTTAATTGATATCCTACTGGAATGTTCTAATTTCAGGAATCTCAAGAGGCTGGCCCAAAGGTACTTTGGTTTCCATATCAATGATTATGTTTCTGGACCTCCAGGGGCTAGGGTGTGGAATGATCTAACTCTCTGTTGTCCTCTTTCACAAGATCTTTGTAGCCTTGCTAGGTCTCTCCAGGACTTACTCTCTCTTACTAGGCTTCCCTCCTATGACAGGGGAGATGAGTTTTTTTGGACCTTTGACAAATAAGGGGATCTGTCTGTTAGGTTGACGTATACTTTGCTGACAAACCAGGGTATTGCAGTTGACCCTTGGAAGAAGATATGGAACCGCCATATGATCACTAAAATTAATTTCTTCTAGTGGACTGCCTGTCATAATAGGATTCTTACTCAGGATAATTTGAGGAAATGGGGATTTTATATCCCCAACAACTGCTTATTATGTAAATGTAGTGAGGAAATTGCTAATCACTTACTGTTACACTATCTATTTGTTGTTGAAGTTTGGGGGTTGGATTTTGAAAGATTGGGTGTTTCTTGGGCCATGTGTAAGGATACCATATCCTTCATCTTGGGCTAGCGTGATCCCTATATCCACCCCTTGCCTGGAGAAATTTGGAATCAGGTCCCTCCTATTATTGGTTGGTGTTTGTGGAAGGAAAGAAATAACAGGGTCTTCATAAATATTGAGAGGAATCCTAGGGAAGTTTTTGGTATCGGTTTTCGGCTTATCGAGGAAAAAGTTTCTCTGCAATGGGAAACCTCTAGAGATGGGATGTTTTCATTATGAAATAAGAATGGCCAAGGCATAGCACTAGAATTTAGATGCTAGCTCGTTTGACAATAGTAAATCCCTGGCCAAGAAAAACACCAAATGGGAGCCCCCGGATAGAGGTTGGTTCAAACTCAATTTTGATGGGGTTGCTAAGGGCAACCCAGGCAAGGCTAGCATTGGAGGAGTGATTAGAGGCCCTGGGGGGGGGTTTGGTTGTTAAGTTTGTGAGAGGTATTGGTTTCCAATATTCTATTGTGGTGGAGGCTCGTGCTCTACTCAAGGGCCTTCAAATTTTTGTCTATCTAGGGATTGTGAACCTCCACATTAAAGGGGACTCTAAGTCCATCACTGATGTTGTGAATCTTGGTAGACTGATTAGGTGGAGTACGAAGGATATTATGTTGGATACTAGGTTCCTTTTATCCAAGCTAAGAGAAAAAAAGGTGACGCACATTTTTAGGGAGGCTAACCAAGTGGCAGATGCTTTGGATAATTGTGGTACTTATTGGGGTTACTCTAATTGTTGGAGGAATATGGGGAATTTACTACCAAGGATTCAAGATCTCATCCTGAAAGAACAAAACGCCCATTTATTATGATGATTTCAAATTTTCAGTTGATAGGTGTCATTTGGGGGATTCACTTGGTTGTTCTTTGGGCCTGGTGGACGAGTTCTAATGCCGAGGTGGCCTACAAGTGGTGGAATTCAAAATTAAAGGTTAGTCACGTGGTTAATGGAGGCGACTCTATGAAGGGATTTGACATGTACGTGACAATTATGATTTTGAGAGGCCGTATTTTGTGATATCTTCTCTTTGGGATTGTTTTAATTCAGCATGCCCTCCTTAAGACTATGGTTATGAATGTTGATGTGACATTTCATAATGAGGGAAAGCTCCCTTCTAGTGCCTTTGATCCTACTAATTTAGCGCTGGCTTCTAAACATGCTTACATTGGCATTTCTAAATCTAGCCAAGTGGCCACCCTGCCTAGTTTTTTGTGCAATTGCATTATGGCCAAGAAACCCTGCTCGCCCACCACTTCTCGCTTAGCTTGTTGCAATTACCTTAAGATTCAAACTAATGACACCATTAAGTCCTTGTTTGGTGATCTTTCTTTTTAGGCATGTGATCTACACACTGGCATGATTATCCAATGATGCACTCTTTGCCTTAATATCTACAATGTGAAGAAAGCCTATTTCTCTACTAGTGTTTATAACTTTTTACTATTGAAAGTTCTCTAGTTTCCTGTGCAGGTAAATATCATGGGTGGTGATTGCATTCGGACAGAGCCTGATAATTGCAGAGATTTTCGTAAGAATCCTTTGGTGTGGCATATCTGCGTTGAGGGTGGCCTTGCTCCTCTCATGGAGATTCTTGTGGGCCACAACCGTAACCTGTCTAGCCAATTCGCTAATTCCTAGAAGGACCGAAGGGTTACATTGGGTGGCATTTCTTTTGAAGTCAGCAAAGAGGTGATAGCACAAGCTACCAGGATGTAGTGCACTAGGAAGAAATATCCAAAGCATACTTGGACTCCGAACAATGACAGTATGAAATCTTTTTTTGTGGGGAATGAGGAGTTGGTCTGCAACGAGTCAGGATTTGAATGTGAAGCCCTTCCGTAGCCCTGAGATCGGGTGTGTTTAGCCCTTATGAAGTATGTCACGCTTGAAGGTAGGTTTAAAACCTACTTTTTCTATCGTTTTCCCCTACTGAATCATCTTAGGCACAAAATCCTGCTTAGTTTTCCTTTTTTTCTCCTCATGGACCTAGAGAATTTGATTGAAAAATGCAAAGAAATGGCCAGTCTTAACCCAAATGACATTCTTCCTCTACTTCTCCATCAGGGGCTTATCTTGAGGCTCTACCATTTTCATTTGGCCTTATGTCCTCCTAGAGCCATTTATGCTATCCATATTGAAGAGATTGAACCCCTGGCTGTTGCAAATATCTCCCCTGTTGAATCTAAAAGCCCTTCTAGAAAATCCCACCTAGGTACTATTGAAAACCCCAAACCCAAATAGGCTGCTAAAAAATTTAAGGGTAGTGCGGGTAATGCACAAACAAGTGCCGCGACCAGCCTGTGTGAACTCAAGGCCACCCTGGCCAAGTCTTCTTACAGAGCCACCGCAATGAAAAAAGGAAAAGATGATAAAAAGGGTTTGTCAAAGCCGATGGTGAAAGAGGGAAAAGGGAAGAATATTGTGGGGAAAAATTCTAAAGGTAGCACAGTTGTGGAGACCACGGTCATGACTGGAGGGGAGAATGGTATCCGAAGGTCTGGGAGATTGGTGAAAAAAAAAAAAAAAAGGCATATTGTTGAGGACTCGGAGGAGGATTAGACGAACAACAAGGATTATAAGGAAGAGGAAGAAAATGTGGAAGGGCCCCATTCTACCCCGAACAATAACAAAATCTCGAAAGAGATTTCGGCCTCTTATTCTTCACACCCTTTGGTTGTTGAGCTTGGCGAGGGCCTAAGGATTGCAGATGATGGTGAGGAGCTCAGTGTGCTGAAAAAGAAGATGGACATGCTTGACAAAAGATTCAGAGGCCTGGACCACTTCATGATGAAGCTGGGTCATTTCGTGACTAGCACCACAGTGATCAAAGAGGAGTTGGAGGGTAATAATTCCCAGGAGAATCAAGATTGGGTCAAGAATGATGTTGTGGACCTCTTGTTCAAAAATTGGGACAATGCCAGTTAGTTTATGTCTAGGCCTATGTTTTGTGTCTCTGCTGCCTTTCTATGGTCGATGTGATGTTATTGTGTTGTTTCTGTTTTTTTTTTGGCTTTCAGTTAGTTTTATGGACTTGATCTTTTTTGGCCCTTGAGGCTAATTATGTAAGGGTACAACACCCTGTAAATGTTGCTTACTTTATCAAAAACATCAAGGAGTATAATTATGAACTTGCGTATTAGGATAGCATTTCCAATATTTCTAGTAGGGCTAAAAATATTTGTCCTCAACTTTGTGTAAAAAATTTACAAGAATGGAGGCAACAATAAACTAGGACTCATTATCCTAGTTAGTGAATCTATATTTTGATTTGGCTTTACACAAAGAAAAAATATTTTTAACAGCTCTAGAGAAAAGATCTATGAAAGTCTTAATACTTCTATTATAAAATTTTAGAGCATAAACCCATGGGAATTTAAATAGAGTTTTATCTTGACAAGTTAATATAAATTTAATAGCTCAAAATAAAATATATATGAAAGTATTAATACTTCTATCATTAAATATAAAGACATGAACTCATGGGGCTTACCTAGAGTTTTATCCTAAAAAATGATTATAGATTTAATAGCTTTGGGGAAAATATCTAGGAAAGGCTTGATACTTCTATTATAAAATTTTAAAACATAATCCCATGGCTCTTTAGCTAGGGATTTATCCTAAAAAGCAATTATAGAGGATACCACTAGAGATATTTTTGATTTATGTATAGATCAATCCAACATCCATATACGTTCCATAAGAACCATGACTTAATGTTCTAATAGGATTCCTAGATACTCTTCACAATAAAGCCCCCCTAGATTTCAATCAACTCCTACATGATGAGAATAGTAAGGAATCCATGATCCCTAAGGAAGCCATGGTCCCTCTAGGCCTTGTGCTTGGATGGCGTACCATAAGAGATACAATTACAAAGAAAAAATTCCAAAGTTTAGATGCAATAAAGGTCTCAAATAATCCTCTTAACACATAAGGTTATATATTACAATAGAATATCAATAAGACCTCATATTGTATAGTCATGAAGGATGTAACATAATTCTCAAGCTACTCAATGGAATCCTTTACCTTGGTCAGACAAATTCCATAGGAAATATAGTAAGATTTTTTCTAGATTTTAATAGAATGATTTAAAAGGAATCCAACATGAAGAATAGTAAACATGGGTAGCCACTATAACTTTCAAGAAAACCTAGAATTTACCTACAATGGATATGGAATTGTCCTCCAATGAGACAAATTCTTCTCCACATAATTTATGATAGCTTGCCATGACTAGGTGGAGAATTTTGAAAGGAAAACGAGATGACCAAGGAACAAAAAAACCTCTTCACTATCAACCTACTTCCAACCAAATAAATTAAGCCAAGATAGCTTAGCAAAAAATAATTGTGTATATAACATTGAATCTTCTCTTATTGAATACTCAAACTAGGGGCAAGAAAAATATATATAGACACCAAAGTTCCTAAGTGACATTTTCTTCATCTTGAAAAAGAATAATAAACAAGTCATTATCAAAATTGCTATTGATAATATGTTGAGAGGAATCTAGAAGAGTGGTGCCTTTAAGAAGGTTCTACAATATAGCATGAGCCAAAATAGAGCCAAAGACTTTAGTATCAAGAGATGTGTAGGTTTTGTGTAGTCTTGGAATTTTTTTACCTTATGTCTTGATTGTAAAATTTTCAAAATTTGCTCTGGATTCATAGTTTAAGCCTTAAATTTAGATAATTTATGCCAAAATTTATAATTTCAAGATGTTTTATTCTCTAGATGGTCTTAAGGAAGGCTAAGTCCTAGAGAATTTAGAATTTATTAATCCAAAGTGAAGAGTTAGACTTATGTGGAGTTATGGAGTCCATTTGAATGAAAGGTCTTACAAAATAGAAATTTCTAACTTTCTCACCAACCCCAAAAGTCTATGGAGTTATAAAGAATCAAGCTTTAGACTTCATAGTGCATTGTAATTTTGAGCACATTTTTAATTTACAACATTGCAAGGGTTAAAAATTACTTTTACTCCAAATGAAATATTTCCACATAACCCCATGACAAAAAAATATTCAAACAATTATTTCAAATCCATAGTGCAAAAGAGTCGACGGACATACCATCAAGACACAAGATGTTCCCTAGAAAAACCCTCATGAGGGAAAAACCTAGCCTTCAAAATTACTCAAACACTTAATGTTTTATCTCATGAAAAAATATTAGAAGACGTTTGTCTAGAGTCTCCATGGAATGATTATGAAATATCGAGCTTCATAATTGCACTCCATGTGAACAAGAAAAATGAGAATCATCTAGTCACAAATCCCAATCCATGCTTCCTATTTTCACATATGCAACTTGTTGGAAATCAAGGTAGAAATGCAAAAATATTAACTTAAACAAAGTGATGCAAATCTTAAATTATGAATCAAATATATAATCCATGTATTCAATTAGTGTGATGGCACATTCAACATAAAAGTATAAATTCAACAATACAACATATGACACCAAATTTATATGGAGAAAACCTTTCAGTAAAAAATCCACACGAGAAAGAGGGAAATAATATTATTAATCCTTCAAGACACTTCTAGAATAATAATCTTCACTTCTATTCTCTAATCAATCTAGTAGCACCTAGATACCTACAGCTAAACATTAAAACTACTAAATCAAGGCTCTAATATATAGAGGTTTGTGACCCGGAAAACCATTGTGGTATCCTAAAATGACAAGATAAAACCACCTAGACAAGCCCACACCTCCCTTAGTGGAAAACCCATAAACATAGTAAAAATAATTTAATGTATGCATGGCCTTCACATGGGTACCTAACCCATAGACAATGAAAAATGGTCAATCTTGGGTGCTCCATTACTCTCTGACAACTCCACCAACAACACATACAATTATATGCAAAATTGGGTGCCTAACTTTGGATGATATGTAAATGAAAAATGTCAACATGCAACCACATAAAATTCAGGTTGACCCCACTCCCAATATGGATTCCAAGATGGAATATTCCTCCATTATTCCTTGTAATTTTCACTGACAAGTGTCCACCTCTATGAATGTAATTACATTTTTTCATAGGTAAATAAATAATAAATATTTAGCCTCTCATGTCCTCAAGAAAAATTTATAAATAATGTGGAGACACATGAAATGACTTAGGATAGCAATTTTAATGTCACATATCCTAACATTCTCCAACTTGACATTATACATTGCAATTTCATTCATGAGTGAAACAAAGAAAAATATATGGATGGAGGGGGGATTGCTTGATGTGATTAAGCACCAAGGCCCTATTTTCCCTTATTTCATTCAAAGTGCAAGCTATAATATGCAAATGAAGAACAATAATCAAATCTAACTAAAAAAATAATCAGAAGACAGATCTACAAAGGGGAAAATAATGTGAACCTTTCACGAAAATTCACCTTTAGAAGCTCATTGAGGACTCATTCACCCTATGGAAAATGGGTCATGGCTAGATTTTCTAAAAAATGCTTTTTGGGTTCTCCTCTACCAAGTCTGCACTCCCAGATTCCAGGTGTACATTGTCAAACAACCATAAATAAAACCTATAGAATATTTTTCGTGATTTGACAACTTTTCTTGCAACTTTGAGAAATTTGAAACTTTCTTCAATTTTTCTCTTTAAAGGATCTTCAACCTAAAATTTGCAATCACACATCAAAGAGAGAAAAATTTTCTTTGTAAGGGAATTGGGGTTTGTCTTGGTCAAGCCCCATTTTGGTAATTAAACCTTGAAATGAAATAGAAAAGCATGAAGGAATGATAAATGAACACTAATATGTAACAACTCACCAAACCTTGTTTGAACCTTGGATAACAAGTCTGTAAACTAGCATGAAGTGGCCTCAATGAATACATATCTTGATCATAAAACTTGTCTTGAAATAATGCCTTTGATATGCTTGAGTAGATCTTGAACTCTACATCATAATATTAGCTCAAAAAACATGGATGATGCAAGAAATCTTTGACATGATGAAAGGAATCTTGATTGCTGCAATAATCTTCAATAATTCTACCTTTGAATTCCTTGAAAATTCTCCTGAATAATCTTGAAGTTCTCTTGTGAAAATACTCTTGCTTGCTTATGAAATTATAGGATCTTAGGATGAAACATAGTGAAATAACCTTGTATTTATACATATCTTAGTATTAATTCCTGAAATTCAAATATCACAAAATAACATTGAATTATGGATTTGAAATCATTAAAATTTCACCAAAAACATATTAAAGGGGGGGTCTTAGGTCTAAGTGAGGATCCATTCTCCATAGGGTGAATGGGTCCTAGGCCACTTACCTAGGACACACATAGGCCAATGTTAAACATTATGTTAAAATAGGGTCATAGGCCTAAGTGAGGACCCATTCACCCTGTGGTGAATGGGTCCTAGGTCAATTACCTAGGACACACATTTTCCAAAGTTAAGTGTTGTGAAATGGAATTTATGAATGTCAGGTTTTATCCCTCAAAAATTGCATTTAATTAGGCTTGGATTTGAATTTAAGGGTCCAATTAAGGAAAATTAACCTCAATTAATTAATAAAGCCCTAGATTAATGTGAAAGTGTAAAGGTACACCTTACAACACCAAAAACAAGGCACAATTAAGTCCATTTAATTAAAAAAGGGCCATAAACTTAATGTGAATTTGAAAAACATATTACAAGTTCACTAAATTAAGGCAACATTAAGCTCATTTTATTATTAATTATTCCCAAATTAAGTGTGAAAAAGGGATACTTTTTCCTACACTACATTTTTCCCCCACTTTAGTGAGAGGATGACACCATGTCAAAATCACACTAAAGTAGACATTTAATACACTTATGTATGCAAAAATTTGACAAATATACACAATCATAAAACATCAAAGACCAAGAAGATCAAGCCTAGATGGTCTGATCAGTGTGGAACACATCTAAGCCATCAGTTTTTGTTTTGTCACACTCACTCCAGGGTAGTGGAACATTAGGTTGTTCACTAGGTGAGTATCCTATTGTGCATTTTGCATACATGCCTCACTTGGATCGAGGACCCCCTCTTTTTGCATTACTCTTTTGTTGGGTTGATTCGTACTCGCTTCGCTTTTTTGCTCTTGCTTATGGACCTAATTGAGCAAAATGTCTTCAAGTTGCCAAGTTCCCATGATGCCCAAGCTATTTTTCAAAGTTTCATTAGGTTTAGGGGAATTGTAGAAAATTCTTTGTGGGTTTATGTTATCTGGAAACCATGCCTCCCTTTGCCATTTACGAGAATCTCTTTGTGGGTCATCATATGTCAGAGATTGTCCTCATAGTTCCATTGTTATTGGCATATGCCCTTCGATTTTTCATATGGCATCTAGTTGATTGACATTCATGCCACATTTTTTCGTAGTTGTATTCATGCATTTTTTTGAAAAACTTGCATTAATGGCAATAGGTTTTATAAATAGGGCGTGATGGAATCATTCTCACCCTTTGTAGTCAAACGTTGGAGGAGATTTTCCGTGCTGCTAACCAAGTGATCAAGACTCAGCATAAAGCCTTTTAAACTTAAGCAATCACTAGGTTCACAACCCTTGGCTCTGTAAATTTGTGTTCCTATTATTTAGGGTTTTGGTTTTAAAGGTTATAAAAAATTAATCATTTCTCTAATGAAAACCCTAAAGATGGAATTTGCACTCGAGACTATAAAATAAGCACCAACACGTCAAGATTTCCACATAACAGTCTTGATCCTCGGATACTATGTTAGAAGTAGGTCATTCCAATGGTGGCAGCCATCATGGCATCTGCCATGTGACTCTCATGTAGCCCGCGGGTCAAGTTATGAAACCCTAGGGTTCAAACTTTCCAATTCTAAGCGAATGTGAAAATGTATTTGCAGACCACCCTCCACAAAAATCCATCCCATGAACCTAAATCATGAGGGAATTTGCTCCTCAGCTCTCACAGAAAAACCCAAAAAGATTATCAAATGATTGAATTTAAGGAAAAATAAGTTAGAAACCTTTGCAGAATTTCATTTGTGGAAGGCCATTGAACTCAAGCCAAATTTATGGCACAAACCATCTAGGTGCCCACAAAGGCTATTTTCACAAGTATCAAGATCAAACACATTAAAATGAAAAATTCCCCAAACCTTTGCGGAAGTCCCTTTGTAGGATGCCATCTGTGACAAGTTGTGGGACACAAGTCATTTCCAATGGAAAAACTTAACTAGCTTCCTGATCAACAAATTTTGCATGAGTGATTCCCATAAAAACTTAAGATGAAGCCTTGCTAACGTAAGTGTTGGACTAATGCCTTAACATTGACCCTTTGAATGTGAAATAAAACTTCTAAGTGTTTGATCCCATGTGGAGATTCACTTGCGGAGTGTCGATTACAGGTTTTCATTCACCCTAAGCTATTCTCAATGACATCAACCTTAACAACATCTGAGAAAGTGTCTTCTGCATGAACCATTTCCATATTTCCAAAACGTGTGCTCAAACTATAAAAAATGGACTTCCCATGTGCTGAATAAACTCTTTAAGAAATTCAACTTAAAACATTAAGTGTCCAAAATACTTGCAGGTTTTCTCATGTGGGATGTTGCTTGTGACTTTCCATGACCTTCAAGCTGTTCTCAATGGATTAACATTTGATGACATCCACATGAGTGGCATCCACATGCCAAATTTCCACAATTCACAAATGATAAAGTTTCCAAGTGTGATGACCCGACGCAACACCAATTCCATTTCCCATGTGCTAAATTTGCTCAACTCAAAATTTCCCAAGTTTAAAATAATTGTGGGGATTGCAATGCAAGAAGTTGCTCATCGGGTGCCATCCTCTACAATCCCTTCTTTATGGAATAAACTTTAATGGCTTCCGCACCGATGACTTTTGCATTGGGTTTTTCTGTAAAATTCAAGGTGGCAAATCTGACCAAGTATAATGATCCCAAGTGTTTCAATTTGCATTTCCCACATGACTTAATGAATTCACATGAAAATAACTTGATGTCATGTTATCATAGAAATATCCCTGCGAGATGCCATCTACGAAATACCATTGCATCAGTGCCATTGCCAATGGTTTCCACATTGACGACATCCGCAAGATGGAAACCCGCATTGCCTAGTTTGCAGATCAACTACAAATCCTGCAAATGGTTAATAAATGTCAAAAACTAATGGATTTATTGATTCTTCTTGAATTTGTGGATTTATTTATTGATGTTTTATTACTCCTTAACTTGCCAGGACATTTATTACAAATTCTTTGTGCAGAATTTATGGAACAAGCTGAAAAGACTAACAGGGCTAAGAAGAGCACAAGAGCTGCAAAGGGTGAAAAAGATAAAGCTAAAATGAAGTCTAAATTCCATAGAGTTGAGTGTACTTCAAAGATCCTGTCCCAATGGGACAAGGTGGCAGACACTCATTTAGGTCATATAAACATTGATGAATTTAGATAACGTGTCCTAGTCATCCCAAAGACTGTGAGGCATGGAAATTAAAGAAAAGTGGAATTGCTAAGGCAACAGGCTTCCCTCCAACTTTGATTAGCCTAGAATTGATCTTTGTATGTAGAGAATGTTATCATCAGCCAACAAGGAGAATAGTGAATGTAGATGGGAGATTATTAACTAACTTGACTCCTATGCCAACTGGGGTAACATTTGGGATCCCTTTGTTTGACAAAATGGAGGATGTTGAGAAGGAGTATGCACCATATGTATGGAATGCAAATCTCGTAGGTTGTAAGAAAAAAATAAATCAAACATGGATGATCGATTGTCACCCGAGCACAAATAAGTTACCTCAAAATATTTATCAGAGTGACTTCATGGAGGAATTCAATGACCTTGTGACACTTCTAAGAAGAGTGATGGGACTCCCGACTTCCTCTCTCTTTGAAGAATGGATATGGTACTTTGTAGAAGAGATCCTTAGGGGAGACACAAAGTTTCATTGGGCTAAGATGATAAGTGACAATATCCATAATCAACTTGTTGCGATGAAGAAAATCAATGATTTTTACAAGACCTCTTACATTGTGTACCTCTTAGCAGTCAATTTTCCTTACAAGGGGTTGACTTATGTAGGTGAACTTGAGACAAAGAAAGGACAAACTATCATTTATGATTGTTACCCATAGTTGTAGTACAAGAATTAAAAGAAGGATTGCAAGAGGGTAAATGATGATTTTATCATGCATATTCTACGGGCCCTACGAAATGACTATAGTAAAAGTTTGTCCCACTGCGTGAGGGTGTTGATTAAGAATTTAGGGTATTGGTTCATCAAGTTCCCCAAATTCACTTACATAAGGGTTGAAGGATTCTCGGGATTCCCATATCGTTTGTCGAGGTATCCCAGTGAAAGAATAATCTTGTTAGAGCTTAGTCAGCAATCACAGACTTCCCATTCATTGCTGCAAGAAAAGGACCACATGGGGATCACGTATCCCATAGTTTTTTGACAAGGAATGTATTCATGCCCCACTACCCCCTATGTAGAATATTTAGAGAAGGAAATTGTAGAGTAAAACCTCAAGTTGCATACTGAGCAAGGAGGCTTTGACCCTTGGGGAAAATTGAAGAAATAGGTGGGAGGAAACATGCACATAAGGCCCATAATGAATTTTTTGGGCCAATTATGATGATGATCATGAAGTTTGGAGGCAACATTATATGTGAATGAAAATAAAGTTCATAAAATTAATTGGTTTGTTTCTAGTTCTCGACCAACTGGTCGAGGATGATAACACTCTTGATGAGGCATATAATGTTGTCACCAAGGTACCCCTACCAATAATTGACTGGACTAAGCCAATAATCATAGATTTAGACACAATCATCCACCTAGTTAAGCAATATAACAAGAGATGGTTGGATAATTAGGTGGCCCAACTAGACAAACAAGGTGTTGAGCTCACATATGGGGAGTTGGAGGATGAAATTCAAAGTGAAATAGAAAGTGGAGCTGAGGTTGGTTCTTTGGGAGAAGTCCCAAAGTCCTTGCTTGCTACCTAGTTGAGGAAAAGGAAGGATGCACCAGAACGAAAACCCAAGTACAAGGTGTACTCCAGAAAGATGGTAGAAGGGAAAAAGCTACCCAATAAATCCAATAAGACATGAATCTTTGTTCCTGATATGCCTACCATACAAGAGGAATCGTCACCCTTGAAGGAGGAAATACTTGGCCACAATCACCTCTGCCTACCACTTCCCCACTTCCATATGCTATTGTTGCACCATCTTCTTCCACTCCTCCACCACTACTTGTATCATCTCCACCCACTATGGGCATCTTTGTCCACCTTACCTCCACTTCTCTGACTACTTCCATGGTCATTATTAAATCTTCCTCATCAACCTCTTCTCTCTTATCCTCTTCTTCACACTAACCTTCACAACTAACCTTCTCCTCCCTACCACCTTCCATTTCCACCACCCCTATGACACCTATTTCATTACCTAAAACCTTTGTTGCTTTCTTACAAAAATGCCTCATCAATTTTTAGAGACTATTTTGACTCCCGAGGCTAAATTCTTCATGGCCCAACTCACTGCTTCACTACCTATCCCTCCACCTCCTACTGAGCCACCAAAGATGGAGGCAACCGTGAAAATATGTGAAGAAATGGAAAGGAGTGAAGAGCAGCTCAAGGAGATAGTTGATACAATTGGAGAACCTATAGATTCAAATTGTGAGGCCTACTTCAATCAGGTTGACCAAGGCTTGAAATTTTTTGATCTAGATGAGGTTGCTTCAAATGAGGAAGGGGAAAAAAAACCCAAAGATGGGGATTTAAGTGGATTTGGAAAGTATTATGATGTAGATACATCTGATAAAGAGTAGGAAGATAAGTTGAATGAGAAACATGATGTCAAAGAAGCCAGTCTAGAGGAACACCAATGTGAAAATAAGGAGGATGATGCTCACCACATCAACATTGAAGAGCAAGAATTAAATGTTAAAGAAGATGATAGGTCTCAAGAAATAGGCCAAGATAAGGGCCAACAAGATGAAGAAATGCATTTGGAAAAAGAAGAGGATAAAGAAAAGGGGAGTACTGGTGAAAACAAGGTTGAGCTCACTCGGGAAGTTGAGATTGAGCATAATATAAATAAGGAGCTGAACCAAGAAGAAATTTTGATCAAAGAACTGTGGAATCTACCCAAAGAGTAGAATTTGAGGCTAACAAAGGAAAGGCTATAATGCAAGAAGAGAAGAAAAATGAAGAAGGGAAAGATGTTGAGGACACCCCTTGGCATGAGGAGGAAGAGCTTCTAAAGGATCAAGAAGATAAAGAAGATGAATTCAACACTGTATCTCTTGATCAACAAATGGAAATTCCCTCATGGCTGGAGAAACAATTAAAAAGAAAAGCTCTAGTGCTCCAAGACCCAAAGGCTCACCTAGAGGCCATATTAGCACAAGCCCAAATCAAGACGCGGGAAAGGAAGAAACCTAAGGTTAAATCCCACCTCACTAGTGACGTGTCGGGCTCCTGTATCCTCCAACTGGCAACTCTAGTAGTAGACAAGGATGTGGGGACCATTCAGGCCAAAGATTACCAAATAACTTCTATCAATCTTGTCCTCACTTCTCGAGCATAAAAGATAAATGAATTCTAGGGCTTCGTCACCACCATCCTAAATCAAATGGATAAGGATCATGCCACCAAGGTGGAGTTGAAGGCACAAGTGGGGAAATTGACCACTTTCATATAGCAATGGGCCACCTTTTGGGTGGAAATCCCAACAAAATCATCGACACCCACATTTTTTCCAAAGAGGAAATTAGTAAAATGGAAAAGATGAGAACTTGGACCAAGTCTACCTCAGACTGCCTAAAAATGGTGACTGACATGGGAAACAAGGCCATTTGTTATGGAGTCAAGATGCACAATCATTTCTTGATTTTAAAAAATGAAATTGAAAAGGAGGCGAAGGAATGAAAGGACTTCCCTGACCTTTACAATATGGCATGCCCCAAGTTGAAGTGCATCGTGAAGCTACCTACAAAGGTCTGGGAGTAGGAATTGGCTCTACCTAAAGAGGATCACGGATTGCCTAAAGCCTGGTTCTTCAAATTTGAATTTAGAAAAGTGGTTTTAGAAAAGTTACTAAGTGAGTTGGATATTATTTTCACTCATGTCATTGAAAATTTGTCTAAATGTGATGAGATCCTGGAATTACTAGCCGGAGCTAAAATGCCATCTCAAGAATTGGACAATGAGTTGGTGAAACATGAATTCCAAAAGAAGATGAAGTAGGGAGCTAGTGACACTTTGTCTGGGAGATTCATGGACTTTTTTGTACGATCCTTCACTCGTACAGAACAAATCATTCAAGTATGGGATTATTGTGTGAAGTTACATGCAAAATTAATGGAAGAATTCGAGATGGTCACCTTAAATATCAACAAGTCTAACTTCCCAGAGCATCCTAAGCTTCTGATAGTTGTAAAGAAGTTTGTCCAATATGCCATCATGCAAAATGATGTTGGAAATTTTATAATAGAAGATAAATACTTATGGTTTCTAGCTATAAGACAAAAGTATCTACATGAAAAAATAAGCTACAGGAAAAATTGGATAAAAGACAAAATAGAGTAAAAGACAAAGTAGCCACCAATTTTATATTGGGAAATATTGTATTTGTATTAGACAATGTGTAAACCCTAAGCTGTGGTGAATCTGGGCCATTCATTGTAAATCAATCTTGGTCATTCATTTAGGTTTTGGGAAACTATAAATAGGGGCATCCTCTCATTTTCAAAGAGATATGAGTTGTTGTAAAAGACATTTTGAAGCAATATAGAAGAAAGTATTGAATTTTGGTGGTTTCTTTGAGTTTTCTCTTAATTGTGCATGATTCAACCTCCATATTTTACTTCAGTTCATTTTATTTTAGTTCAACTTTATTTTCAACTAGTTAGTTTATGAATAGTTTTAATGGTGGATGTGTGTTATGGTATTTGATGCACTTCTAGCTCATGTTTTTGGTATTCTATTGATGATAGATTACTATGTAAATATATTATGAGCTTATTCATTTACAACACTTAAGTTCAACTGTGTAAGTGCATGCTTTATGTATTCATGTTACAGTCTAAATATTTGAAGTTAACCTTAGAAGATTCTACTAGTTTTGTGACATTGTAGACCATTCTTGGTATAGTGAAACTTGGTTTTTGGGAGTCTGTCTATTATAACACTTGCCATTGTTGTTGTTATTCATAATTTTTAGAATTAGAATAACTCTTTAAACCCTTACCCTTTTGGCATTTCTTTCAAATTTGAGTTAGTCTTATAATTTCAGCATCACCACACTGTTATATCTGATGAATAAATTTAGTTTTAGATTGTTGTTTTAAATTTTCTCCTATAGTATATACCTATTTCCAGATTTCTAAAACTTTATTACAAAACTGTAAATTCTAGCTTTGTGAACCACAAAGGCCCTTGTCATTACCAACAAATCACACATCAAATTTGAGTTGTTTATGTACCGTCAAGACTTGACACTCAAGAGACCTTGGGGTAGTTTTCTAAAGATTTTTTGTAGGTAATTACCTTTCAAGAGAGATAGGACACTTGTGTTCTATCTATGTTGAGAAGTGCTAAAACACCCATCAACATATCCCAACAGGGTGGAAAATGATATAATCATATTAGGATCCCATACCATATCAAAGCTATCCTCTTGACAACTTCAATAAGGTGCCACAATGCTATGCAAGGATCCATTGGAAAAGAATGTGTGTTATGCTAGGTGGCCTTGAATTTAGAGTTCGAGCTTTATAGGTCTTAACAAGTTGTGTTATGCTAAAAACCTATGAACAAGGGAAAGGCTCCACAGGCAAACAAGGTGTGTTATGCTAGGTGGCATTGAATTAGGGTTTCAAGCTTCATAAGGCTAATAAGTTATGTTATGCTAACACTTATGAACAATAATTCTTGTAAAAGTTTTTATTCAAAGGGATTTTTCTTAGTTTGTGTAAGGTCTTCTTCTTATGGAGCAGCATGCCTAATGTCTCCAAGAGAGGACAAGCCAAGAGTAAAAGGTTTGAGACTTAGGGAATGTAGTGCAGCACATCATGTTACACCCCAATTGTGTAATTAATATTTACTATTACTATGTAGGGTAAATGTGTGTAATTTGTATTCTGGTGCTGAATAAATTATGCTTGCACTTTATTATCAATACATTATGAATGAATGTTGTTTCATTTAATTCTATATGATAGAAATGTATCTATGTGAAATGGATGGCTGTTGAATTAATATTCTAACTGTGGAGTTGTATTATGTGTAATGCATATTTTGTGAACAATTGACAGCCATGGGAATATGTTAGTGGATGTAGGTATATGTTCATTCCTCCAAGCAGAGGGGAAGTATCACTTAGGAGAAAGTCTTGGTTGGGTAACCAGTAATGTAACCTATCTGAGCTTACACACACATAGTAGTATGGTTGAGTCAAGTTTGTAGGAAGTTGGTAAGTCATCCTTAGTTAATATGTCTGCATTAATAAGGGTCTTGCTTACTTTTGATTGCATTATTAGGTGATGCTTATTTGTTTGAGCTTGTGAGTTCTTTCTTTATTACTATGCTTGTATTGATGAGGACATACGTGGAATATATATATGTACACACATGCATATCGATGATAGACCATACACATGAAGGAACGTGTACATGAGGGTACATAGGTAGACGTATCTATGCACACTTATGCATGGGCTTCTTACACACATGGAACTATCAAATGGATCTATCGACATGTATATGTATATGTATAGATATATCACATGTAGGTGCTTATCAATACAATAGTAATTGTGTATGACTTTGGTGTGTGAATCGAATGTGTGTATATATATATATATATAAAGTATATACATATATCCATATGTATATATGTATCGATATATGTAGACACATATTCATGTACATAGATGAATATATATATGTACACAATCGATATATTGTTATTACTATGTGATTGTTATCTTTCTTGTATTGATTTGTATATTGATTGAATACATACCTTATTGGCATATGGTATATATGAATATTTATTAACATATATATACATATACTTATATATATATATGTGTGTCGATATGCATATATATGTATATATAAATATATGTTATACATTTAAAATTGATATATGCTTTGAAGTCGATTATCATTGGAAATGATTATAAACTGATTTGTTAACTTAAAACAAAGGTCGAGTATATAATAATTGTGACTATATTTTAGAGGCCAAATGTTACTCATACTATCCATGCATAAGGAACAAGAAATCTGCAAAGCAAATTGCAACCATTAAGTCAATAAGAGGAATGAGACTTGGTCGATGCCTTATGTGGAGATGTCTTTGACTTAGTAAACTTTTAAACTACCTTGTCATTGATTAAATATCAAAAATGAATAAAAGCATGCAAGGTTATGAACAACATGACGATGAATTGGTCAAACTAATTAAAAAGATAAATCGAGTCATCTTGGACTAAGTTGACATAAGCTATATGTTGCACTTTGGATATTGACTAATTCAAATATGTATTTAACTGCACCAACTGTAGGAGGTATTTGTTTTCTTTGGCTCCACCTTCTGAATTCTATTTTCTATAGATGTTCATTGTGAAGGCAATTCAAATTACACGTTTTTTATCATGTGCTGAATTGAAATGGTCTTATGTTGTTGTCAATTAGTGAGGATGGCTTGTACCTTTGTTTAGATGAGTATGTTCTCATTTGTGTACCACCTTTTAGCTAAGTTGAGTGAGTTGATATGCAAGGATTTTGTTGTCAAAAATCATTCCTTTTCTGTAGGTTGGGTGGTTTCAAAACTTTTGTATAAATAGCAAGAGTGAGCTCTTATTTTGGACACATTCCTTAAGCAGTTTTCTGCATTCTATTTCCCTTTCTTTTTTGCATTATTCTACCATATATTGAGAGAGAGCTTTGAGAATTGGTGAGAGTATTTTTTTATATTGAGAGAAGTATTTTTTCAACTTGTGAGATAGAGGTTATTGTGACTTTGTTTGAGAGATCAAGACTAAGCTAGTTGTTGTTTTGGGAAAGTTGAGTTACAACCAGTCTATTGGACAACGTATTATAGGCATGAGGATAATCTTCATTTATTTCTCTTAGCTTTTGAAAGATGGTTTCATGATTTCTTTAACTAGTCTATCGTGAATAATTTCATTTAGGGAAAAAGTACTATTTGCTTTGAAAGAAGTACAAGTTGTTTATACTATTTATGAAGTACTTGTAAATACTCCATAATAGGAGGGACTCTTTTTCATAGGTATAATATACTAGATATGATTAAACAAGGGTAGATTAAGGGTTACTCATAGCTAGTTATTTGATTATGCTAGATAGCTAGTAGGTTACTCCTATAATTTTTGTCCATTGAAGGGAGGGAACTTGTACTTTTTCTTAATGAGTAAAGATACCCTAGAGTTTGTGTAAAAGGTGATAGGTTAATTTTGGGGTTTAAGCTTGCCCATGGGAGGGATTACCTATGTAAAGATATAGTGGCCTTAAGTCAAAATAACATGTGTAAGTGAATAGTTGACCTTCACTTGAAGTATAGAGTGAGAACACTTTGGCCAAAGTAGTGTGATTGCCTTTGGCTCCACTATTAGTTCACCATGTCCATGCAGAACATGCTAGTTACTGAGTGTAGGGTTATAAATCCTAGTCATGTAGGGCACAACACTAAGATCAGTGTGGTTTTTCGTATGGGGTTACCCAACCAAGCAATTCATTGAAGGGTAGGGCCATCTATCATTGATAGATGTGCGGGGATCGCATATGAGTCTATGGTTGGTGAAAAAGTGCTTGAGTTATGCTTCTCCTCCTTAGTAGGTGATAGAAGACCAAGGTTTTGAAAGATTGATTCCTAGACCATCTATATCTATTGATTTGAAGCTCAGTGGAGCTATGTATGTAATTGTGTACATTCTTGGAATATTCTAATTCATGAAATTATTATATTGAAATGGAATCCTTATTGTATATTGTTATGGCATGTTTGCTCATATATTCTCAATAAAGAAAAGAATACTTTTTATTACAATGGCTTGTTACATATTTTATTTACTCACACAGTGAAAACTTAGGAAAAATTTACTTCACAAAAGGGTTGGCATGTTACATGTGGTATCAAAGCTACCAAACATGTTTAACTTTGGAACCTATGAACTCAACATAGTTTATATCCAACGTTATCTAATGTTTGTAAATTCTTGTGCCAGGATGGTGCGTCTCAGGTTGACGGCTAGAAAGTCTGTAATTGGAAACAAGCACTACCTCAAGGCCAAGAAGGAAAGAGAATTCATCATTAGAAAAATTGAGGGTACTAATTATGACAATGCCATTTGGTTAAGAGACACTGAAACATTCAGTTACGCACTTTCTCAAATCAGTGATGTGAAGAGAAAGATGAAGATGGAGGTCGTGTACATCTATCTACCTTTCCTCTCACCAGAGAATTCTAACTCATTATCACTTTCTAGGGATATGCCCTCAGAAGGAAGTGTTAGTCCGACAATTATCTTTCGGGACCCTAGATTTCTTCCCATGGTGGAAGTAATTGTAATTTCCTTGAGTAATGAGTCTAAGGGCTATGTACCTCACAACTATGTATCGAATGATAAATCCAAATGCTACTATCCATTTTGGGATAGGTATGAACAAATGAGAGATGAGCAACAATCTCAATTGGTAGGACACACTCCATTAAGTTATGTGTTAGAGAGTGAATCTGAGGGATACTCTCCACTTGACTATCTGAATAGTCACTCCATGTAATCAAAAAGGATATTGAGATCCTTATGAAATGAATAAAATCCCGTGTTTATCAAAAAGTGTGTGCTTAATCTTATGTGGAATTATTTATGTGTGATTGTAGTTGATAATAGGATTAGATCTAAAATGTATAAACACTTAGGTAAACTACATTCTTGTGAAGATGGCACGAGGACACAAACCAATCCTAGCAGAAGTCATGAAGTTGGTCAAGGACCTGTAGGAGTTGAAGCTAGACTTGACCAAATCTTAGCAAGGTCGGAAAACCTTGAACAAGAAATGGTAAAAGCTAGGGTTAAGAAGGAAATCCCACATAATGAGAATGAGGGAGAAAACTCTTCTCATGGAAATGGTGAAACTCATAATCATGAGAGGGAGAATTCACCTTATCTATTCAAGGAAATAAATAAGAAGTGTATGGATTCTGAACTTTCTAGGATATGAAGAAGATTACCCCACCCAAGTTCAAAGGAAGTGCCAGCAGAGATGAAGCTGGGGTGTGGCTTGTCCAAATGGAAAAGTATTTCAAAATTTGAAATTATACTAAAGTCACCAAAGTTGTTGGAGGCACATACCAGTTAGCAGGAGAAGCCTCTAACTAGTGGATGAACAAAAAGATGGAACTCAATATCAACTCACGGAAATTGACATGGGGTGAATTTGTTGATGTTTTCCATAAGAGGTGGTTGCCCCAACTCTATTTTGACCAGAAACTCACATATTTCTAGAGTTTGAGACAAGGTAATATGTCAGTCAATGATTATTGGGAGAAGTTTACTCAACTTCTGCGTTATATTCTTGTATACCAAAAAGATGAACACTTTCACATAAGAAACTTTATCATGAGACTTAACAGTCAAATCTAAGGAGAGGTGGATGTGCACAGTCTAGCAACCATGGATATCGTGTATGAGAAGGAGGTTAAACGAGAGAAAAATCTCAAGGCTATCTCCAACCGTCAAGAAAAATGATACCATAAGAAGGTTGTGGAAATTCAAGACAAGCCAACTCCAAAGAATGTGGAGGTTGTGTCAAGTGCACCTAAGCAAGGGGAATAAATATCCCACAATAGTGGAAATGAGTCAAAAAGGGAACAAAAGAGGAATGGTTCCAATGGAGGGAATACCAACAATGTTGGTGGAAACGCTAGTAGATTTGGAGAATTTTCAAGGAAGAGAGGACCATATACTAGATGTTATACATGTGGAGGAGACCACTTTTCTAGAGAATGTCCCAATAAGTATTTTAGTAATCCACTACATACCCAGCAAGCAATGTTCCAACAAAAGATACATGCGATTGTGTATGATCACCAAGAAGAGTATCAAGTGAATCCAATTGAAACTCTAGGTATTTTGTTTGGCTTACCCCATCTTTGTACTTATTGATACTAGTGCAATTGAGAAT
Organism: Sequoiadendron giganteum; assembly: GCA_007115665.2. NCBI lineage: Eukaryota > Viridiplantae > Streptophyta > Pinopsida > Cupressales > Cupressaceae > Sequoiadendron > Sequoiadendron giganteum. The sequence continues at coordinate 215,397,924 of CM021102.1, forward strand.
TTCATTTCACCTAAAATAGCTAAGCAGTTATCTAGAAAGGTTGGATACATGGCAACATCTTGGAATGTAGAGTATGAAAACTAGACAAGAGAAAAGGTAGAACAATGTTTGTTCAAGGCTAGGATAGAGATACCTTGTTTTTCTACTGAAGTAAACCTTTATGTCCTCCCTTTAGGATCCTATGATGTTATCTTAGGTATGAATTGGCTATGGAGACATAGTGCAAAGGTAGATTTCCATGCTAAAATTGTAGAGTGTCTAGATGATCTTGGTAACCAAGTGAAGTTTCAAGGGATACCTATAGAGGTCAAGATTCAAAAAATCTTTGCAATACAACTACTAAGAGCTAAGAAGAAAGGTTGCAAACTCTTTGTAGTCAAGATTGATGAACTTGAAGAGAACCTTGATAACTTTGGGTCACAAAATTTCCAAGAGATGGAAGAGGGTGAAATGGATGAAACTAGAATGTCGGATATGGAGAGGCATCCAATATTGAGAAAATTTTGGGATGTATTTCCATATGAGTTACCTGGGTTGCTATCGAAAAGGATATTTGACTTCTTTATAGAAATAGTTCCAAGGTCTGAACCTATTTCCAAGGTGCCATATAGGATGACAACAATCGAGCTAATGGAGTTTAAGGCACAACTGGATGAATTGTAGTCTAAGGGGTTGATAAGACCTAGTGTGTTGTCTTGGGGACTGCTAATCATCTTTGTGAAGAAGAAGGATCGTACTTTTCATTTTTACATCAATTATCATATGCTTAACAAAGATATGGTAAAGAATAAGTATCCATTGCCATGCATTGATGATTTTTTTTATCAAATGAGGGGAGCTCCCATATTCTCTAAGATAGATTTGAGATCTAGATACCACCAGTTAAGAATTAAGGATGAAGATATCTTTAAGACTATATTCATAACCATATATCGACACTATGATTTCACTATTTTACCCTTTTGTTTAATGAATGCACCTGTAGCATTTATGAACTTGATGATTAGTGTATATAGGGACTGCCTAGATAATTTTTTCCTAGTTTTTCTAGATGACATCTTGATATACTCTAAGGATGAGGAAGATCATTGCAGACATTTAGAGATAGTCCTACAACGTTTAAGGGAACATAAGTTGTATGGTAAACTCTCTAAGTGTACCTTCTTTCAAAGGAGAGTGCATTATCTTGGGCATGTGATCTCAGTAGATTGAATTTTTGTAGACCCAGATAGGATCAAGGCAATTGGAGTGGTTGATACCCAAGAATGTGTTTGAGGTAAGGAGTTTCATGGGTCTAGCAGGGTATTATTGGAAGTTTATTGCAAAATTTTCCAGGATCACCTTTCCTATTACTTCTTTGCAAAAGAAAGGGAAAAAATTTGAGTTGACTGAAAAGTATCAAGAATCCTTTGACCTACTTAAATAAAAGTTGACTATTGCTCTGATCTTAAAAGTACCATATCTTGAAGGTAACTTTATTTTCATCATAGATGCATTCGAGGAGGGCTTAGGGGGTGTATTAATACAAGATGGGAAAGTAATTGCTTATGAATCTAGAAATTTGAAACCTTGCAAGAAAAATTATGCATTGCATGATTTGGAGTTAGCAGATGTGGTTCACACATTGCAAATGTGGAGGCATTACTTGTTAGGGAAATCCTTTGAGATGAAAACTGATCATGATGGGTTAAGTAGCTTTTCACTCAACCTAATCTGAATGCCAGACAAAGAAGGTGGATGGAGTTAATAGCTGATTATGACCTTTATGATCATCACAGATGCATTCGGGGAGGGCTTATGGGGTGTATTAATACAAGATGGGCAAGTAATTTCTTATGAATCTAGAAATTTAAAACCTTGTGAGAAAAATTATGCATCACATGATTTGGAGTTAGCATATGTGGTTCACACATTGCAAATGTGGAGGCATTACTTGTTAGGGAAACCCTTTGAGATGAAAATTGATCATGATGGGTTAAAGTACCTTTTCACTCAACCTAATATGAATGCAAGACAAAGAAGGTGGTTGGAGTTAATAGTTGATTATGACTTCAATATCAGTTATAAAGGAAAGAAAATCGGGTTGCTAACGCCTTGAGTCAAAGATGTCATATTGCTTGAATAGTGATGATTCAAATTGAATTTACAAGTCAAGTATTGCAGAAATGCAAAGAGGATGAGTATTACTTGCAAGTTAAGCAAGCACTCACTAGCAATCCACATGATTCTAGGTATGAAGATTTTCATTTTAAATGTAATGGATTACATAGATATAAAGGGAGAAAGTACGTACCTAACATGGAAGATTTGAGGAGTCTGGTATGGAAAGAAGAACATGAAGCACCATACTCTGGACACCCTAGAGTGAAAAAAATGATGGCAGATGTGAAGCCATCATACTTTTGGTAAGGGATGAAAGGAGATGCCACCAGATTTGTGGCTAGGTGCCTTGAATTTCAAAAGGTGAAAGCGAAGCATAATCATCCTGCAGGCTTGTTATATCCACATGACATACCAAAAAGTAAATGGAAAGTCATAAGTACAGACTTTGTGCAAGGATTTCCTATGTCAAGGAATAAGCATAATTCCATTCTTGTGGTAGTAGATAAGCTTACCAAAGTATCACATTTCATACCCAAGAATTTAACTGATGGAACACCTGTAATAGCAAGGAATTTTTTGCAAGAAGTGTTTAGGTTGCATGGAATTCCTGAGAAAATTATCTCATATACGGATGCACGAGTCACTTCTAGGTTTTGGAAAACCTTGTTTTCTACAGTAGGAACTCAATTGAATATTAGCTTAGCATATCATCTAGAAACATATGGAAAAATGGAAAGGGTGGATCAAGTATTGGAAGACCTACTTAGAATGTATTGCATGGATCAGTAGTACGACTAGGAAGACTACTTACCCTTATTAGAGTTTTCTCATAACAATTCTTACCATTCCATGATAAATATGGCTCCTTTCAAAGTCTTTTATTGTCGAAAGTGTCAAACTCCTATAATTTGGGATAAACTTGAGGATGGAGTTAGTCTTGGGCTAGGGATGTTGCAAAAATGGAAGAGCAAGTTAAAATTGTTAAGAAAATTTTGGTTGAATCTAATGATCGATAGAAAAGTTATGTTGATGCTAATAGAGTGCCCCAAAATTCTATCGTAGGTGATAAGGTATTGTTGAGAGTGAAGCCTCACAAGAGCTCCATTAAATTTTGGAAATCTTACAACTTAGCCCCATGTTATGTGGGACCTTTCGAGATCCTTGAGGAAGTGAATCTAGTAGCTTATCGAATAGCATTGCCACCAGCTCTTTCTAGAATGCATAATGTCTTCCATGTGTCCTACCTAAAGAAGTATATACTAGATGATAATCATGTGATTGATTGGACTGCTTTATAGGTACAGGACCCAGGAGTGGTAACACTCAAGCATTGCAAAATTGCTCAAAACGCGTAAGCTTCACTTGCATAATAGAGAAGTCTTGCAATGCAAATTCTAGTGGGACCAGTATGTGGAAGACTCTGCCACTTAAGAGGACTATTCTAAAATTCAGCAAAAGTTTCCTCATGTTTTAGATGCATATGAGAATACTTGAAAAACAATATGTTGTTTGTTTGTTTGCTTTTTTTATGTTGCTACATAAAGTCATCGGGGATGATGATTCACAAGGGGCGAGTATGTTCCACCCCAATTGTGTAATTACTATTTACTATTACTATGTAGGGTGAATGTGAATGTAATTTATATTCTGGTGCTGAATAAATTATGCTTGCACTTTGTTATAAATACATTATGAATGAATGTTGTTTCATTTAATGCTAAATGAAGAAAATGCATATATGTGAAATGCATGGATGTTGAACTAATATTCTAACTATGGAGATGTATTAAATGTGTAATACATATTTTGTGAACAACTGACTACCATGGGCATATGTTATTGGATGTAGGTATATGTTCATTCCTCCAGGAAGAGGGGAAGTATCACTCAAGAGAAGCTCTTGGTTGGGTAACCAGTAACCTATCTGAACTTACACACACACACACAGTAATATGGTTCAGTCAAGTTATTATGTGGGAAGTTGGTAAGTCATCCTTAGTTAATATCTCTGCATTAGTAAGGGTCTTGCTTAATTTTGAGTGTATTATTGGGTGATACTTATCCGTTTGAGCTTGTGAGTTCTTTCCTTCTTACTATTCTTATATCGATGAGTAGGACATACATGGAAAATATATATATATATACACACATGCATATCGATGATAAACCATACACATGAAGGAATAAATACATGTGGGTACATAGGTAGACATATCTATGCACACATATACACGAGTTGATTACATGCATGCAACTATCAAATGGATCTATCAACATGTATATGTAAATTTATAGATATATCACATGTAGGTGCTTATCAATACAATAGTAATTGTGTATGACTTTCATGTGTGTGCATATATATAAAGTATATACATATCCATATGTATATATACATCGATATATACATACAATGACAAGCGAACATGCCCATATGAATCTATTGATATATGTATACATATGTATACATGTAAACAGATGAATATATTTATATATATATATGTACACAATTGATATATTGTTATTACTATGTGATTGCTATAGTTCTTGTATTAATTTGTATATCAAATGAATACATACCTTATTGGCATATGGTATATATATGAATATTTATTAACATATGTATATACATGTGTGTGTGTGTGTGTGTGTGTGTGTGTTTCAATATACATATATGAAAATATATGTTATATATTTAAATTGTTTATATGCTTTGAAGTTGATTGTCATTGGCAATGATTATAGGTTGATTTGTTTAAAACTTAAAACAAAGGCCGAGTATATAATACTTGTGACTATATTTTAGAGGTTGAATGTTACTCATACTATCCATGCATAAGGAAAAAGAAATCTGCAAAGCAACTCACAACCATTAAGTCGATAAGAGGAATGGGACTTGGCTGACACCTTATGTGTAGATGTCTTTGACTTAGTAAACTTTTAAACCACCTTGTCATTGAGTAAATATCAAAAGAGAATAAAATCATGCAAGGTTATGAACAACAGGTCAATCAATTGGTCAAACTAATTAATTAGATAAATTGACTCATCTTGGACTATGTCAACATAAGCTATGTGTTTCACTTTGGATATTGACTAATTCAAATATATGTTTAACCGCACCAACTATAGGAGATATCTCTTTGCTTTGGTGCCAATTTATGAATTCTATTTTTTGTAGATGTTCATTGTAAAGGAAATTCGAATTACACCTTTTTCATCATGTGTTGAATTGAAATGATCTTATGCTGACGGAAAATAGTAAGGAGGGCCTGTAGCTTTGTTTATTTAAGTATGTTCTCATTTGTGTGCCACCTTTTAGCTAAGTTGAGTGAGTTGATATTCAAGGAGTTTTCTGTCAAAACTCATGCCTTTTCTATAGGCTGGGTGGTTTCCAAAATGTTGTATAAATAGCAAGAGTGAGCTCTCATTTTGGACACATCCCTTAAGAAATTTTCTACATTCTATCTACATTCCTTTTTTGCATTATTCTACCATATATTGAGAGAGATATTTGAGCATTGGTGAGAGTATTTTATCATATTGAGAGAAGTATTTTGTCAACTTGTGAGATAGAGATTATTGTGACTTTGTTTGAGAGATCAAGGCTAAGCTAGTTGTTATTCTGGGAAAGCTAAGTTTAAGCCAGTTAGTTAGAAAGAGTATTACAAGATGAGGATAATCTTCCTTTATTTGTCTTAGCTTTTGAAATATGGTTTCATGATTGCTTTAACTAGTCTATTGTGAATACTTTCATTTAGGGAAAAGTGGTATTTTCTTTGAAAGAAAGTACAAGTTGTTTATATTGTTGATGAAGTGCTTGTAAATATTCCATAATAGGAGGGACTATTTTTCATAGGTATAATATATTAGATATGATTAAACAAGGGTAGATTAAGGGTTACTCATAGCTATTTATTTGATTATGCTAGATAGCTAGTAGGTTACTCCTGGAATTATTGTCCATTGAAGGGAGGGAAATTGTACTTTTTATTAATGAATAAAGGTACCCTATAGTTTTTGTATAAGTTGATAGCTTAATTATTGGGTTTAAGATTGCCCATGGGAGGGATTACCTATGAAAAGATATAGTGTCCTTAATTCAAAATGAGCTTAATAAGTGTAAGTGAATAGTTGACCTTCACTCGAAGTATTGAGTGAGAGTACTTTCACCAAAGTAGTGTGATTTACTTTGGCTCCACTGTCAATTCACCATGTCCATGTAGAACATGCTAATTACCGAGTGTAGGGTTATAAATCCTAGTCATGTAGGGCACAACACTAAGCTCAGTGTGGTTTTTCATATAGGGTTACCCAACCCAGCTCTTCATTGAAGGGCAGGGCCATCTATCATTGATAGATGTGTAGGGGAATGCATATGAGTCCATGGTTGGAAGAAAAATACTTGAGTTATGCTTCTCCTCCTTGGCAGGCGATAGAAGACCAAGGTTTTGAAAGGCGGATTCCTGGACCATCTATATCTATTGCTCTGAAGCTCGATGGAGATATGTATGTAATTGTGTACATTCTTGGAATATTGTAGTTCATGAAATTATTATATTGAAATGGAGTCCTTATTGTATATTGTTATAGAATCTTTGTTTATATATTCTCAATAAAGAAAAGAATTTTTTTTATTGCAATGGCTTGTTACATAGTTTATTTACTCACACAGTGAAACTTAGGAAAAATTTACTTCATAGAAGGGTTGACATGTTACACATCATGAATAAGAGGAAATTCATATTCTAAGACATATCACACCCTTGGAGAATAGCAAACCCAATGACTCCACTAAGAAAAGGATGCATCACAAGAAATAAGAAAATCGCACCATGAAACATGAGAAATGTCAAAAGATATTATCGATCTATGCCCCCACTTTAAAGAAATTGCTAACACCATCTCTGTGAGAAATTTCTTTAAAGGAGCCAATGTTCAATCCTAAGACATGAGAGCTTACTTATAAATCCCTATGCCAAGTCATAAAAAAGGAAGGAGGGGTTGCCCCCAAAAATACATAAGGGATCTATGGATTTAGGATACGTTTATCTTTGCTAAGATATTTTTATACAGATTTGAAATATCATCATTACCCAAATACTCATAGAACTATAAGAATGGCACAAAGAGAGTGAAAAAAGAAAAGAAAAATCCTTTTGGGTCAACTTGGAAGAGACTTAAATGTCTCAACGCCTTGCATCATCCCCAAAAGAAAAACACAAGACAAAATAATGGATAAATAATTATGACATGTAGAAGAAATTAGATACATATAGAGGAATGCAAATGAAGAGAGATACATCAAACATAACAGTACGAGGGATCAAATTACGCACATGCAATCACATAAAGAAACATGAAAAAGAAAGCAATAGAAAAGACTAGTAAGGAACATGTGAGTCAACCTATAGCAGATCATTCACATCACAATCTCAATTAGTACACGTGGAAGGTAGGAAGCTAGCTAAACTGACAACATCAAGTACCAAAGCTAGGACAAAATTATCTAACGCCTTGCCCCCACTAAGTGTAAGACAAGGATGAGCCGAGATGGGTGATGAGAATGAGATACTTGCAATAAAGAGAATGATTTGCAATGAATGTAAAGCATGTAATAGTGAGGGTGCTATGATCCTACAACTATTACATGACAAGGAGCAAAATGTATGTAATTTATGTTCAACTATTTTGTCATAGTAATTATCGTCATTAGAATAAAAATCAATCAATATCAATTTCAATGCATGACACTCATCAGTAAGGTGCCCAAGAGTTCTATGATATGCACAATAATTCATGTTTTTCTTAGGTATGCTACTTTTACTATGAGGTGGCAATTTAATCTAGCCTTTTTTAAGGAGGCGTTCCATATTTCATTCAATTTATATTTGAGTATGTAGGAATGAAAATCTTTTGAATTTTTAAGGTTTGGATTTCTTGCTTGATTCACCATTTTTTTGAGGTATATGTTGAGGAGGAGGACCTAAGATGATCCTATCATCCTTATGAGGAATTAATTGTTCTTTAGGAAGGAGGATATATATGTCAAGAGGAGGATCTTGATATCCTAATCCTTTGGTTTCTTCAATAGGAATTTTCTCTAAAAGTTTGTGAATTTCATGATCATTAGTTATTTCACATCCTTGTTTAGTTAAAATCTTAAATCCTTGGCCATAAGTCTCTTGTAGGCTGATGGGAGTCTTGGCCACTTTGTTAAAATAAGATGGATAGGTATTCACTTGAATAGAGGAGCTAGGTTCACTCATTTTTGGAATTTTAGGCTTTAGTTTGTGACTCAATTTTAGGATGTAAAAGACCAAACATCTCAAGATGTGTTGGTTGTTTCATGGAAGGATAAAAGGATGCATTATTCACATGATTTTTAAGTCAAACATTTACATGGTTAGAGTCAATTGTATTAGGATCATTACCAAAAACACAACTTGAAACATCAACCAAGGAGAAAAAGGACTTACACACACTGCTAAAACACTTGTCCATTTTCAAATTTTCAGATCTAAAATAAGGTAGTTTTCTGAATACACTATGAAAAAATCTGAAAATGAAGTCTTGTAAATGAAATTTTTAAATCACACAATGCACTAACTTTATTAAATTAAGCTAGATATGATCAAATTTATGAAACAAAATTCCTACAAATAGAAACAGAAATCTGAAAGCAACAAACAAAAATTAAAAAAATGAAAATTTTAATACCCAAACAATTAGAATATGACCTAATTAGGGAATCATTCACCCTAGGTCGAATGGGTCTTAGGTGAAGGTTTTGAAACAATTTTTTATAGATTTATGAGTGAATTTCAGTAGTTTCCATATTCTTGTTTGTTATAGCAAGTTTTAGTTTCAATTTCTATGAAATAAAGATGAAATACAAATGCAACATGTGACAAAATGACAACCTAGAAAAGCTAGTTTGATATGCAATTTTTGTTTCAATTTTCAAATGAAAATGAATATCATAAAATGCTATGCAATATGACTATTTTTTTTTTGTTATTTTCAGATTTAAAGAATGCAAAATATGCAATCCTAAAACCCTTAAATGCAATGCAAAGTTAAATGCAAACTAGACACCCTAAATGACATACACTCAAAGTCAAGGTGGAAATCCAATTCCTCCTTCCACAAATATGACCTCTATTCTAACATACACTAATCCAACAGTTACAACAATAAAATAACCTACCAGTAATGTCAATACTACCTTAGGCATTTCCACTAGGAATCCCTTTAGCTTTGTGAATTCAAATCTTGTATCTCCTAATCTATCTCCCCTCACAAACTTACAATTCACTTACCCTCTAAATACATATACACCTCCCCCATATTCACCTCCATCTCAAAACACAAAAAATGATCACATTCTTAACCAACTCCTACAAAATGTTTCATCCCTCCAACAACAAATTGCCACATTGAACCAAAGTAAAAATGGCCAACCTTCACAATATGTCAAAAGAAACCCCTTATTATTGGAGATATTGAGAGCAAAAATTCCACAAGGCATAGAGATTCCTAGATTTGAGAAATATAATGGAAAAGAGACCCTAGGAACCATGTCTTGGCATACACAACCTTATGTAGTGACTTCATTTTTGAGGATAAACTCTTGGCTAAACTTTTCCCTAGATTCTTAAAAGACACTTCCTTGAAGTGGTTTTGTTCTTTATTGAATTACTAAATTAGCTCATTCAATGAACTTTTTGATGTCATTCTTGACCATTTCCAAGTGCACATGGGTCCCAAGATGACCTTAGATGATTTAAAGAAATATAAACAAAACAAAGATGAAAAGATCATTGATTTCATAGAATGATACCAATTGCTTTACTCACAAACTAACATTAAGATCCTTGATGCTAACCTTGAAATAATGCTCATAGAAAATTTGCATACCAATATTCAAGAGAAACTTGAGATGTTGAAGTTTCCCTCCTTTACACAATTTTGCATGGCCCTTCATGACTACGAAAATTCAGTTAGTCATCATGAAGCCAAAATTCCTTCTAACCGTCCTGAGAAATCTGAAGTTAAGCCCCAAAACAATTTCCAACCTTTCAAGAAACAAAATAAGGGCTTTCTATAAATAAATACACCTCAAAAAATTCAACATGTTAACACCCAAGTGGTTGCTATAAAAATAACAAATCAATATCCATTCAGGGAGAGGAGTAGATAATTTACCCCTTTACCCGATACCCTTCACTCCATTATGTTGCAACTTATAAGAAAGAACTTAGTAACCCTACCTCCTATTAGAGTCATTGATACAACTAAGCCCTTACCTCCAAATGTTAACTCAAATTCCTTTTTCCATTATCACCAAAAAAATGGACATGATATAGAATAATGTAAGTGTCTTAAACATATTGAACAAGACCTCATTGATTCTAATCACATCCATATTGGTGGTGTTAATGATCAAGGAAATAAGTCAGCTGCCCCACCCAACCAAAATTTGCAAATCCTTAACAACCCAATGCCAAATCATAATATCTCTTTTGTGAAATCTAGTGATGCCAAGAATGATGTGATGAGTATTGAAAAACTTGAAGATAGAAATAATGATAATATGAAGGAAAATGAAGTAGACTTAGAACATGTGGTTGGATTCATTGATGTTCAACCTCGTAAGGGCCAAACTAAACTACCCCTTGAAATTTATTTCTCACAAAATGACATAATTAGACATGCACCTGATGGTCCTCTTTACATCACTAAAAGAATCAATAACAAGCCTACTAATGGGATATTAATTGATCCCATATGTGTAGAGAATTTGATCACCGAGGAATTCTTATTTTTGTATGAACTTTATCAAGATTCTTATGAATAGCCAAAAGAACAGATCAAAATGCATAATGGTTTTTCTTGTCCTTCGATAGGTTCAATCACTCTTCCTTTACAAGTTGGACTGAAAAAATTGAATTTCTCATTCTCCATCATCTCATCGAACCAATTCCATGTGAAGCTTGGTTACCCATGACCTCACTCCATGGATGTCATCCTGTTGGTAGTACATAAATGATTAACATTTCCATTTGGAAATTATATACTTACTATGCACCATAGTGGTTGTAAGAGATAGTGACCAACCACACCAAGGCTCCAGGTCACAAAAGAGCTAAGAGCAGAGAGCTGCCCTAACTTATATCACTCTAACGAGTGTTTTGGGATGAGGATCAAGAATCAAAAGCACTCTCTGTTGGAATATGGATAAGAATTTTTGCTTATAGGTGTTGTCATTGATGGTAACCCAAGTCAGGCAACCCAAGTCATACATAAGCAGCACTATTTTTGGCTCCTACCCGTAGAACAGAGCAAAGAATAGGAGATCCGTTCAAAGGTACAAAAAACAAGGTTAATCATCTCATCGGATAGATATTTTGGGTTATGAACCCTTGAAGATGGTTTGTAGAGGCTTGCAGTATCTTAGTTTTGGTGTGCACTCACTAATAAGCGATCTAGGAGGTACGATGTGTTAATCTACCAAATATCTGTGTTAGAAGGCCAGCCCAGCAAAGACAAAATTCATGGATGTCTAAGATGAAATTAATTATAAGTATCATCATTGGATTAGGTTTTGTTTGGGTCCTCTCTTGGTCTTAACCGACTTTGGAGGATGCACAAAATGGTTTGGTGATGGATCTGGCTGACAAGTTATAAATATATTGATATTGTATGAAGCCGACTATTGGATAAATTAATCCTTGATTTCGGATATATATAAGGGATTGCTTTCATCATTTAGAGGTGGTGTGTGAAGTATATGTAGTATAGAGGTGGTATTCTGCAAGTTGCGATTCATTGCAGGAGCAGTAATGTGAATCTAATGTGAAAATCAAAAAAGGGAAAAACAAGGTAGAGTGAAGTGGTAAAATAGCAAGCAGATCCTAAAAAAAGATTCATGAGCTTCACCAGAATGGTTACGTGGCATTGTTAGATGCTATTATCTCAATTCCTCCCCTTAGATGGTTTTAATCTGAATTTTGTAGCCAGTAAGCCTTTATCTTTGAGCAGTGAGCTCTAGGCAATGTGCCTGAATGCAAGTGCATTCCTTTTAAAAACACTATATTTTGAGTACTCAAATTATGGATTAATCTCCACCATGGTTTTTCCCCTAATAGGGTTTCCACACAAAAAAATTTGTGTCATGTTATGTGTGTTTACTTTTAATGCATACATCTTTCCTTAATGCAATGTTGAAATTCTCTCATGTTTTGGAATGGATGAAACTATTAAAGAAATGATTGAACATTGATTCACCCCCCCTCTCAGTGTTCCCTTGAGTCCAGCACTCTCAAGTAATTCTATCACTCTATAGACCAGAAAACATAATTAGGGCTAGACGAGCTAGACTCTATAGTCCAAACTGTGCCTCAAATAACTCTCTATCCAAGAACAACAGTGTGGGTTTGGGATGATAGCACGACATGTTGGCATCTCTCTAGTGCACTGGCATTCGTATGGCCAAAAAATGTAAAGTGTAGTAATAAAACCACCAGAAGCCTACTAATAGCCTAGCTAACTATAAAAAATGAACAAAAGCATAAAGTATGAAAAGTAAGTATGGAAATGATAGAGTAAGTAGATAAAAACAAGGGTGACAAGTATCAACTCACTAAAGCGTCAATTTACCAATGAGCTCCACGCACACATTCACCTACACACAAGAAAGAAGGAGAAATTGTTGAGGTTGTATAGGGGTTTTCCTTATTCAAACCCTTGCTTTGGTGTTTTTATCTCCACGGACATCCAGAAAAGCAATTGAGTAGGAAGTATGATAAAGGAAATAGAAAGGAATGCACTGAATACTACAAAATATAAAAGCTAATTTATCAAATCAAAATGTGAAATTAAAGTTATGTTATACCACCTCCACCCAAAGGCACTCAAGACCAATGAAGGGAGAATGCAAGGTAATGAACTTGGCGAAGTCGCCACAGCCGCAACGATGAAGAAGGGAGGTCTCAAAAGACTCCAAGATTGGAACTTCTATGGTAGAGAAATACATGCAAGGATGAAGTTGATAGAGTAACCAATTGTTGTAATGCTCAAATGGAGTTGTGAAAATGCTAGTAGAATTCTCAAGAGTGTGCTCAAGAGATCCCAAAGTGTGAAGAAAATGGAGTGAAATTTCTAGAGAGATTGAATTAATGTGAAAGAGCTGAAGTGATAGTGATTGGGATGAATTTCAAGACCAAAAGGAACCGTTTTGGCTTGGTTGGTTGCATAGAGGTGTTACAAACCATCCCAAATGAGGAGTGTAACATCCCCATAGACTCCAAATGTAGGAATCTATCAGGGGTGATAGCACACCACACAGACATTCATGCTTTGTGCTCATGTCCCTGACAAAAATTCCCCCACCGACACACAAAACACTCGCTAAGTGGATGGAAGGAAGGTGGGTGATGTAGAATTTTTCCTTCATATTTGATTTTCTCAGGTGAGGCTATGCAAAAGGGGAATTTACACAAGGGTGGAAATTTGCTCCTATACATTTTTCCCCCACTCTAGTGAGCGCAAATATCAATGAGTGTTTGGTAAAGTAAATCAAAGAGTTAGAAATGTATACCTAAACCATTGAGGAAGCAAATTGCAAATGGTGAACTCAAAGCACAGGGAAGGAAAATGACTCCACGAGTACTCTCTCCTGAAGAGATTGGAATAGGAGGAATTTATAGCTTCGTGGAACTACAAAGTTGCACAAAGTACATCAAAGGCCCATAGACCAATGATAGAAAAATCTCATAGGATCTAAGCACTTCAATGTCCATCAGACCTGCAAAGAAGGCATTCCCCCAAGTACTCTCTCATGAAGTAAGCCCAGTGTAAGGGGGACTCTGTAGAGTCAGACTAGAAAGCGGCTTCACACATGCACTTGCAAAGCAACATATTAACTGACAGATAAAACATGTCAGCAAATGAAAAGTAGCCACGCAGGAAAACAAGCAGACAGTCAACAAATTGAAAGGATTTCATAGAGGTCCCTCGGGACCCCTTCAAAAGAAGAGGGGTCCGCTCAAGGGATGCGCTGTTTGAAAGTATAAGAATGTTCTTCGCAAATCAATTTGACATGATCAAGGAATCCTTTCAAAATATGTTCACTTCATCAAGGAATTTGAAAGGAAGAAAATTCCCCCTTGCAAAGGAAGATCAAGTCTTCTCCCACACGAAAAGCTACTCCCTCCTCAGAGGAAAGTTCTCCAAAATCTTTCTTTGCGAACCCGTGATGAAGGAAACATATTCCATTAAGGGGTCCTTGTTGGGAATACGATTTTTGGAAAAAGTTTGCAAAGATTTTTTGACAAAAGATTCATTGGAAATAAATGCATTTTTTGAAAAATTAAAGTTTGCATTGTAGCCCCCACTTAGGGTGCTATGTGCTAAACACAGAGGCAGACGACATCCTAAGGATAGAAAAGAAAGAATGAAAAAGTGATGTTGTGGCCCATTGGACATAGCAAGATGTCACTATGGTGATGTTGCCACACACACAAGGGACAACACATAGGCACCACAACATCACAACTCAAGAAAAAAAGGGAAAAAGGAAACAAAACTACAGAGAGATACAATAACATCACAAACGAGGGACATAGGGGTGATCTAAATTTTGAGGTTAGATTTGCTCATAAATATATATAAGTATAGTAATAGTATATAGATGAAATATCATCTACCCCCTACTATATTAGACCATATGAAGAATGCACGAGAAGACAAAATAATTTTTTTAAAAAATGGGTCAACATGGAAGGGAAGCCTTAATGCCCCCAACACTTTGCATCATCCCCAATTTGCCAAAAATCAACATACACAACAGAGGAAGAATGATGCCAAAAATAGAGGATGTTTTACAACACATAACCACTCATGTATCCAAGCACCTATGAGGGTGACAAGGGTCATACAGGAACATTTAACACAAGCACGAGGGAACACATCACAACAAACACACACCTAATCTAAAGGTAAAGAAGAGCCGCCCCCTTAACACTCATCGACTAAGAGGTCATTTGCTTCCCAATCTAGATCATTATATGGGGAAGGTGGATGAGCTTTCGATGGTGCAATATTAAGGGGGGGCCTTTTGACCCTCCCACAACAAGGGCCAAGGAAGAAGGCCCTGCAAGGTCTTCTCTGATCAGCTCTTGTGGGGCAACGGTCAGTGATTTTATGAAGATCGCTGACAAGGTTGATACCTCATCCAAATAGTTAAACATGAACTTTATGGGAGTACCATTTGTTACCTCAATAGACGGGGAGGACAACACCCAAGATTCATGGTTGGGCTCACCAAGTGACTCGGGAGCAGTGACAAACTCAAGATAAGTTGGAACTTTCTTCGTCACTAGGATGACACATGCTAATTTAGGGACACCTTCTGAAGAAGGTGATCTCCTCTTATGCCCCCCATTGCTAGAAGGGCCAACCTCCACATTCTATTTTGTCGAAGGATGTGAATCCTCATAGACGAGGCAACAGGTGCGGAGGAGGAGGAGAAAACTATTGGGAACACCACCAAGGTGTTTGGCATGACCACAGGTTTAAGAATGGAAGGATGTCTAGAAGGGACATCAAAAGTGGTGGCTTGACTGAAGGAGTGATAAACACCTACACCATTTTAGGGTCGAGTGCATTCACGCTCACAACAAGAGCCAGAAGTAGAACCAAATTTGATTAAATGAAAGCAGAGGAGATGGGAGAGGAGGACACAACAAGAAGCCTACAAATAGGGGTGGTCAATTCCCTTTCCTCTACAAAGAAGCCTGCTCATCCGTCAGAGCCTTTCACCAATGCTTGTGCTCACACGCAAGGCAATTTATGTGACTCTTGGAGCTAGAGGCTAGGAGTTGGGATGGGAAAAAAGGATCCTTCTTGGCCATAGGAGTGTCAATCATAGTCATCTCCAATAGAGGGACAAAGTCCTGGATAGGAGTAGGAGGAGTTTGAGAGACAGTTGGGGGAGTCGGCTCTAGCACCTCAATGGTGGGCATCTTCCCATTCAGTGATTTAGGATCAAGAGCAGTAGGAGGCCACAAAGGCTGAGACATAGAGAATTCACCATGGGGACCCTTCCTTCTACCATAAAGGTAGGGCCAAGGTCCACAAGGCATAGTAGGAAGGCCCGATATCCCAATCTTGGCTTTATGCCAAACAAGCACCATTGGACTTCTTATGTGGAATTTAGGAGTAGACATCCAAAACTCTTCTTCAGAAAGGAGGCACCCCTAGGATAGGTAGGCCTCTCCTTTCCCTTTCAAGAGGAGGAGGTTGCTTGCTACTACACTACTAGAGGGGTCAATTTTGGCTATCCCTTACCCTTGATATTATACTTCACATAGTTTCAGTAAATTAGGTCCATTCTAAGGGGAAGCAGATTGACTGAGGCAGGCCAAAAATGATCCAATGAATAACCCCCATGAGATACCAATGGCTGATATCTTGTGTCATCCATGACATGCACAACACCTTCGTGGGAGAATTTTAAACACTTATGAATTACATAAGTGATTTTTTTCATAGAAGCTAGCCACAAAATTCCTAACTTCACCCTAAACAAATCAAATTCTAGAATAGCATCAAATGTAGTATCCACATCCGTAGGTCCAACTAGGACAGAAAGAGTTATTGAGCCATATGGCTTAAGAGAGGGATCATCATGTGTATGAATGGTAGACGTTGTTTCTTCATACTCCTCCCTCTACAATGAATTCAACCATAATATCTCTTCTATAATAACATTCACTTGGCTTGTGGGGTCAACTAGGACCCTTGTCACAAAGTTTCAATTGAGGCAAAGAGAGAATGTATAGGGGAGAGGGCTTATTATTGAAGGGTATGTCCTACGAGGTGAATGCCACATCTGGAAAACTAGTTGTAGGTTGTAGGGAAGGAGTAATCATGACCATATTAATGTACATTAAGGGTTGAGTAGAAGAATTAGAGGGGTCAATAATCAACTTTGCAGAGTGAGATGAAAATGGGTTTGTGTAGATCTGCAACTAACTATTGGCCTTTGCTATTGATTTATTCGCATTTTGTTTCGTCCCATAGAGATGAATGGTACTGCCATTGTTGTGATCTTGTATCTCATGATGCAAGAACATACAATGCTCGGTATCATGTCTGTTAACCTGATGGTACTAACAAAAACAATTTGCATCATACCAATCTGGATAAGGTTCCTTGAGAGGTCGAAGGTTTTACAAATTTATGATCTTGTCCAAAAACTTTTGCAAGATGGAAGAATAAGATTCTACTAGCTTTGTAAACCTCATGTTATGTCTGAGGTCATTATCATTTGTCATGGTGACTATATTCACAATAACTTTACATTTTCCTGAGATAGATACAATAGATTTTCCTTCTCAATGGAAGCGCAAAGAAGATCCCCCAAACTAAACTACCATTTGTTGATATTCTCACAACGTGGCACATAGATGCACAACGAAAGGGTACTTCATCAAGGAATTTTTTTTTATTACCAAGCTCTCTACAGGTTACCTATGAACACCTTCTAAACATCAAATTCAGGCAGCGTGTACGAGATCTATGAAAAGAGCATTTGGTATCATGCTATGTAATCATCTATCTTCTCGTTATCCCCTTGCATTAGACAAGATTTGAGAAGGTCATCTTCAGACTGATGTTAGCTTGGAACTAACAAAGAAACTAATTCACAAGTTGATCAAATGAAAATATAGAATTTTTGGGCAAGGAACAATACCACTAGAGTGTTGTATCCTTGAGAGATCGAGGGAATATTTTTTCCATCAAAGCATCGTGATGGAAGAAATTTGTACACATGGCATTAAAGGCTGACACATATGTTTGTAGATCCCCTTTGCTTCCATACTTCTCAAACTTATGAATCTCCATTATTTTTGGGAAGGGAGTACTCAGAATTGCTATCGACAATAAGCTATGTTGAAAGAAGCGTTGAAAAATAGGTTGGGTAGAGGCTTGGGAAAGGCTCGCCAACTGGTTCTGCATCTGACCCATGTTTTGTAGAAGGGTATTCAAAACAAGGTTAGAAGATGACAAAGGCCTAGTGGAACCTCCAGAACCACCACCACCAGAACCACCTCAAGAGCCACTTTCAGAGCCACCACCATGACCACCTCTGAAGCCACCACCATTGGTAGCACATCCACCAAAGCCACCTCCACTACCAAAACCATCACTATGGCTTCTACCAAAGCCACCTCCACTAGTACCACCCCCACTACTAAAGCTAGCACCACTCATTCCACCAAATCCCCCACCACCAGAGGTAGTAGGAGGGGTGAAATTAAACCCAAGTTGTATTCTGCTCACCTTGAGACTATTAAGATTTTGAGAAGCAGAAGAGACATTGATCGAGGGCCCTGTTTCAACCATGCATATGGACATGGTGGGCATTGAAACACCTATTTTTCTTTCATAGGCATCAATCACTTCTCCTCGGGTGGTACCGAATCTAGACTTATACAAAGGGATATAAGCTTTGATTAGATGGACAAGGTCATGTAGGAACTTTATTCCTTTCCAATCCATTCCTAATAAATGTCTCACCTTGCTAGTAAGCCTAGCAACTCTTTCCATGCTTGGTGCTTTCTCTAAATGATTCACTGGGTCTAAAAATTTATTATCTAATGCTAAAAGGTTTTTTACAAGAATATGCACAACATAGTCCTAGTCTATTGACGAAGCCATAGGGGATGCTGGAGAGGTGGGAACATGAGTGGTCTCATCTATGAAAACCCATCTCATCGATGTAACCTATAGGAAAACCAATGGTAAAGTCAGTAGCCAAACCAGTGGAAAAATTGGATGTGAAACTAGAAGTGAACTTTGTCTTTTCTATTGGTAGGTGTCACACACTTCTCCTAACAATGTACCCGAAAGTCATGGACTGGGTTGTGATGCCCATAAACCATCACAAAACTCAGGCTTACAACAACTACCAAGTGTGGGGAAAAGTATCAACATAGGTAAATGGATAAACATTGTTCACATTGTGTTCACCAAAAATGTAAGAGAGGGCGACCAACCACACCAAGGCTCCATGTCAAAGAGAGCCAAGAGTAGAGGGATGCCCTAACTTACCTCACTTGAATAGGTTTTTTGGGATGAGGATAGAGAATGAAGAGCACTCTCAATTACTTATGTCACTCTACAGATACGAAAATCTAATTTTGGCTAGATGAGCCGGTCTCTGGAGTCCAAATTGTGCCTCAAAAAGCTCTTCGTCTGAAGACGGCAGCACGGGTCTAGGATGACAGTGCAACATGTTGGCATCCGTACGGCTAGAAAATGTAAAGTCCAGTAAGAAAACCATCAGAAGCCTACTAATAGCCTAGCTAACTAAATTTAACAAAATGAACATAATGATAAAGTATGAAAAGTAAGTACGAAAATGATAAAGTAAGTAGATAAAAACAAGGGTAATAGATATCAACTCACTGAAGTGCTAGTTTTCTAGTGAGCTCTAATACACATTCACCCACACATAAGAAAGAAGGGAAAATTGTTGGGGCTATATAGGGGTTTGCCTTAGTCAAACCCCCACTTTGGTGTTTCCACCTCCACAGATAACCTGTTGTGCATGTTTTGCACACACGCCCCGCTGTAGGCAGGGACCCTCTTTTTCGCTCCGACGGGTTGCTTTGTTCCCATCTTGTTTTGCATGCCCCTCATTTTTTTGTCTTATTTGTTCAACGTGCCATTCAAAGTCTCATTTTTGGCTGACCATATTTTGACCCTAAAATAAAAAATTGCTTAAGTCTTGGGTTTTTAGGCCCCCCTGCTCGCTCGATTCGCTTTTTCCTTCATTTTCTGACTTTGGGGATAGGTTTCCTATGGATTTGGGATGTTTTTATAGTGCCTAAGTGAACTAAAAAGGTTTCATTAAGTTTCAAAACAACATTCCTATAGCAACATTCCTGCAGCGGCATTCCGGCCTCAAATCTCCGGAATGTCCAAGTGCTCCTCCGATTTGAAAATGGATTTCGACCCAGATGGTAAAATTGGATCTTATCCTCCCCTGACCTTTCAAATTTCAAATTTGAAGCTGGGAGGTACCATCTAGAGTTCCATGCTCTGTCAGTCGATTTCAAATTTCAAAACAACATTCCTGTAGCGGCATTCCGACCTCACATCTCCGGAATGTCCAAGCGCTCCTCCGATTTGAAAACGGACTTCGACCCAAATGGTAAAATTGAATCTTATCCTCCCTTGAACTTTCAAATTTAAAATTTTTAGCTAGGAGGTAGCATTCGGAGTTCCATGCTCTATCAGCCATTTTCAAAACAACACTCCTGCAGCAGCATTCCAGCCTCACATCTCCGAAACGTCCAAGCGCTCCTCCGATTTGAAAATGGACTTTGACCCAGATGGTAAAATTCGATCTTATCCTCCCCTGAACTTTCAAATTTTAAATTTGCAGCTGGGAGATACCATCCAGAGTTCCATGCTCTATCAGCCATTTTCAAAACAACATACCTGTAGTGACATTCCAGCCTCACATCTCCGGAATGTCCAAGCGCTCCTCCAATTTGAAAATGAATTTTGATGCATATGGTAAAATTGGATCTTATCCTCCCCTTACCTTTCAAACGTCAAATTTTCAGCCAGGAGATACCATCCGCAGTTCCATGCTCTGTCATCGGTTTTTAAAACAGCATTACTGCAGCGGCATTCCGGCCTCACATCTTCAAAACGTCCAACGACTCCTCCGATTTGAAAACGAACTTTGAACCAGATGGTAAAATTGGATCTTATCCTCCCCTGACCTTTCAAATTTCAAATTTTCATTTGGTAGGTACCATCAATAGTTCCATGCTCTATCATCCATTTTCAAAACAACATTCTGGGCTCACGTCCCAGAACGTCCAAACGCGCCTCCGATTTGAAAATGAACTTCAACCCAGATGGTAAAATTGGATCTTATCCTCCCCTGACCTTTCAAATTTCAAATTTTCAGCTGGAAGATACCATCCGGAGTTCCATGCTCTGTTAGCCGTTTTTAAAACAACATTTCCATAACAGCATTCTGGGCTCACGTCTTTGGAACGTCCAAGCGCTCCTCCGATTTGAAAACAGAATTCAACCTAGATGGTAAAATTGGACCTTATCCTCCCTTGACCTTTCAAATTTCAAATTTGCAGCCGGGAGGTACCATCCGAGTCGCCATGCCCTGTTCGCTGTTTTCAAAACAACATTTCGACCTCACATTTCCGGTTTCAAAAAGCCTACCATGGGTCCATCAATAGAACCATTTGATCCAATGAGGAATGCTGAAATTCCATCGGGAAGAAGGAAACTTTCAAGTAATTTCAGCTACAATAAAAGGGAAATTAGCTAGAAGACAAAAATGCTACAGTGACTGGCCACTACAAGACAGAATAGGGAAAGGACAACAGATGTATTTTAAATTGCTGAATATTGTGGGGTAGGTGAAGCCCTAATGTAATTGAATCTCGGTCACTAAATGTAATTCAATCCTAGCCATTTATTTGGGCTTCAGAAAACTATAAATAGGGCCTTTCCCCTCATTTGTAAAGGGTTGGAGAGCTGTTGTAAAAACATCCTTCAGCAATAGAAAGCAACACTACATGATCTATGGGTGTTACTTTTGAGTTTTCTCATTATGTGTGCATGGATCTACCTTCCAAGTTAGTTTTAGTTGTATTTTCTTAAATGGAAGTGGTAATGATGATTGTTGTTACAGTATTTGATGAATTTCCAACCCATACTTTTGGCACTTGTTGATAGCAAGTTGCTGTGCAAAGTTAGCATGGGCTTCTTTATTTGATTGTTGCAACTTAGTTCATTTGCATGATTCATGATGTGTGTATGCAAACTGAAAATCTGCAGTCCTTAGAAGATTGCACTAGTTTTGTGTAACTGTAGGATCTTCTTGGCCAAGCAAAACCCAGTTTAGGGAGTTTGTCTACTGTAGCAGCCTCCATGATCACTATTCATTTGTAGTTTCAGATCCAGGAACCTTTTCGCTTCCCTGCCTTTTTTCCTTTTTTTTAATAAGTAACCTTAGGCAAGGTTCATTACACATTATAAAGCTAAATCCAATGATAAAATGGAGTTCAAGACTGTTGTTTGAACCTGCAGCAAACGCACAACAACTCTCCCATCTTGAAAACTCCATTTGCTGATCCAACTTTCCCACTTTGTAACTCATCTGTAAGTCCACCTTGTGATTCCAGCAAATCACATAAATCAACTGAGATATTCCAAGCACTGTCAATATCTGACATTTGAGAGACCTTGGGATAGTGTTCTGCAATTTGATTGTGGATGATTGTCTTTCAAGAGAGGTAATGCACCTGTGCATTACCTGTGTTGAGAAGTGCATAAAAACACCATCAACAGAACTGGCGCTAGAAGGAGGGCTTGACATGTTGAGGCTACAAAGCTGAATGTTGGATGTTGATAAAAGCACTTTCAAAGAAGAAATTTGAGATAGAGAGATCTGTTTTAATGCTGAAACATAAAATCAAAAAATTTTGAAGGCAAAAAGAAGCTGAGTTGAAATGGAGCAGCATGTGCGAATCAACATCGCTCAGCTACATGCAAATTTAAATAGGAGATTGAAGAGGCCATTGCAGCAATTTGCATTGGCAGATAGATGTAGAATTCATGGAACCCATAGGCACAATGAACTAGAGTGTCTAACCTTCTTGAGCAGAATTGAAAGAGTCTTGCAAGGAGAGATTCCCTTTTGGGAAATATATCAGCCTTTAGCCCTTGCAGACCTAGAAGAAGAATTGATAACCATGGCAGCCAAGTCATTTGAAGAGCTGATCCAAGAATGTTTGGGTAGCAAAGATGGGCCAAGATTGGAGGAAGCACTAATGTCAAGTTGGTGCAGGTTTCACAATGCACCACATTCTAAATTTACTTGTTCATCATGTGCAAACATCATCACCCAAGTCAAAGGCAATTTGAACAAGTTGGAGCAGAAAACTATAAAGGAGGATGAGTCATTCAATGAAAAAAATAAGTTGTCAACCTTTGGAGGATAGCACATTGCAGATAAACCAAGAAATCCTACACGAACTAGTGCTGGGATAGCAAACACTGAAGTTCAAAATCAAGGAGAAGTTGATTTCCTTGGGACAATAGAAAGCTTTGGTGAAGGTTCACTAGAAATGGAGTTGAAAAGCCTCTTCTTCATCAGTAAAGGGAAATCCTCCACTCAAGAAGAGGAGCCATTGGCAGTTGAGGATGAGTCAATCAATTTTGCAGCGGTGTATGCTGGGGCAGCCAATGAAGATGCTGAAAATCAGCAAGAGGAAGAGGTTGACAGCCTTGGGAAAATAGAAAATGATGATGAAGGCATAAATAAAATTAGACTGGAAGACCTCTCCTCCATAAATGATAGTGATTGAGAATATGAAAATGAAAGTTTGGAGGAGCTGGAACAACCACTCACCACGGCTGTCTACCATAAAGCTTCTTTTTCAAGTGATGATGAGGACCTAGTAGAGGAAAGATATCACCAACTCATCTCCAGATTAGCAAATGATTGGTCAGAGCTAAAATACCAAGTGGATTTGGAGGTATTGCTACTACCAAATTCGTGCAAGCTCCATGATTCATGCTACTCTGAGTTCACATGCGGACTGTGCATGGAAGCCATGAAGCAAGTCAGAGAACAATCGAGGAAACTGAGTACACCACATCCTCTATTTGCCGCCCAGATGGAACGTGAAGATCAAGAGCCCAAGCCATGTAATGACTTAGCTAAAGGTAGTCCTCAAGAGGATGTTGGGACAGCAATGGAAGAAGGACAACAATACAATCTTGAGCTTTTGAGTGATGAAGTAGATCAAACTAGAAGGTTGTCCACTAGTCATCAAGAATTTCTCCCTCTTCAAGAGCATTTGTGCACCATAGATGATAGGTTTTATGGCGAGTCTTTTGGCGAAAATCACATAGTAAATTTTGGCACCCTTGATGAGGTACCATCTATTGATGACTTCTTTCCATTGGAAGTTGTATTATGGGGGTATGCTCATGCCGAAGAAGAGCACATCCCAAAAGACAGTAGTGATGAAGGCATACTCCTTGAGCTTCTGAATGGTGATGCACTAGAGTTTAGGGATTGGGAGAGGGGTTCCTTCTCCATTTATAGTGATAGTGAGCAAGGGGAAATGAGTGAATGACATGATGAGATGCATGAACAACAAACAGAAGAAGATAAAGGTGGGGGTGCTGATATAGCTTCCAACAAAGATGAAGCACCCGGTCGACTACAAGATACAACTTGGAGTCCTTCCGCCATGATCGTTGTTGATCCTCCTTCATATTCAGATGGCTGCAATAGGACAGATTCGTACATGTCATCATCCCATGACACTGAGCATCATGAAGATAAGTTTGACACTTGGGATAGGAGATGGGATAGCGTGCTGCCTTTTCGAGACAACAATCATGTGGACGCTTGGTTTGCAAAAGATCAACGAGATGAAGTACTTCTTTTTGAAGAACTGCCAAGGGGGATCGTTGATCCCACAGAAGATGTGGAAGAAGATTTTTCTACCCCATTCTCCCTACCTTATATAGACTTGATTCTTGGGATGTTGCACCCTCCACCATGCCCGCCCAAGGTTGCTGATACAAAGACTGATGATGCGGTGCTCGCTCTCGATTGTCAAATGTTGCCACCTCCATGTGATGAAATCTAGGTTCTATCCTTCCTTGCTCCTGTTAATTTTCATAGCTGTACTTATCATTTTGATTATGGGAATGAGGAAAAATGAACATGTTTATGGATTAATAATGGGTTTAATGAGCCTCCTCAATTGTTGATTCTTCGTGATGTTGGGGTAGAATTTGAATTCTTCCATATTGAATTTATTCCCTCTAAATATAAGGATAAATCTGCATGGTATAGAACTATAACGATTGCCCATCTGCTTGTGCACGCATTGCGAAATCCAATGGGCATAAGTATCGGTTGGCCTTGCTTGAACGTAGTTCTTTGTAAATATCTTTGTACATAATTTGTTTTGAGTAGTGTAGGTTTCCTATAAATGCTCTGCTTTCCTGCCTTCCTTAGGTTAGTTTCTTTGATGTCGGTTGCTTGTTTTAGAGTATTTTCTTCACTATTTTCTCTCATTGTCCCACTTTGGTTAGTTTTGGTGTTTGCTTTTCACTTTCTTTTGTTTGCTTTTGTTTTCTCTTGCTTTGCTACTGCTTTGCTCGATGTCCCTCAGCTTTTCGCTGGGCACATCTGTGCGCACAACAACCATTCTTATTTCTTGGGGTTGTTCTATGTATTTCTTTGTCAAACTCTAATCAAGTTTTCAGAGTGGATGGTGAGGATCTTCTATTAGTATCAAGCGATCTAGATGTTTGATTCAAAGTGGATAAGTCGTTGGTTGGTTTGATTTTGAAGTATTTTGGAATCTTATATCTCTCACATATTTTAAGGATCTAACGGTCACTGTAGGTCCTTTGTGAAGTCTAGTTAAGTGAAAAATCTAAAATTATGCTCCAGCGCCACTGTAATTCTCAACCCTGAGTGCGAGCTTCATTGCTTACAAGTTGAAATAAAAGAACTAAAAAGAGAAAAGAAACAAAAGAAAGAAAGAAAATTACTGAAAATCAAAAGAAGAGAAATTCAGCTTTTCAGGGGTATACGAGCAACTTTACCGAGGCTATGGACGCCCAGTCGGTAATAGAGCAATGTTTAGGAGAATCACAGCGACAACCTCGTTGGGGCTATGGACGCCTGACTGGCAGCAAGGCAATGTCCCAAATGCTTTTGGAGTTAGAATAAACTATGTAGCTTAACTTGATGGAGCTTGGTTTCTTGCGGCATCTAAAGCATGGGAATTAACGCAATTGCACACATTTGCATTTTCAGCATACTGAAGGTTGGGTTAACTAGTGGTATTCATCCTTTGGTTGAGCGTCTGGCTTGTTTTCCCTAGTATGAAGATCAGAACCAGAGATTCTAGGTTCGTGATTCTAGTTTGTCATCAAAATACTCTAGAGCATTTCCCCAGCGAGTCACCATTTGTTGTGCATGTTTTGCACACACACCCCGCCATAGGCAGGGACCCTCTTTTTCGCTCCCGGTGGGCTACTTTGCTCCCATCTCATTTTGCATGCCCCTCATTTTTGGCTAACCATATTTTGCTCCTAAAATAAAAAATTACTAAGTCTTGGGTTTTTCAGGCTTCGCCCCCCCCCGCTCACTCGATTCACTTTTTCCTTCATTTTTTGACTTTGGGGATAGGTTTCCTATGGATTTTGGATTTTTTTATGGTGCTTAAGTGAACTGAAAAGGTTTCATTAAGTTTCAGGAAGTTGCAAAAGTTTCAAAACAACATTCCTATAGCAGCATTCCTGCAGCGACGTTCCGACCTCACATCTCCGGAATGTCCAAGCGGTCCTCCGATTTGAAAATGGACTTCGACCCAGATAGTAAAATTAGATCTTATCATCCCTTGACCTTTCAAATTTCAAATTTGAATATGGGAGGTACCATCCAGAGTTCCATGCTCTGTCAGTCGTTTTCAAAACAACATTCCTGTAGCGGCATTCCAGCCTCACATCTCCAGAATGTCCAAGCGCTCCTCCGATTTGAAAACAGACTTTGACCCAGATGGTAAAATTGGACCTTTTCCTCCCTTGACCTTTCAAATTTCAAATTTTCATCTAGGAGGTACCATCCGGAGTTCCATGCTCTGTCAGCCGTTTTCAAAACAGCATTCCTGCAGCGGCATTCCGGCCTCACATCTCTGGAACATCCAAGCACTCCTCCGATTTGAAAATGGACTTCGACCCAAATGGTAAAATTGGATCTAATCATCCCCTGAAATTTCAAATTTTAAATTTGTAGCCAGGAGATACCATCTGGAGTTCCATGCTTTGTCAACCGTTTTCAAAACAACATTCCTACAGCGACATTCCGGCCTCACATCTTCGGAATGCCCAAGCGCTCCTCCAATTTGAAAACGGACTTCGACCCAAATGGTAAAATTGGATATTATCCTCCCCTGACCTTTCAAATTTCAAATTTGCAGCTGGGAGATACTATCTGGAGTTCCATGCTCTATCAGGCATTTTTAAAACAACATTCCTACAGTGACATTCCGGCCTCACATCTTCAGAACGTCCAATCGCCCTCCGATTTGAAAACGGACTTCAACCTAGATGGTAAAATTGGATCTTATCCTCCCCTGACCTTTCAAATTTCAAATTTGCAGCCGGACGTACCATCTGAAGTTCCATGCTCTGTCAGCCGTTTTCAAAACAATATTTCCAAAATGGCATTCTGGGCTCACGTCTCTGGAACATCCAAGCGCTCCTCCGATTTGAAAATGGACTTCAACCCAAATGGTAAAATTGGATCTTATCCTCCCCTAACCTTTCAAATTTCAATTTTGTAGAAGGGAGATACCATCCGGAGTTCCATGCTCTGTCAGCCATTTTCAAAACAACATTTCCAGAACAGCATTCCGGGCTCATGTCTCCGGAACGTCCAAGCGCTCCTCTGATTTGAAAACAGACTTCAACCCAGATGGTAAAATTGGATCTTATCCTCCCTTGACCTTTCAAATTTCAAATTTGCATCTAGGAGGTACCATCCGGGTCGCCATGCCCTATTCGCTGTTTTCAAAAAAGCATTCCTAAAACAGCATTTCGGCCTCTCATTTCCGATTTCAAGAAGCCTACCATGGGTCCGTCGACAGAACCATTTGATCCAATGAGGAATGCTGAAATTCCATCGGGAAGAAGGTAGCTTTCAAGCAATTTCAGCTATAGTAAAAGGGAAATTAGCTAGAAGACAAAACTGCTACATTGACTGGCCACTACAAGACATAATAGGGAAAGGACAACAAATGTATTTTAAATTGCTGAATATTGTGGGGTAGGTGAAGCCCTAATGTAATTGAATATGGGCCACACAATGTAATTCAATCCTATCCATTCATTTGGGCTTTGGAAAACTATAAATAGGGGCCTTCCCCTCATTTGTAAAGATTGGAGAGCTGTTGTAAAAACATCCTGCAGCAATAGAAAGCAACATTGCATGATCTATGGGTGTTACTTTTGAGTTTGCTCATTATGTGTGCATGGTTCTACCTTCAAAGTTAGTTTTAGTTGTATTTTATTGAATGGAAGTGGTAATGGTGATTGTTGTTACAGTATTTGATGAATTTCTAACCCATAATTTTGGCAATTGTTGATGGCAAGTTGATGTGCAAAGTTAGCATGGGCTTCTTTATTTGATTGTTGCAACTTAGTTCATTTGCATGATTCATGATGTGTGTATGCAAACTGAAAATCTGCAGTCCTTAGAAGATTGCACTAGTTTTGTGTAACTGTAGGATCCTCTTGGCCAAGCAAAACCCAGTTTAGAGAGTTTGTCTACTGTAGTAGCCTCCATGATCATTGTTCATTCGTAGTTTCAGATCTAGGAACCTTTTCTCTTCCCTGCCCTTTTTCCTTTTTGTTAATAAGTAACCTTAGGCAAGGTTCATTGCACATTATAAAGCTAAATCCAATGATAAAATGGAGTTCAAGACTGCTGTTTGAACCTGCAGCAAACACACAGCAACTCTCCCATCTTAAAAACTCCATTTGCTGATCCAACTTTCCTACTTTGTAACTCATCCGTAAGTCCACCTTGTGATTCCAGCAAATCACATAAATCAACTGAGATATTCCAAGCACTCTCAAGACCTGACATCCAAGAGACCTTGGGATAGTGTTTTGCAATTTGATTGTGGAAGATTGTCTTTCAAGAGAGGTAATGCACCTATGCATTACCTGTGTTGAGAAGTGCATCAAAACACCATCAACATAACCAAAAAAGTAACGAAGTAGGAAGTATGATAAAGGAAGTAGAAAGGAATGCATTGAACACTACAAAAGATAGTCTACTCTATCAAATCACAATGTGAAAGTAAAGTGATGCTACACCACCTCCACCCAAAGGCACTCAAGGCCAATGAAGGGAGAATCCAAGTTAACGAACTTGGAAAAGTCACCACAACCATAGTAGTGATGAAGGGAGGTCTCGTAATACTCCAAGCTCACAACTTCTATGGTAGAGCAACACATGCAAGGATGAAGTTGACAAAGTAACCAACTGCTACAATGCTCAAATGGAGTTATGAAAATTCTAGTAGAATGCTAAAGAGTGTGCTCAAGAGATCCCAAAGTGTGAAGAAAAATTGAAATGAAATTGCTAGAGAGATTGAATGAATGTGAAAGAGTTGAAGTGATGGGGAATGGGATGAATTTGAAGACCAAAAAGAGTCATTTTTAGGTTAGTTGGTCACACAAAAGTGTTACAAACCATCCCCAATGAGGAGTGTAACATCCCTACGTACTCCAGACATAAGAATCTATTAAGGACAGTAGTGCACCGCGCAGACGTCTGCATATCGCACTCATGTCCTTGACGAAAATTCCCCTAGCGATACACAAAACACTCACCAAGTGGATGGAAGGCAAGTGGGTGATGTGGAATTTCACCGTTGGATTTTATTTTCTAAGGTGAGGGTATCCAAAAGGGGAATTTACACAAGGGGTGCAAATTCGCTCCCATACAGTGGCTTTAATCTTGTTTCTTCCCATGTGAATTTCTCATTGGATTTCTTTCGGCCCAAACCTATGGAACTTATTAAGCCTCGTGAGGACTTCTTTTTCAAATCTTATTAAAATTTTAAGGCAAATCACATAGAAGAATTATCCCTTAGTAACATTCCTCAACCCATGATTGAGCCTTCTATCACTGATGAAACCATGATTGAACCCAAATCCCTTCCAAGTAACCAAGACCAACCCATGATAAATCCTTTACCTATCTCCTACAAAAGACCAAGAGATAACTAAGTCCCATTATCCCTCCTAGGATCAAACAAGTTTAAAAAGTTAAAGAGAGAGTGGTTGAACAACCTTCCATGGTTACTTCCATTCCTCCCTTGTGGGAAGAAAGAAACCTATGGTTGATAAACCCGCTCCTACACAATCACAACTCGAAAATCACACAAAAAGAAGAAAAAATGCTAAAGAGTGTAGGTGTAGATGTCGTGTTATTTCTCATGGACTAAAAGAAGAGAATAAAATAGAAAATCAAGATCAAACACCAATTGAAGCAAAGCATTATGATCCTCCACCTTCGCCACAACAAAAAACATTAGGAAACTTCTATGGATATTTTCATTAGGCCTCATGATATGATTAAATTGGATAATAATGATGATGAGTTTGCTAAGATTGATGCGGAAGTGCATAATGAGCTGAATTTACTGTTTTACTCTTCCATGAGCTTAGAGTATAACAATCGTGATGGTCCTCCTATAAAAGTGACTCAACACATGTTGAACCTAGTGATGCTCCTAGTATAGCACTTGTCGTTGTCCCTTTGGCTAGTTATCCACCTTCCGCATATGATGAACAAGATTGGGATGTGGATGACCTACTATAGGTTGACTCACATGTGGCATACTAGTTTTCTCTTTGTGGTCTTTGTGATTTCATGTGCGTCATGTGATCCCTTGTATAGTGTTGCTTGGCATGTCTTTATATGTTTGTAAGCCTACTTTGGATGACCCTTGTCACTCCATTGGTGCAAGGATACAAAGGAAGTGAATCTGTTGTGATATTCTTCTATTTGTATCTCCATTCTTTAATCTATCATAGCCATTTTCCTAGTGTTTTCCTTTTGGGGATGATGCAAGGTATCGATACATTCGGGTCTCTTCCATGTGAACCCAAAATTCTTCTCTAGGTTCTCTCTCTATGTTTCATTCTTCCTTTGTGCTCTTTGTTTCATGAGTCATTTAGGGAATGATGACAATTTTGAGTTGATTCTATCACTATAGAAATGATAAATGTTGACCCCAGATCCATGGATCCCTTATGTGTTATATTAGGATTGCATATAGGGGGAAACCCCTCCTGTCCATGACATATCTTTATTTGGAAACATATGTTTACATAGGGCTTTCTAAATAAAGCTCTCATGTATCGGCATCTATTATGTCCAACTTTAAAGTAATTGCTCACAATAGGGTGGTTAGAAATTTCTTTAAAGTGGGAATATCTGTTAGGAAAAGGTGTGTTGTACACCTTGCATAATATTGATAATGTAATTATTTATTATTATGTGTGTGGTGTACCTAGGGGACCTAGAAGTACGTGCATCACTATGAGTTAATATTCTTGGGGCCACTTTATGTTGTATGTAACATTGGGACATAAGTTAAGTTGTAAAATGTAATTATTTAATATTGGGGAAAGTAATTTAAATAAAGTACCCAATATTAAATGTGGGGACATGCTTTTGTAATCTCATGGTTTTATGTAATACCACTTGGTGGTTTTGTGGGAGCTTATTTCTATTAAAGAAACCACAAGGGTAGTTGTTTAAGGTCGGTGAGTTTGCAAGTTATCTCTTGTTAGAATTTGTGAGGATTTGAAGAATGACATGGGATGTGTGGTTAAATGCTTGTTCACATGGATTTATTGGATAGGGCTTGATGCTTCAATGGTGTTTGAGACTATGAAGATGTATTGTAATTTTTATTGTTGCATAATACATGAGTGATGGATGCTTTTGCAGGCTGGGTTTTTCCCAAGGTATATCTTGTGTCATATTTGATGGGTATGTTGTCTATTCTCTTGCATGTGGATTTTGATTACTTATTTGCATAGATTTCTCTTATGGGTTATGTGCAAATTGTCATTAGATGGCTGCAAGTTTCCTTTCATTTGGTATTAGAGCCATGGTTGTGGTTGTATAGCCCTAGGTTGATAAAAATCTTGTTTGAGTTTGAATCTATGCATTGCATGAGAGAATGAAATACATGGCAAGATATCAGGGTTTTGCAGGTTGTTTATTGCTGATTTGAGGGTTTTGGGTTTGTTGTTATGATGGGTTGTTTGTAGATTTAGGGTGTGAGAAATGCTGAGTCAAAATGGTTTTTTGTTTATGCATTCAAATGAGAATTTTTTGGGAGAATTTTGTAAATGACCTCCTGGGACAAAATGGACCTCATCATTGGATTTAGGTTGGCCAAGAAATGAAGATTGATATAAAATTTGGCATATTTCTGTTACTATGAAAAAAATGGAGATTTTTTGCCCTCCTACCTCTATTTGATCGTACGACTATTAATTTGCAGTCTGAAAAATAAAATAATATTAAAAAAAATCTCGTTGATGATAAAAGGCTTCCTACAAAAATCAAAACAAAAATAAAAATTCCAGCAACCTGCCAGTATAGGAAGGTCTATCAACTACCGCCAACAGTCCTGCCAGCACTAGCATGGCTGGCGAGTATGGCCCACCATCCCCTATCGGGATTTTTAATTAAAAAAATTTTAAAAATTCAAATCGTTTTTAATAACCTTTTTTAAATAAATCTCAGCCATTTTAAAAATGTAGATGAAAATAAAAAGGCCGACCCAAATTTTTATAATTTGGAAATTTAAATAAAATGAAAATTATGGTCGGGTTCGCCACCAATGCATCACTCAGGGGGGCACCACCACTGGTGGCTCTGCTCGAGGGCCATCCCTAATTGCTTCTAATACCCAAATAGTGCAACTTTTTTTCGAGGGGCATATCTTTCGCCCAAGTGGTCCATTTTTTCTCTTCTTGTACTTGTTGGAAAGTTGACTTAGTGCTTTACACTGTGGTTCTAGTGATTTTATAAGATTTTACAATTTGGATAGTGTTTTGCTTACTGGAATTTAAGTGTTTGTTTTGAGCTTCGAGAGGGCATATCTTGTGCATACAAAGTCAAATTTTGGACTTCAAATAGTTGAAAAAAATCTTGTTTAGAGAACTATACATTGCATCAGGTTTGGAGTTGTTTTGGAATGGTTTATTTGTTGTTTTCCTTATCTGAGTTGTTTATGAGTTACTTTGACTATGGTGATACTATGAGTTTATAAATGATTGGATCTTGGAGATTTGATGTTGGATAGATTGTATACTCAATTGTATATCTCTAATTACTCTCATTTGACATGGTTATTAGTATATGTTTGGATTTGTATGTTGCGTTAGTGTATCTACAAGTTGTGCAATATTGTAGGTGTTATATACTTACATGTTGCATTTATGACCTGGATATGGGTTGTCTATACCCATAGATATTTTAGTGTTGATACTTTTTTAGTTTGGTGGTTTGGTTTATTCACTTGGTTTGTTGGTTTTATTGTCATGTTAAGGATGAGAGATGGTATTACCAAGTACAATCATGATGTGAGACCTATGTAGTTGACTCAGTTATGTGGATATGTGGACATGATTGGATTGTTAGTTGCTGGTATGTTTGGTGGTGATCGTGGTGTCATGGATGTTTCTTGTTCTTTAGAGACTTTGGCATGTCATGATGGTTTATGCAGATGCATGGTTGGCGGTGTTTTGGTTTGGTGTTAAGAGCTTGTTCTCATCTCCTAGGTGCTTGTTTGATTATTTGACTATAGTACTTGGATGTGGACATGTTTGGAAAATCATATCAGAGGTTGATTTGGTGTTTGAGTCATTTGGTATACATGGCTATTCTCTAAGATATCTTAGTTTGTAGTTTATTGATGTGATGATGAGTTTGTATGTTTCAGTGATTAGATCTACAAGTCATGCAGGTTGTGGATTAGCTACCCATTTACTTGCGGTGGGATGACTTGGTTGTGAATTATCTTTATTCATCAAGATTGATTCATTGTTGTTGCAGACTTTGACAGTTGGCCTTGTTCTTGGTCATTTGTACATTGGTATGTGTGCTTAGAGATGAGAGGATGGATGTTTCTTATAGTACCTAGATAGTTGTTTATGGGACTTGTAGCATGCGGTGTATCATGATTTTATGGATAGCTTGGTTACACTTTTCAATGGTATCTTTTGACAGTGATAGATTAGTGGTGTTAGATATGTTTATGATGGTTTGACAGTAGTAGGTATCTTCTTGGCTTGTAGATTTTGGTTCTGCTTGTTATGTTTCTAACATTTCAGTTGTGTCTGTAGACTTGGATGATCTTCATGGAGAGGATGGTAGTCATTATGCCATGTGTGAATCGGTATCACAATGTGTGCAGCGTTATTTACTATCCTAAAAGATGCAAAACACAAATAAATGCAAGGAGAAACAACACAGCACCACCTCACGATTAGCCTAAGTTGAACTTGAACAAAAGAAAGATGAAACAACAAATATACGTTATCTAAGTTGATATTTTTTGTTGGCCCTTTGATGTAGCTTGAATGTGTGCTCCTTGATGGCAAATATGATGAAAATGATATGTAAAGTGATCTAGATTGCAAGATGAATGCAATAAAAGATGTGGGTATTTTGGTAGATGAATGCAAATGGAAGCTTGATGAATACAACAATGGACGTTGAATGCAAGTATGCAAGTGCTTGAAATATTATGTGCTTGAGAGTAGAATTATTGAATCCAAATTATGTTATGAATGTGATATGATATAAAATGAGACAAAATCTTCCATTTTAAGGGACGAGTCTCTAGAGAAATCAATAGCTAGGATTTAGCCAACATGGGAAAGATAGAGGGCTATGGTGAGTTGAGGACTTGAGATAGAGGTACTTGCAAGTACCTTGGGATTAGGGAAATATTTCCTCAAAAAGGGAGTTTTTGTCCCCATATGAGGATGATGGTGACAAGTGAGGAATTTTAGAAAGTTGTCTCTTATCATCATGGGGATGAGAGAAGTTGTTGGGGGAATCAATGTGAATTTTAAATTCAAATGATTAAGGAGTACCTTGGGGATAAGACAAGGTCCGCATAAAGGAGGTCCTTGTCCCATGTGACTGATGTGACTTATGAAGGAATTTAGAATTTCCCAACAATCTACATGGGGAAGAAAAATGCATTTAATGAATAAATGTGAATTTTAAATTCACATGGGGAAGAGGTCAATGCTTAATAAAGAAAGCACTTATGAAAGGTTGACTTGGAGGACATACCAGAAATGACAGGTGATTAGATTAAAGTTGTGCAAACATGTGATTAGGAAGATTAATGAAATATTAAAGACAAGTGGCCAAATATGGAGGATGTGCACATCGTAATCATGGATTAATTAAACTAATCTAGATTAGAATAATATTATAGAGGATGTGACAAGGAGAGAGAAAAGAGGGAATTTTAAATTGATTTAAACTCAAAAAAGTAAATGATTAAATTAAATAAATTGATATATTTATTTAATTTAGAGAAGAAATGATGAAAGATAAAGTATTTAATTGTTAAATTAAATACTTTAGAAACCTTAGAGGAAGGGGAAATATTAATTAAATAAGTCATTTAATTAATATTGATGAAATAGACGAATAAAGGATACCAATTTGACCATATGGGATTGGTCAAATTTGGATGTCTACATTTTGCCCCTCTTTGAGATGGTGTTACGAAGAAGAATTATTTCAAAGAAGATTAAAAGATAGCACCAAGAAGAAGATGGTTAGATTGGGGAAGATGCCCCAGTCATCCAAAGAAGTGACTGGGAGGAAAGATGATGAGAGTGAAGATGAATATTAGGGATTGAGGATGCCCCCTCAAGAGGACATGTGGGTTCAAGAGAACACGGGTGTGCTCTCAAAATGGATGAGATGATGCAAGGGTAGATGGGGAAGATGAGAAAAAATTATGGATAATAGAGGATGATAAGTGAGAAGAGATTGGGAAAATAAGATGAGAAGAAAGAAATCACAAATGGATTGAAGGACAAATATGATGTTCCCCAGTCAAGCTACAAGCCAAGATGGACTGTTTATGGATGGAGTGTTGTTGATGAGGGAATGATATATCCCGAAACAACACAAGGATAGGGAAGGATACATCCCAATGATGATGATGATGAGAGTGTTGTTGATGAGGGAAGGATACATCCCAAACAACATAAAAGATAGGGAAGGATACATCTTGATGATGATGATTGGGTTAAGGCTTGTAGCAAGGCTGGGAACAAGACCAAAGATGTGATTAGATGATTTGTGCTAGATTGAATGGATGAGGATTGGATGGAGAGGTGAGATGGTTAAAATGAATGAAGATGATGGAGGTAAAGATGCTTAGAATAAAAAAATCGCTATTATCCTAAGCAGATTAAAAAGATGATGAAATGATGAGAAGGATGGAAGAGGAGGGATGAGAGGATACATGCAATGCAATGGAAGATAAAATGAAATGCAATCCTAATGCAATTTTCCATTTTCAGAGCACTTATTTTTGCTATAGCATAAGACACCAGGTACCACGGTATGTGAAACCAAGGTGGATTAGTGTCTAATGCATACACATACACAACAAACAAGGAGGCTATCCCAACACCCCAAAGTCATGATGAATTTGGTTGGGCTAGGTATTGGGATAACCACAAGCACAAAAGGATGCCGCATCGTAACACAAGACCTCAAGGGTCTTGGTGGATACTACACGAGACAACCAAGAAGACAGAAGTAGACAAAAAGATCAAGATATGTGCCTATGTTCACCATCCAAAGCACACCATGATATGATGGATCGTGGTGACCCTAATGAGGTATAATAGAAAGCTCAAATGATAAACAAAAGGCCAAAAGCATCAAAATATCACAATCAAATTTCAAATGACCTTTTCCATAGGATCAAAAGGGTGAATGGGATTGATGCGGTCTGTTAGGAAGGATGCATCTTGTTGAGACCAAAGATAGAGACTAGGCTAAAAGATCAACATGATGCAGGATATTTGAAACCGATTAAACCTCATGATACGAGTTACCTTTGTTTGTTTCTGGTGGATGTGAAATGATAGGAGGGTTGATGGATGGGGAATTGGGATAGTGAAGTTTTGGACATAAGAACACAAAAAGATTTAGGAGACAGAGGATGTGAATGTTTTTTTGTTGGATTAACAACTTTGGATGTCGTTATGGATTTTTAATTTGAAGGCATTGCCTCTTTTTTCTTTGGGATCCACATGGTTTTTATTTTTTCTTTAGTGGGCCTTTGTGGCCTATGGGTTTGATTTGGCTTTTGGATTTGATTTTTGTTTTCTTCAACATTTCTTTTTAAGGGGACATGAGGAGCTTTTGATGCATATGGAGGAGTTGGGATAATGAATTTTTGGACATAAGAACCCAAAATAGATTTAGGAGATGGAGGATGTGAATTATTTTTTGTTGGATTAACAACTTTGGATGTCGTTATGGATTTTTCATTTGAAGGCATTGCCTCTTTTTTCTTTGGGATCCACATGGTTTTTATTTTTGCTTTGGTGGGCCTTTGTGGCCTATGGGTTTTATTTGGCTTTTGGATTTGATTTTTATTTTCTTCAACATGTCTTTTTAAGGGGACATGAGGAGCTTTTGATGCATGTGGATGTTTGGATGTTTGGAGGATGTGATAATGGAGGAATTGGGATAGTGAATTTTTGGACATAAGAACCCAAAACAGATTTAGGAGATGGAGGATGTGAATGATTTTTTGTTGGATTAACAACTTTGGATGTCGTTATGGATTTTTCATTTGAAGGCATTGCCTCTTTTTTCGTTGGGATCCACATGGTTTTTATTTTTTCTTTGGTGGGCCTTTGTGGCCTATGGGTTTGATTTGGCTTTTGGATTTGATTTTTATTTTCTTCAACATGTCTTTTTAAGGGGACATGAGGAGCTTTTGATGCATGTGGATGTTTGGATTTATGCATTTTTGGTTTGGCATCCAAAGTGCTTTTCATAGTAATAGAAGGGATATTAGGCAATGGACAATGTGGAGAGGATGTGGATGGAGTGACAGAGGTATACTTTTGATGATGATGTGTGGATGGAGGATGTGAGATAGCATGTATGGAGGGGTGCCTTAGTTGGTCCTGATTAGGGATTATGAGGTTAGGATTTTTATGAGGTGTGCTAGGGATAGGTGATGAATGGATGAGAGGATAAAGAGGATAAGATGGAGGAGGTGATTTTGGGATATAAGGGCCCAAAATGGACATTGTATATGGAGGATGTATTATAGTGGATGGAGGTACATAAGGACCTAAAATAGATGCAGTAGATGGAGGGACATAAGGACCCAAAATGGACTTAGAGGATAAAGGAGGAAGATGGATAGTTGTTTTGAGGTAATATGATGGAGGAGGGGGGATGCCCACAAATGGTTTGGTAGAGCGATGGGAAGTGCCTATTATTCCTTTGGAAGAGGATTGTTTAGGATGTATAGGGGTCGTACCAACATTTTTGGATTGTGATTCTTGGGAGATATATCCAATACCTTGTGTGTCTGGATGATCTTTGACCTAGATAGACTTTAAATTACCTTGCTCATGAAGGCCTAAACCTTTTCCTTGATAGTTCATGTTCTTTAGCATGTGATCTATGGTAGGATGCTAATTCTTTTGGAAGCACAATCCGAGTTCATTAGTAGGTGGAGGAGGATGGGTGGTGCATATGCTTTGTTTTTATTCTACAAGAAGACCACCATGGATGAGTGTAATTTTACCAAGATGATATAAAAGTGGTTTTGGGTGACAGGGCTAGGCAGTGATGGAGGATCATGTGATGGAGACGAGGGGATAGCAACATCCTGATTTGGAGGAGGAGGTGATAAGAGTTTAGGAGAGGGATTATGTGGTATGACAGGATCTAGATTTTTGATAGCGGGTGATAAGGGCTCATGAGATGGGGTGATTAGATCTTGAGTGCAAAGGGGATCATGGGATGGAGTGGATGAACTAGTGTGATCTTGAGATGGGGTAGATGGGATAGTAGGATCAAGATCCCATTGAGGAGAGGGATCGTGAGATGAAATGGATGAGGGACTATGATCTTGAGATGGAGTAGATCAGATGGTAGGATCTTCATTTTGAGGAGGGGATATGCTTGTACACTTTGGATCAATCTCTTGGCATGTCCTATCTTGTGTGGGGGGCATGGTGAGGGAGAAGTGTTGGAGGGGCTCCTCAAGCGAGGGAGATGGGAGGATGGAGGATTCATGAAGGTCATGGGAGTGAAGTTTTATAAGACTAGGACTAGGAGGAGTGGATTGGATTTGGATGTCTCCAATGGATTGGGTGGATCTAGAAATAAAATATGGGGATTCAATGGATTCATTGGGTTTGATGGTTTCAACGATTTGGATGGTGTTAGGAGTAGTGAAAGGTGTGAGATGGGGAAGGGCCTCATCACTAGTGATTGTACATGATAGAGTGGGAGAGAATGGTTCCACAACATCAGGATGTGGATTTGGGGATGTCTCTTCTATCATGAGTCCTTGGATGACATTTGGAAGATCTTTGCGCATTTTAGGTTCAGGTGGGGTGATGGGAATGGATGGAGGATTATGGATGGGTGGAGGACTAGGATTAGGGATTGGTGGATTAGGATTAGATGAGTGGATGGGATTGGATGGAGGACTAGGAGTAGGAGGAGGATTAAGCTTGGCGGGTGGGTCATGATTAGATGGAGGATTGAGGTAGGGTGAATTGGGAGGAGGATTAAAATATAATAGAATGGTGATTGGAGTGATGCAAGAGGATTTGGATGATGAACTAAGATAGGAGGATGTGGATGCTAGATTAGGTTGGGAAGATTGTGATGGTGGATTATAGTAGGAATATTGGAATGATGGATTATGATAGGAAGGTGTGGATGTTGGATTACGATGGGAAGATTGAGGTGGTGGATTAGCATAGGAGGACATGGATAGTGGATTGGCATAGGAGGACATGGATGCAGGATTAGGATAGGAAGATTGAGATGACAGATTAGGATAAGAGGACATGGTTGATGTATTTGTGTAGGAGGATATGAGTGGAGGATTAGGATAAGAAGATTGAGATGGTGGATTAGGATAAGAGGAATATTGGGATGGTGGATTATGATAGGAAGGCGTGGGTGTTGGATTAGGATGGGAAGATTGGGATGTGGGATTAAGGTAGAGATATTATGATGGTTGAATATTATAAGGATAGGAGCATGGGGATGGTGGATTACTATAGGAGGATGTGGATGTTGGATAAGAGGGAGGTGTAGCGGGAGGACATGATGGATATGTGGATGGTGAGGGTATTGGATATCCCTTGTCAAGGGTAGAGTAAGGACTATTATTAGATGCGGATGAAGGCATGGGGGGATAGTTCAGAGGACTATTTTGGGAGGCGTTTGGGAAAAGCTTGCTAGCAACAATAGGATCAAGGGGATATATATTTAACTCATATTGATCAACAAGGCTTTTGTTGTCATCATCAACGTAGTTGGAATTCCCCTTGACTAATATTATTTGTTGTGTGAAAGGAAGATAAGGATTCATGGTGCTAGATAAAATGGATACGGATGGGAAAGATAAGAATAGATGATTAGCAAGAAAGAATAGATGATGAAAAGATAAATAGGATGGATTGGAAGATGGAAGAAGATATAGGTGGAATAAAGCTTACATTGGGATTCAATTTAAGCTCAAGTTGGGATTGGATTAAAGCTCAGATTCATATTGGATTGAAGGTTAGATTAGGATGATTGGAGGACATGATGGGATGTGATAGGATTGGTAAGACAAGATTGGATGATTGATCAGATAGGAAGATGGGAACGGATTGTAGACCTAGTTTAGAGATTTTACTTAGATGACGCAAGGTGCTAATGATCAGATTGGTTGCGAAGGGGATAGTTATGAGACCGAACCTAACTCAGGATAGAAATAGGTTGATTGGACTGTAATGATTACTGACTTAGAATGGATAACCATCCTAAGTAAGTTTGATTGATGACAACGATCGGGATCAGACACCTACGCCAACTTGGATAAAAACCTCCAAAATGAATTTTCAGGGATTTAGATCGACAAACTGATGATGGATATGAAATATGAAGATGACTTGATTGATGAAACAATTATCTGTGGAATGTGCAGACGGACAAGAATGATGATTAAGAAAAGACATACGATGATAATTTGCTCATTCAAAGAGATCAAATTCACTCAAAACAGTAGTCAGGATTGCCCAAAATAGAATATTTTCCTAAACCAAAAGGCAAGATCACCCCTAGGACCAGTTTCATCCAAGAATAGATGTAATTATTCCCAAACAATTGATAGGTTTGCCTAAATAACTAAAGATACTGAACAATGGGCAAAGATGACTGAAGAATGGGAAAGGGTGACTGAAGAATGGGCAAGTATGAATTTGAATATTTTACTAATGGGATGAGAATTTAGCCTAAACGGATTCGAACGGGGACCCATACTAAGCTTGGGATGGGAAACAGCCAAACGAACACCGAAACGGATCTAAATGGGGGCACGAACAACAAATGAGACAGTACACAAAAAGAATGAATTCACCTAAACGGATCCAAACAAAGACTCTGATGGAGGATAGGACTATCAATGGATAATTGGAATCGTGTAAATGAATTTGAATGAAGAACAGGATAGAAAACAGCTAAACGGGCCCAAACGGGGCCCTAGACAGCAAACAAGATAGTAGACGAAAAGAACGGATTCGGCTAGACAGATTCGGATAGAGACTCAAATGAAGGATACGACCACCTATGGAAAACCAGATATTCCCAAAGGGATCATAATGTGGACTCGGGTGAAGAACGGGACATAAAACGGCAGAACGGACCCCAAAATAGACCCAAACGGGGTCCCGGATGAGGAAGAAAAGGCAGATTCACCCCTTTGTTAAGGGAGATTCACCCCTGTACTAAGAAAGTTTACCTATGACAAGGGGATAGGTGAAATTTCAAAAGGGGGACAAAGAATGGATGTCATAATAGACCCGAACGGGGGGAAAAACACAAAGAAATGCAAGGAGAAATAACACAACACTACCTCACAATTAGCCTAAGTTGAACTTGAACAAAAGAAAGATGAAACAACAAATATACCTTATCCAAGTTGATCTTTTTGGTTGGCCCTTTGATGTAGCTTGTATGTGTGCTCCTTGATGGAAAATATCTTGAAAATGATATGTAACGTGATCTAGATTGCAAGATGAATGCAATGAAAGATGTGGGTAATTTGTTAGATGAATTCAAATGGAAGTTTGATGAATGAAACAATGGAGGTTGAATGCAAGTATGCAAGTTCTTGAAATATTGTGTGCTTGAGAGTAGAATGCTTGAATGCAAATTATGTTATGAATGTGATATGATATAAAATAAGACAAAATCTTCCATTTTAAGGGAAGAGTCTCTAGAGAAATCAATGGTTAGGATTTAGCCAACATGGGCAAGATGGAGGGTTATGGTGAGTTGAGGACTTAATATGGAGGTACTTGCAAGTACGTTGGGATTAGGGAAATATTTCCTCAAAAACGGAGTTCTTGTCCCCATATGACAATGACGGTGATAAGTGAGGAATTTTAGAAAGTCCTCTCTTATCATCATGGGGATGAGAGAAGCTGTTGGGGGAATAAATGTGAATGTTAGATTCAAATGATTGGGAGTACCTTGGAGATAATACAAGGTCCTCATAAAGGAGGTCCTTGTCCCATGTGACTGATGTGACTTATGAAGGAATTTAGAATTTCCCAAAAACCTACATGGGGAAGAGAAATGCATTTAATGAATAAATGTGAATTTTAAATTCACATGGGGAAGAGGTCAATGCTTAATAAAGAAAGCACTTATGAAAGGTTGACTTGGAGGACATACAAGAAATGGCAGGTGATTAGATTAAGGTTGTGCAAACATGTGATTAAGAAGATTAATGAAAGATTAAAGACAAGTGGCCAAATATGAAGGATGTGACATTAATCCTGATTAAGGATGTGTACATCCTAATCATGGATTAATTAAACTAATCCAGTTTAGAAGAAGATTATGGAGGATGTGACAAGGAGAGAAAAAAGAGGGAATTTAAAATTGATTTAAACTCAAAAAGGTAAATGACTAAATTAAATAAATTGATATATTTATTTAATTTAGAGAAGAAATGATGAAAGATAAATTATTTAATTGTTAAATTAAATACTTTAGAAACCTTAGAGGAAGGGGAAATATTAATTAAATAAGTCATTTAATTAATATTGATGAAATGGACGAATAAAGGATACGGATTTGACCATATGGGAGTGGTCAAATTTGGATGTCTACACACAGTTTAGTGGGAGTTGTTGGCAGTGATGTGGATTCACCATTTGATGGTGGATGATCTTCCACAATGTTTATTGGTGTCATGGAAGGACTCTTGATTTCTACTTCTATGTAGTGAGGGTTCATTGGAATCTTTGGTTTTATTGGTAGAGGATGGTTATCTTTATGTGGTTTGGATATGTTGACATCTTTAGTCTTTGGTTGAGGTGTCATGACTTGTATTCTAATATGTGATCCTTGATATGAGTTTTTGTTATTATGTCATGATTTACTCTTGATTCTAGATTAGATTTTTAGCATGATATATGTGCTTCTTATGTTATTCGGATCATATTATACTCTTGGAGATGTAAGATCATCATGTCATGGTTATGTTCCTGAGTCCTAGGTTAGATATATGACTTTGGTCTTTTGTAGTTCTCTTGTTATTGGGTACATTGATCATTCGCTTGATTACATCATGATGATGCTATGTTGCACTTGGAGTTTGGAATGGATTGATTGGTTATAGGTAATCATGGATACTTAAAGACATAAGTGAGGCTAGATATCTCTTATGATTAGAGGATGTGTTGAGATGATTACTCTTGATGAGATCTCAGCAGGAAGTTCAAGGGGCCTACACCTTGGTTGGATGTGAGTTCAACATGGACCTATGAGGAGAGTGTTCTTGGATTATTCATGATTACTTGGATATCTTGGAGGAGCATTCTCATTCCCCACTGTTGGTCTACTCGATAGTTTGCTTGAGAGGTATTACCCATTGTTTCTTTTAGGTGTATTATGTTTATGCTTTATCTTCTCATGCATATGGATCTTGAGTTATGCATATATAGTTTTTGAGGTTTCATTTGAGGAGTGTTGGCATGTTTATCTCCTTATGCATTGTGATTACATTCATTGATGTTGAGTTTAGGAGATGTATTGGGACTATTTACTTCATGGGGAATGGATTTAGTTTGATCTTCTTTGGCTTGAGAGGATTACATCCATGTTGGTTACATGATATATATGTTATGTTTGATCTTGGTTATTGAATGTTTGGGTGTTGTGGAGGAGATCATACTTGACATAGTTGGCATTTAGAGGTGTATGTAGGAGGATTTTCTACAGGTATATGGTGTGCAAAGTTTCTCTTTGGTCTTGATTGTATTCCTTGATGTTTGGTTTCACAATACATTGGTTTGAGGTTTAGTTGGAGCTATTGTGATAAATAGCTTGTGATCATGTGTTTTCACTTATGTTCTTGGGTGATGACATGGAGGTTCCTTTATCTCTTTCCTTTTTTGGGTGTGGAGAACTTGGGAGAGCTATGGAAACTTGTGGTCAAAGTTATTCTTACAGGTTATTGGTTTACACGTTTTGCATATCATTGTGGATGATTCCTTTGTACT
Source organism: Sequoiadendron giganteum (assembly GCA_007115665.2). Classification (NCBI taxonomy): domain Eukaryota; kingdom Viridiplantae; phylum Streptophyta; class Pinopsida; order Cupressales; family Cupressaceae; genus Sequoiadendron; species Sequoiadendron giganteum. The sequence continues at coordinate 215,442,531 of CM021102.1, forward strand.
ACATGATGTTGTTTACACCTTCTATATGATGTTATTGGTAGACTTGGTATTCCTTGATCATTTTCAAGTTTACATTACCCATGCAGTGGGAGCTCTTGGATGTGTATGTCACTCTTTGACAAGTTTGCACATGGAGTTTATGATTGCAGTTTATGGGTGTATATATTTATGGCATGAGTTTACTATGTTTTGTAAACCTTGGAGGTATGGACAATTGGACGTGTTGGCACTTGTTGTGGGTGCTATTTCAGCTATGGTTTTGTGTATCTTGACACCTACTGGTGCATACTAATACCTTTGGATTGAGTGTTTATGTTTGGGATATTAGTTGAGGCAGGACTTGTGCTTCATTGTGACAGACTGTGTGGCTTCTCTTTAGATGGCTTCTTATCTTTGTGCATTGACATGATGGAGGATGAGAGAATTCATGTTTGGGATGGTGGTTACTTTGATTCTTGTTGGAGGTATATTGATGGAGCACATGGAGCACTTTGATTCCTTGATGGTATATGTGGCTATATGGATTGTTCATTTGATTCATGTTTTGAGGTTACGTGTTCCCCTTATGCAATGTATACAAGTGGTATAATGTTAGATAAGGGTGTGGTGTACACCTTGCATAATTTTTATAATGTAATTATTTATTATTATTAGTGTGGTGCACCTAGGGGACCTAGAAGTACGTGCATCACTAGTAGTTAATATTCTTGGGGCCACTTTATGTTGTATGTAACATTGGGACATAAGTTAAGTTGTAAAAAGTAATTATTTAATATTGGGGAAATTATTTTAAGTAAAGTACCCAATATTAAATGTGGGGACATGGTTTTGTAATATCATGGTTTTAGTCACATGGTTTTATGTAATACCACTTGGTGGTTTCATGGGAGCTTGTTTCTATAAAAGCAACCACAAGGGTAGTTGTTTAAGGTTGGTCAGTTTGCAAGTTAGATCTTGTTAGAATTTGTGAGGGTTTGAAGCATGTCATGGGATGTGTGGTTAAATTCTTGCTCACATGGATTGCTTGGATAGGGATTGATGCTTCAATGGTGTTCATGGAGACTCTAAAGATGTATTGTACTCTTTATTGCTGCATAATACATTAGTGATGGATGCTTTTGGAGGCTGGGTTTTTCCCTCTTGAGGGTTTTCCTAGGGTATATCGTGTGTCATATTTTATGGGTGTGTTGTCTATTCTCTTGCATGTGGATTTTGAGTACTTAATTGCATAGATTTGTCTTATGGGTTATCTAGAAATTGTTATTAGATGGCTGCAAGTTTCCTATCAATATCACGCTTGATGCCACCACTAAGAGAGGACTAGTGAAGGAAGATCATAGCTTAGGGAATATTAGCCATATCATTACCATCAAGGATAAATTAATATTCCAAGAAAGGTCACACTCTTATGGTACATTAGGTTCAATATCACCACAAAGGAGACATGTTGCATGGATTAAGAAGACACACTTTGGTTAACAAGGTCACACTTCCCAGGAGATGTATGCTATTATCACTAAGAAGGGACCATTATACATGCAAACAATGAGCGAGGGACTATATGCCCTCCTTAAAATGTTAGTGTACTTGATACACTAACATTTAAAGGAGATAAAGAGGGATCCCTTACTAAAATTAATACACCTAGGGCAAGGCTACCTAACCCCTTTCCCCCTAGTGTAGAGACAAAAGGTGAGCCTAATGGATGAAGAATATATGTTGCTCCTTGCAAAATAAAATATAATTTCATAAAGCCAATTTTATACTCTCATGAATGGTAGTGAATATGTTATGATACTAAAACTACCACATGACAAGGAGTAGCAACTAAAACTATTTATTAAGTGAATATCTTTTTTATTTTTTTGAATGAAAATAACCAAGACCTCTTGTTGTTTCTTGTGTGTTGGGTTCTATAGGGGCACGAATACATTGTTCTCTTATACCACATCCTTTTCCATTATAGACAGATTGTTTCAAAATTTGATACCCTTTTCCATAAATAGCTTCCATTTCTTTTGAAGAAGGTGGCTTTGTATGATCATCATATATGGATGTATAAGTTGTGTTTTACTCTTCTTTGCTAAAAGTTGTGGAATCAGATGCTTTTGATGATTCAATTGATATCATTTCCACTTCTTTCTCTTTTCTTGACTTTAATTATATATTATTGCATTCCCCATCAAATTTACGTGTGAAATCTAATGATCCCCAATCATCCTCTGACAACATTGTCACACTTGAGAAAAACTTATCTGTATCCTTAATTTTTAAAGGGCTAACTTTTATAGTTGGTGTTAATGTGGTAAGAGGATTCATCATTCCTATTTTGGTTTGTAAATAATTTTTAGATTTAGGTTCAACTTTTACCTTATGAACCTTATTGGTGTAAACATATTTTAGCATTTAGTGTAGCATTGAAGGCACTACATTCATTTCATGAATCCATGGTCTACCCAAGAGGATATTATATGAAAGATCATGAGGCATGACATGGATAGGAGTTTTCAATGTAACCCTTCCAACTTTAATGGGTAATGTTATCACACGAAGCAATTTTTTTCCTACATTATAAAAACCATGAATAGATAAAGAATTTAGTTGAATTTTAGTCTTATCTACTCTAATTCTATCCAAAATTTTGTCACTACAAAAATTAAGTCTTGAATCATTGTCAATAAGGGTATGTCGAATCCCAACCTTATTAATAATAGTTAATATCATCAAAGCATCATTTTTTTTTTTGTGTTTCCAAAGGAGATAATTAGCTTTGAGGAAAGACAATGTCCAAATTAGATTGATTCATATTCTCAATCAAATATGTCACATCATTTGGTTGTGCACTAGAAGAGGTAACAACTTTTTGTAAAGATTTTTGAATCGTGTAATGATAAGTAGGTGATTTTTGAATCAAATCCCACAAGGATATCTTAGCAAGAGTGTTACGAAGTTGTTCTACAAGGTCATAATCATTTCCACTATTTTGAGGTAAACGAGGGGCACTAGGTAAAATAGGTTGTGGAATGGTATCGATGAAGGCATGGCCTATGTTTGTCTTGGTCACCTATTGCACCTAGTGTTATATGTGTGAGATACAATATGATAACTTATTTTCTATGACACATGATTGCTAGTAAGTTGTTTTACAAAGCTTAGGATATGGTCAGGAGGTTTAGGAGGTTCTAAATGAGAATTGGTTTAGAAATATCTAAAGGAATCTTAGGAGGCTCAATGACTAGAGGACTCTTAGGAGGTCCAATAGGATTTTTTGGAGGTCCAATAATCAAGGGAGATCTAATGGCCAATTGTGTGTTCATAACCTCAACAAATTTGATCTCTCGTTGATGATTTTCTAACAAGGGGACGGGTCTAGATTTTCCTTAGCATCTAAGCAAGCCATCCTACTATCTTTTGAAATAAATGTATCAATGATATCATATTCTTTTGCTACCATATCTTCCTGAAAGGGTAAAGCATTGGGAGAGGGACAAAAAATATTCTCATGATGCTCAATAATTTGATCTTCTAACACCAAGGTACCTTCATCACAAATAGGAGAGGTATGGGGAGAAGGACAACTATGATTGTCATGATTATCTATGATTGCATCCTCTTGCACCAAAACATTCTAAAAAGTGGGAGATATGTTGGGAGATGAATGGAGACTAGGAAAAGTGTTGTTAAGAAATGTGTCAATGATCTCATCCTCTTTCCCAACAATATCTTCCCAAGTAGGAGAGGTAGGGGGAGACAAACAAATAGGATTCTCATGATGCTCAATGCTTGGGTCTTCTGACACCAAGATACCTTTGTCACAAGTAGGAGAGGTATCAAGAGAATAACAACTATGATTATCATGATTTTCCTTGATTAAATCCTCTTGCATCAAAACACTCTCATGATTAGGAGAGATGTTAAGAGATGAGTGGAGGATAGGCAAAGTGATATTAAGAAATATGTCAATTATTTTGTTATCTTGCATCAAGGTACTCTCATAATTAGGACAGATATTGGGAGAATGACTAACATGTTTGTTAATGACCTCATTTCTTTTCCCTAGATTATACTCATAAGTAGGGAGATTATACTTATGCAAGCCATGATTGACCATATCAAAACCACCTTGGAAAAGGAAACATGCTTCTACTTTCCTAGGGGGTGATCCCACAATATTGCTTTACAATTTTTGGGAAAACTGGACATCAAACTAATTTTTTTAACTAAATCTTCACTTTCGGGCTCCTATAGCAACTAAACCGTGAGGAATTTGAAGATGATGTAAACTAGCGATTTATGAAGTTTTTCTATAGATTCTAAATTTTTTTTTTTAATTTCTTTGGAATCATATTGCACTTATTTTTCCATCTCCTTTGAAAACTAGTTTTTTTTTAAAATAGCATTTTTAAGGAGTGACACTCACCATATACAACATAATTTTTTTTGTATGAAGGATAAAATTCTAATTTTTTCGAATTTAGATTTGTAACTACGATATCTAGCACTTTCATTTGGTTTTATAGTTTTTAATTGAATATTTTTTTTGTAATCAAGTTTCAAAATTAAACCAATTATAATTCAGACATAGGCGGATCATATACAACATAAATTTTTTTGTATGTATTGAAATTCAAATTTTTTCAATGGATCAAGGACATCAATACCCAACCTAAACATATTTTTCAAAATTTTATTTTGATAATTTGCTATTTTTTCACATGTGCAGAACAAAGAGCTTGATTTTCGGTGAAAAACCTATGTTTAATAAAACTAAAAAAACACATACATAATAAAACCAAAACATATTAAAATTGTATTCATTGGATAGCTCGTTCTGAGGACTACCATATTCCAGTTGGGTTTATGAAGTTTCCTCCATTTTCATCCTCAACTCAAGCTTTGAAGGGAAAACATCTAGAGTTTTTTTGTGTCGGAGGGTGGGAAGGTGGGAAAAGGGGGGTTCGAGCGAACCTAAGGGGTTCAAGCAAACCCCCTTCCCACAATGCAGATTGTGGGTTCCCACATGCAAAGGGGTTCATTCGAACCTAGAGTTCACTCGAACCCCCCAAAATGAATTTTTTTTGCAAGGTCATTTTTTTGGAAGTTTTCCTTCCTCACTCGAATTGTAAATCACTTTTGTAGGTTCACCCTAGGGTTTCAAATTTGTGCAAAAATGAAAACTAAACCACCCAAATTATGCAACGCGCTAGAAAATTTAAATAATTTTCATACAAATCTGATGATTTCCAATACTGAAATACAACATTTTTTCCCAAATTTGTAACAAATCAAGCAAAATGACACTTTTCTTGCACATGCCATCACATTTTTCTAAAATTTCAAATTAGACAGTTGCAGGAAAAAATAGGTTGATAATGTAGAGACACAAATGTGTATAGAAGTTTACTAAGACATTTTTACAAGGATAGGGTCACCCAATGGCGGTTGGGTCCTTGATCATGGTTTAGAAAATTGAAAAACTGAAGTTTTATTTTATTGTTTAATGCTTCTTTCTTTGGGTTCAAACAAGTTGAGCATATGATATTTTTCCATATTTTTCTCAATTTAGGGCAATATAATGCAAAATACAAGTGTGAAACAAAGATGAATTTTTTTTTAGAAGATTTGAATGTAATTTTTTGATCTATAATGCAATAATTGAGTGATTCTTAGATGCCAGAACCTAAAAATGATAATTTTGATGCAATTTGGAAATCAAACAATGCAATGTTTTCCACTTTTTGAACTATATGAAAGATGCCTAAAAAGATGCAATTATTAATTCCAATCTTGGGTTTTACAAGCACAAATAGACTGAGAAAACAAGGCAAAAAACATGTTAAGAAGCTTAAAAAAACACTTTTACAAGGAAAGGTTTTCGGAGTTGGTGACTGGGTCCTTGATCAAGGTTTTGAAATATGAAAAAAAATAATATTTAAGTTGGTGTTTAAGGTTGCTATTTTTGTTTACAGATAGACTGAATAATTTATTTTTTCCAGAATTTCTTTAAATTAGACCAATGTATTTCAAATGAAAATGTGAAATAATGAGGGACACTTTTGAATGCAATTTCCAAATCTAAATCATGCAACAATTGATTGATTCTAAGATGTAAAATTCTGAAAATGATAGTTTGATGCAAATTTGAAACAAAAAATGTAATTTTTTCACTTTTTATGCTTAGATGAAAGATGCAATTAAATGAACAATTTCAGACTTTAATGACCTGATGAATGTAAATCATATCTAAATATGATTGAATCAAATCTTAATGCAACTTATGATGCAATATGTAATGCAAAAATATATATTTTATGCTTTATAATGCAAAAATGAAACTCTAAATGAAAAATGAAATATAATGTAATGCAAAACCTAGATCTAGGGTTTGAAATACTTCCACTTTTTAGAAGGTATATGATATAATGATGTCGGGTTCACTAAAATGTAACATAAAAAATTGGTGCACCCTAAATTGAATGCATCAAAATCTAGGGTGTATCTTATTGTTTTATATGTGTCATTAGGATCCAAATTAATAAGGTGAAGTGATTGACTATCAAAATCAATGGTGAGCCAATCAGACCTGGATTTGCATCCTTTAGGGGGATGGGAATGATTTGGAAATTATTGTGATTGACTAACCCAATTAAACTATATGACCTTTAATGCAATAAATATAATTATTGTATAATTGATAAACAAAAACAATCAAGTTTTGACATATCTGGAATGTGCGGACTTATGTGTACCTACCCAGAAAAATTGGTTTAGTTAGGCCTACAAGGATAGGGTTGTCATATGGCTACTAAGTCATTCTAAGGGTGTCCTACTCAACTTTCAGGGTCCTCTGATGTCGAATTTGAGATTCTATTTTATGCTTGTCCCACAATCAAAATGTCATTAGTAAATTACATGTAGGTGAGGTTTTGTGTCTTGACAAGAATGATGACAAAAAATGCAACAATGTAAAATGGATCTTCAAGCTCTCTTCAATCCACTTCAAACCTCCAACTTGCATATTTCATAAAGAGGGAAAATGTTGTGCCATATAGGGGCTTTCCTCAGTCAAACCCCATGTTAGTGTTTCCACTTCCACAATGGTAATGTTAATGATAAAACCTTGAATGGAAAGGAAGGAAATGATGAATGAACATAATGCTACAACTCGCCACCCTTCAATGGCTTCCTTGAAGGCCTGAAGACACACACGTCTCTTTAAGGAGCTTGGATCTCCATTACTTGATTTTCTTGAACGCTTGAAGACCTACAACAAAGTTAGCCTTCACATAGCATGAACATGAACACACATAAACTTTGACATGATGTTGGATCTTGAATTGTTGTAGTGATGTTCTGATATGCTACTCTTGACTCGATCGTGAATGCTCTTAATGTTCACCTCTTGCTAGATCTATTTCTTGTCTTCTAGTTTCAAATGATGAAAAGATAGGGTATTTATAGGCATTTATTTAATTTCCAAAAAAATAGATCTTGATAGCCGATATTTGCAAGTTGAATTTTAAATGTTAAATTACCACCAAAAACATATCCAAAATGGGGTCCTATATAAGGAAGGGGGCCCATTCGCCCTTGGGTGAATGGGTCCTAGCCCATATTTCTAGGACACTCAGTTTTGGGGGCAACAAATGAGTCGTATGCATTTATTCAATGCTTTTCCTTTATTAAAAAGGGGTACAAATGGGCTATAGAATACATAATTTTAGGTACTTATGAGATCAATTAAGCTCAATAATTTAGGGGGCCAAAACATAATGTGAAAGTGTAAGCGTATACATTTTTTTATAGTATAGTCATAATGCCTTATAAAGCATCCAATTCTAAATGTAGTTGGCACAATTCATTGCCTCAACCGAAAATGAAGAATCAATATCTTGTGACTTAATCATACAATTGGACATCTCTCGTAAAGTTACGTTCTTTTTCTTAGCAACACCATTCTATTAAGGGGTGTATGGAACTATAAGTTGATGTCAGTGCAAAAGTCCCTAAAAGCCTAATTGACATACTCCCCCCATTATCTATGTGTATCTACTTGATAAAAAGACCAAATTACTTCTCCAAGAATATCTTAAACATCTTGGAGGAATCAAAGAGATCTCTCTAGTACTTAATAAAATAGACCCATGTACACCTAGAGAAGTCATCAATAAATGTGAGCACATATTTGGCCCCTAAAAATGGAGTCAAAAATGACATGAGGTCACTATGTACCAACAATAAGGGTACCTTAACATGTGTAGCTCTACCTAGAGGAAAAGAATCCTGGTGATATTTATCAAGAACATATCCTTGAAAAATACCATTAGTATAGGAAATCTTAGGGAGCCCTAACAATAATGCTTGTGTACTCATCTATTGGATATATCTGTAATTGACATGTCCAAAATGCTCATGCCAAAGCTTACTCACTAAATATACATGTGCTATGAGAGATGAATTGGAACTACTTGAGCTCTCAAATCCATCAAATTTGTATAGTTGTGATGTAGAATCAACACTCTCAATAGCCACAACAATATCAAGATCATGGAGATCTCAAATAACCACATCATGTAGTGACAACACAATTGTCGTACCAATACGAAAATGACAAATCTAATAAACTAAAAGGAGGTTGGTTGAAATGTTAAGAACAATGAGCACACCCTAAATAAAACCACCTTCAAGTGGAACAAAACCTGAACCCAAAACTAAAAGTTGAGTAGAGTCACTAATTGCAATCTGTGAAGTGCCACAATGTGAAAGAGTAGTAACAAAATCCTAGGTATGTGTCATGTGGTGAGAAGCACTAAAATCAAGTATCCAAGTAGATGTTGAAGACAAGGCCTATGTAGAAAGAGCATGATGTTTGCCTATATGTGTGGAAGAAGACTAAGGAGTTGAAATGTTATGTTATTGCATGGATACCTCTAAAGCCTCTAATATCTTCCAATGTTTGGTAACTGGATGTCCTTTCTTGCCACATAAACTACAAGGTTCACTTGGTTTCTTCATCTTTGAGGAAGACTCGCCAAACTTAAAAGACTTATCATGCTTGGGAGTAGAATGGGGTTTCTTTTTTGACTTTGGAGGTGGTTTGGAGGGATTCTCACTACCTAATGAATTTTTCTTAGGATTTTTTTTCTTCTTTTGTTTCTCCTTAATTGGTTGTGCTACCAATGCATGGTTTTTTAACCTGAAAAAGCATCCAACTAAACCAACGTTGATTGTTCCTATGTCAAATTCTCAGAAAATACCTCAAAGGTAGGCATAGTAAAATCATTACCCAACACATCCATGGTAAGTAAAATGTGGAAGAGAAGACCTGAAATGGGCCTCTAAGCTTAGACAATATCAAGAAAATGCACTCTTTATCAATTTTATTCTTCCCACAACCCTGCAAAAGTGATATGAGGGACTTAAATTTCACCAGGAAATCGCTAATGGAGGGGAAAGAATCAAGTACCAAATAAGTCAACTTTACCTTAATATGAAGTGCTCAAAACTCATTGATGGTTCTAAAAGATTATTGAACTTCACCCACATAGCCCTAGGAGTGGCGCAAGACTCAAGAAAAAACAAGAGATTGTTTGAAACATGCAGTGAAATTAGTCCCATAGTCTCATCCATCTTGTTCCCATGTTGGAGAATCTCAAACTAACGAGTCAATGGTGGTTGTACTTCATCCAATATGGACCATAAACCCTTAGACATGAGCAATCTAGTCATATGAGCTTTCCATATATGATAGTTATGTGGTGTAAGACATTCAACTGAAGAGGTGTTTGCCATGGTGTTTAAGGTTTGTAAAAATATTTTTGGGAAGGTTTTTCTATTCTCTGATATATATGGATACAAAAAGCAAGAAAAATAACTTGCACAACATGAAAAACTAAACCCTAATGCAACTTTGAAAGAAAAAAAGCTAAAAAAATAAAAAAATCAATTCATACAAATATTTTTGTACTGATTGTTTTTTGTCTATAGATCTAGATAGAGCATTGAAGTACCTTTCCAATGCTTATTCATTCACAAAAAATGGAGTTTGTATGCCCAAGTTATGACCCTTGAAGTGAAGAAAAGAATATCTAACTTCAACTAGGATTGTAAAATGTTTTTAGGGAAAAACCAAAAAAAAAAATTGCACCACTAGATCAGGCTTAGAACTAGATTTCCAATGATATAATTTTTTTAAAATGGACACAGTATGCCCAAGTTACACTTGATTTACTAGAAGCTTCCCAATTTGTCTTGAAATACAAATAGGGGCTAAAAAAATTCTAGCCCTTGGTCACATGTCAACTTGCCGCTAACATACGGGGTTGGATTCGAGCCCTTGGTCACTAATGTGACTATGAGCTTGGTAGTTTAATCCCTTGGGGGCTACAAAGCGGAATGGGTTTCAAGCATCGCTAGGTGAGTAGTGGATTCAGGTGGCACCTCCAAGGGGAGCAATGAGGGTAGTAGGGCATGATAGGTTCAAATATTCCTAAGAATATTCCTATGCAAAATCAACCTCACAGTGCTCAAAAATCACTTGCAAGTAATTACCTATCACAAAAGAGAAGATCAAAGGCACAATAGTACTCAACAACCAAATAATATACTGATGCAAAATAACTTGAATTAATGAATACAATGAGAGAACAATCCTTATGAAAAGGAGATAGAAAACCTAGATCTAAAACCCTAGGAGAGGATTAAATTAGCTTCTGACAAGTATCACCATCCTATGTAATTAGAAAACAAAGCTAATTTAATAATGCAAAAAAAAATCCTAATTTTAGCTTAAATGAATAAAGTAAAGGGGACCTAATTAATTAATCAAGATCAATTAATTAATTAGGTGATTAACCTATTACTCTAACACTTTTTGTTCATCCCAATGAACTTGTTGAAAACTTTTTGAGAAAGATGAGAAGGTCTTTCAAACTCTTTGTTTCCTTCTAAGTCATGATCCGCACATGTCCACTCATGGATGTGTTATTCTAGATCTCAATTTTAATGAAGATAATGTTCATGCAATCTTGGATTATGATGGTTCTTTAAATGATCATGCTTAATTTTTCCATTTTTCTCTTTGTCAAGGTTCATTCCCTATTTTTGATCCCCATTTTCTTGTAATATGGTCACTTTGGTTTGTTTTGGGGATTTGGTTTTTTCTAGCCATTTTTCATTTTACTCTATTCATGTAACAAGTTTTTTTCCTATTCTGATAGGCAACTCTCTCTCTCTCTCTCTATATATATATATATATGAAATATAATTTTAGGTGCTTGCACCTTTTATAAAAAAATTACAAATTGAAATAAGGAATAAGATAACTTGTAGATTTCAAGACTTAAATACCAAATCAACTCTAGATCTAATTTTTCAAATAGATCCACAAATGAGTAACCATAGTCAAGGAAGAAAAGAAGCAACTAGGAGATAAGCAACAACCTCTAAAAATTGAACACTCCACCACATGTCAATTGAATACCTAATCATGTGCCATGCCAATACTTAAATGTACATTAATATCCATGACACCATAATCATCACCATCACTATATTTGCAATAAGCTCTAACTAAATCGAGACTCCCAGTCTCACACATGTATCAACCATGTCCTCAAACTAGAAGACAATCTATCTATCTATCTCCATCAAAGTCAACACTCTAAAAATACATATAAATCAAAACTACCAAAATAGAACTGCATGCACCTATAATATGCCAAATCAAGATTGCAATATTAGTAACTATATTTAGAATAATGCATATGTTATAGTCAATATAATGGAATTACACTATAGCATATATAGAGGATGTTGTTATAAAATTATAATTCAGTTATTGAAGTACATCATTAGTTTTATAAACAGTTCAACAATTTGAAATTATATATTAACATTTTTTTCCTATTAATAATTTTAGAGATTCTTTGAATTGTATAAATACATCAACTTCTAGATAAGTTGATTCTTATTGGAGTGGAGTAAATATTTAGTATATATGACTTTTGATAGCAACATTTTTCTGATATTATTTGAAAAATAGTGTTTCCATCATATTATCATATAAAGACATTATGATTTTGTGTTTCTATTACTTTGATATTTAGTTATTCAAAAAGATACTTATCCTTATACGATAATGTTGAATTCATCTTTATCAAAAATAGTATGCTCTAATTTCATAAAATTCTAATTTATGAGCATACATAATTACTTCAAAAAATTATCATTGAAGGTAATTCAAAAAATAGATCATTAACCATATAAAAAAATTCTTCATCAAACTAGAGTATACCTTGCAAGAAGTTGAGTATCTTCTCAATTGGTTTGATTACTATGAAATCCAATATTTTTACCATGAATGGAATAACAAAATAACATTAATAATTTTTCTTGTGATCAAGAGCAAAGCATAATAGAATTTGACAATCGTTCAATTTTTGAGAGAATCGGACTGAGGCGAACTCTGCGAAACCTTAAGTTGAATAGCCACACAACTTCAAGCATTGTAAAACCCAGAAAAGAGAGCATTTTTAACCTAGAAAATCCACTGGATTTGGAGCCCACACAAATAATGCCTCTTGGAGCCCATACAACACTTAAAAAAAGATCTGGAAATATGTAGAAAAAGGCAAGAGAATGTGGCACGTCTGAGATAGAAAAAGCCATTGGAGAAAAGTCGATGGAGCCCATGCCTAACATTGGGATTGTCGTAAATGTTGTTGAGGCCAGGTCTTTAGGGTTCCACCTAGGCTGTAAGACTCCACATGCCTCCTTGCCTACTACTTCAGCAAACTTGTCCACACACAACGAATCAGAAGTTGAGCAAAAAGAAGGTAAATCGATTTCCTTCCAATTTCCAGATGAAATCATTGAAGTCATTTCAGAATGTAGAGAAAAAACCATCATTTTATTTTTTCTCTGAGGCATTCCAACAGAACAAGATCTTTTTAAATGGACCCGGAATAACTGGGAAAACAAGGGTTGGGTTATCAAATCTTTTAGGGGTTTAGGCAGGGGATATGTAGCATGCACATTTTTTGACCCTGACCACACACGTATGGTGCTCCAGTATGGATCCTGGATAATCTGTGGCCAGACCTGTTATGTACAAGCCTGGGATATTGATTTTCACCCAAAAGGCATCACTAAATCTAGATACCCCATGTGGGTTGAGTTCCCCTTCTTCAACCTAGCATTTTGCCTCTTTTTTCCAGACATAGCAATTCATCTTGGTAAAGTCTTGTGGTGCAAGTCTCACTCAGATAAATGAGTAAGCCTACGATCTCACCCTAGAGTCTACATTGAGATGGATCTTAATCAACCACCCCTGACTCCATCAATCTTGAAGGTCCAGGATTTGAATTTTCTTAGCGCATTAATTATTTGAATAAGCCTAATGCCTATTTTTATTGCAAAAGGGAAGGCCACCTCATCTACCACTATCCTTTCTATAAGGAAAATTCCTCTCAACCACCTGCAGATAACCCTTGGACTATTATCCCAACAACTAGTGGTGACCCTCTTAAGTCCACTTCCTTAGCTCCCTCTTCACCTCTCTTTCTTAATGCCCCCCCAAGCCGAACAATCAACCTTCTCCCAGTTCACCCCCCTCTTCACTCAAACCACCCCCCCAGCCTAATAAAGCTTCCTTTAAAGAGGTTGTTTTAGGTTCCCAGTCTAGGGCCTCAAAATGAAAAAAGGAGACCCCTCTTAATGGACAAAATTATTCACCTGAATCAAGCCTGCCTTCTCAAGATAAAATCCTTTATGTATTTCAGCCACAACTTCTTTCCCACACACCAATTGGTGATGATTCCATTATGGACTCTCTTGACCAGAATGCTACTCCATTTGTATAAAGTTGTACAAGTGCAAACCAGTTTAAGATACTTCAGTCTGATGAGGAAACCCTCCCAGACTCCTCCCAATGAAGTCAAAAATACAATCATGGAACGTGTGGGGACTAACCCTCCTTGCTCATAAATTTCAGGTCAAAAATTCCCTCCAGACTAATCAAACTGATGTTCTATTGCTCCAAGAAGTGAAAGTTGGATTTGTTCGGCTCAAGGCTACCCTTGCTACTATGTGGCCTAATGTGAGATTTCTCCATACTAACCATTTTGATGGTAGTGGTGGTGTTTTCCTAGGCCTTGCTCCTTGGCTAGCTAAACATATTGTGGCTGATGGATCCAATTCGACTAATCATTGTGTTTGGGCTACTACTATTATCAATGACATGTTGGTGGGTTTTTCCTTAATTTATGCTCCTAATTCACCTATGGAGAGAACCTTGTTGTGGGAGTGGCTTCACACTAGTCTTCCCAATGCCAAATGGGTCTTGGGAGGGGACTTTAATATGGTGGAGCATCCTTCTGACCGTAGTTGGGATGGTTAGTCCCTGTTAACTCAATCTGAACTTGAAGCTTAGTTGTTGGCCCATAATTCCCTAGGTGTGCACGACCCTCTCTTGGGAAAATCCAACCTTCATATGCCTCATTGGTTCACTTGGAATAACTGTAGAGAAGGAAAGTTAAGAAAAATGAGTCAGTTGGACATATTTTATATTTCTCCTAATTGCGCCCTTCTCCCTTCGTATGATGGTCATCTTGTTTCTTTAGACCTTTTTGCCACTTTTTCTAGCCATCTCCCCATCTTCACCACTCTTTCCCTCTCGAATTCCACACCCCATTCCAATGACCTTCCCTTCAAGCTTAATGTTTCTCATCTCCAAAATCAAGACTGCATTGATGGTCTCCTTGCCATTTAGCACGCGGAGCCTAGACCATAAGAAGGAAGTTGTATTAGTTGGTGGGAGAAAACTATTGCTAGATGTACTAGTTTTTTGCAAGGATATGGGCATAGAGCTGCAGAAAAATGTCAGGAGTTTGAGAAATCTCTTAAAGGACAGCTTGAAAATGGGAGATCACGTTTGGCTCATGACCCTTGCAACAATCTATAGCCAACGTTGAAAACATGTTGCAAAAAATAGATGTGTATAAAGGGAAAGGTGCTCAAATTCATGTCCAGCTACAATGGATTAAGGATGTTGACCATGGTTCCAAATGCTTCTTTCAATATCTTAACCATAAATATAGGATGGAACACATTTCTGCTATCAAATTTGTTGATGGTTCCCTTCAAAACAGCCATTCAGATATTATGAATACTTTATATGAGCTCTTCAAAACCCTTTTCACTAATGAATCAGTTAATGATACCCTCCTTCCCATCCTTGAGGATAGTATTTTTTACTGTATCCCCAAGAAAATAGACCCTGAGTATAGTAAGTTCCTTGACCACCTCCTCTCCATTGATGAAATTGATGTTTCCCTTCAATGTATGGCTTTAGAAAAAATCCCTGGTGTTGATGGGCTCCCGGTGAAATTCTATAGAGCCCTTTGGCCTCATATTCGTGAGGATTTTTACTATGTTTACCTTGAGGGAATTGAAACTGGTTTCTTAGGAAAGGTGATTCACCAAGGAATAATAAAGCTCATTCCCAAAGGCAAGGAGGAAGATATTGTTAATGGGTGGTGGCCAATTACCCTCCTCAACACATCATACAAGATAATAGCTAAAGTGTTGGCTCGAAGAATTAAATGCATTGCCCAAATGATAGTGCGTCCAGAGCAAACTGGCTTCTTGGGGGGGAGATTTATCTTAGAAAATTTGATTCTTCCTTGGGAAACTGCTGAATGGGCTCAACAATCTGATCAAGATACCTTAATTGTTAAGATTGACTTTGATAAAGCCTATGATAGAATTCGTTGGCCTTTCATAATTAATATGTTGAAATGGCTTGGTTTTGCAATAAATTATGTGATCAAATCAACATGCTTTTTAAGGATGCAAATGCTAGAGTGGTTGTTAATGGGAGTCTTTCTCCTTCCTTCCCCTTACAAAAATCCATTCGCCAAGGTTGTCCTCTTGCTCCCTTCCTTTACATCCTTTTTGTTAATGCACTAAGCTATCTTTTTTAGCATGCTCATTTGAATAGACTTATTCATGGTATTCCACTTCCAGGAAATGCTATTGCACTCAATTCACATTTTGCATATGAGAGCATGCTATTCATACAAAATTCTAAAGAGGAAGTGAATAATACTTTGGATATTTTTGAGTTGTTTTGTACTGTTTCGGGCTCCAAACTAGCTATGCACAAAACTAAATTTATAATGATTCATCCCAACCCTAGACCACCTTGGATCCCTAGTGAATGGAATGTGTAACGTAGATAAAATGGATTACTACACAAAAAGATGGTTAAATCTAATCTAACAAGCATAAATCTAAATCAAACAACAAAGAACGAAGTAAATAAACTAAAACAATAAAAACAATAATGAAACAATCTCACCGAATATCAGTCCACCTCTTCGAATTATCTTGATTGTCCTTCTCCATTTTGTTGTATCGGTATTTTTGCCCTTAGAATTTTTGTATGTATGCAAGCATAGCCTGGATGTATTGTCTAAGCAAAATATCAAAGATTATAAGTTCTTCTCACAAGTATATAGATTTCAAGAGGAGGAATAATGACAATGACAGGTCAATTTATAGAAATTGGGTTTTCGAATGATTGGCTCAAATTCAAAAGATAGATCAACGATCGAGATTGATGAATGCCATGCGATGTGAGTTATGTGTCAGTTAGAACATGAGTTGGGAAATTTTGCAGGATAAAGATTAAATTAGAATAATAATTTAATCTAGTGTTAAGACTGTTCGAAAATAGAAAGAACATGAGTTAAAGATTAAATAAATGATTTAATCTTCAGTTGAAAGTCTTCGAAAATAGAAGAATTAGACTTTGAATGAAAATGATAAAGTTAGAATTCGACAATCGTCTGTTCAAGTGCACACATGAATTAATTAATTAAATAAAGATATTTAATTAATAAATATGTTCATGCATATGAGTTAGAACTAGTTAATTGACTGGTTGTGATAGAGAATCCTTTCGCAAAGACGATCAGATATCGAATCCGGAGATAACTGGCAGATTTAAATAGATCTCGAGTCAGATGGTGAGTGAATAATTAGTCAACTGGATGATAGAAGAATGTGACAGAAATAATTAATTATGAATTAAATGTTCATTTAATTCAACATTCAAAATTGAAAGATTTAATTAAATAAATAATAATAATTTATTAAATTAGCTATTGAAAAGATTAATTGAATAATTAAATAAGGAATATTTAATTATAGTTGAAATATGACAAAGGGGTTAATTAAATAATAAATTATTTAATTAAGAAAGAGAATTAATTAGTTAGCGACATAATTAAATAAATATGATTTATTTAATTAATCAAAGTTGAATAAGGGTCATAATGAATTAATTAAATAATTAAAAGGTTATTTAATTAATAGAGGAAAGATGTGTTTAGGAAGTAATTAAATAATTAACATTATTTAATCATGACCAAGGACATTAGAAAATTATGTCAAAAGTGGTATTCGTAGGCCTATACCAATTTTCAGTGTCTACAGTTTGCCCCTATTTGATACAATATCGTTTCGGCGTTGTGTCAAAGAAAATATGCCCCGATCATGCCCCAGTATGAAATAGGTTAGGGTATGCCCCCTTGGGAAAATTGACAAATTTTTGAAAAATTTCAAAAAAATCAGGAAATATTCCTGATAAGTCAATTTGATGGTCAGAAATGCTATGGAGTTGACGGAATTGAACTTGGAAGTGTTAGGGACGTGTACGGATCAATAGAAGTTGGAAATTTATGTGGCCAATAGACAAGGTCGGAAGAAATGCCACCCAAACCCTAGGTATAAATAGAAATTAGGGTGAAAATGAATTCATTTGGACCCTAAAGATTAGAAGAATTGAGAATTTAGCTCTGAGCACTCGGCAAAAATTTCTCCAGTTCCATACACCCAACATCGTAGATATCGGATCCGAACCTTCCGATGGCCAGCCGATGTAGGACCCCTGGTATGTACCCTAAAATGACATTTTGAATTTTTATTTTGCACGTAGTTTTAGGCATCGAAATTTAATTTTGCAGATGCGGTCTTTCTAGTTCAATGCATATGTGTTCATACACAACGCATCTGCTTGTGGAATGACACATATGTAAAAGGACATCTAGGAATTTTTAGGTCATTTAGGCATTTGACGCATTTGTATTTGTATGCATCGTAATTGTGTTTCTAAATCGCATTTGTAATTCGGATACACGCATGTAGAATAGTGAAACTCATTTGATAATGTGAATCGCATATGCATATTAGGTAGGCAGTTAATTTGCACTGCATATGTTATTTCTGAGACGCATTTGATTGTTTGTTTAAATTGAATGATTTCAAAATGCATTTGAAATAAGGAATGCATATGCTTTGTTTTGCAATACATGTGTAATTATGCACCGCATATGAAAAAGTGAACCGCATTTGATTGTCAAATTTTTGAAAAAAAAATCTGATAAAAACTTGATAAATTTGACGTTTGACATCTTGGTTGAATGCACTTTGTAGGTTATCTTAGATCCTATTTATACCTGGGACTCATGGTCGGATACCTTTGAGTTGAGAGATCGATTAGTGAGCGCAGAGACACGCTTGTTATGGAGACTGGGACTGCAGGATGTGTTGACTATGCCCACGATTCGGGCAAATAGAGGTATGCTCATTGCCTTGTGTGAGAGATGGCATTTGGAGACCTCATCATTTCATTTGCCTACTGGTGAGGCGACTGTCACCCTAGAGGATGTATATAGGATTCTTAGGTTGCCCATCAGAGGAGAGAGGGTGATGTACGATACACATCGTGGATATAGAGAGATTACCAGATATTATGTTTTTGATGATATTAGGAGGTTAGGTATAGAGCATTATGAGATTAGATGGTAGGTATTAGCTGATAGATATGAGAGGATAGATTGTATTCTATGTACATTGATTGGGGGGATAGTTCTTCCTGACCGTCGGGGTCATGGATTTCCTGTCGGGTGGGGAGAGATGTTAGTCGGGATGTTGGAGAGAGAGGTTGTTTATCCTTGGGGTCCTTGTCTGTTGGGTATGTTATATTTTCATCCGCATGATATAGTATATAGAGATGCACAATCGATGAGTCGCAGGATGACTCTTCTCATGGTTTGGGCATGAGAGCGTATTGTTGTGTTTCGTCCTCCTGTTACTGCGGAGCGAGATGCTAGATCTCCTTATGTTTTCTGGTATACGGGAAACATTACACAGAGTCATGTAGGAGATACAGGTTTTTGGAGACATGCACTGGACACTTTGGTTCAGTTTACATGGAGGCCATACATGGATTGTGAGAGATGGTCGGATGAGGACAGGCATTTAGCCTACTGTCGGCAGACCCAGTACCTGATTGGTAGGACTATTTCTAGTGTACATATCATGGAGAGGCATCTGCTAGACCGTGTGTTGAGATAGTTTGGTGAAGTGCAGGATGAGCCTAGAGGGCGAGCAGAGTTTGTTGAATCATCTAGAGAGGTTCCTTTATGGGGGCCTATGATACCAGTGGCTATTGCAGAGGCAAAGATTCAAGCTTTATAGCCTTTCCAGTGGGGTTGGAGAGGTGGAGCAGTGGATCCTGGGACTACAGTTGCATATGATACTTAGTGGGCAGAGCATCATCTTATGCCTTACACAGATCCAAATCAGTCGGCACTAGTAGAGAGATGAGGGACAGGGCTGAGAGGGTGACGTAGAGGTAGAGGTGGTGGTAGGGGTGGCGGCAATGATGGTAGAGGTGGTGGTGGTAGACAAGGTCGGCAGGGATGGAGAGGTGGTTGGTTAGGTGGATTATCACCTATTTGAGAGGCTGAGGCTGAGGATGTATCGATGTTGGACCTTGGGGGTGGAGGAGAGGTGGAGGTTTGAGGTGAGCATGTCACCGAGGAGATAGTAGCAGAGGAGAATGCAGAAGTAGAGATTGACAGAGAGGACCTTGCAGAGGAGGAGGAGGCCGAGAGAGAGTACATGGACATTGATCCTCTTGGTATTTTTGATTTATAAATGTAATATATTTGGGGGGGTAGGTGAAACCCTATTGTAAAGTGAATCTTGGCCACACAATAGAATCGAATCTTGGCCACTCATTTTGTTTTTTGAAAACTATAAATAGGGCTCTCCTCCTCTCATTTTAAGAGAGTTGAGTTGTTGTAAAGACATGCTGCAAAAATTATAATAGAAATACAGTCATTTTCTGGTGTATTTATGGGTTTCTCCATATGTTTCATGATTCTTCTCCCTTTAGTTAGAACTTTGCTTCAAGTTACTTTTCTGCTTTAATACCCTTAGATTAGCTTTGGTAGTTAGTATGTTGTCTCTGGTTTTGAATATTACTGTTGTGTGTATGCTTTCCTTGTCCATACTTTTGGTCATTTGCTGATGGTATATGATTGTGTAAAGTTAGCCTGGACTTTAATTTCATTGTTGCTCATTAAACTATATCTTTATTCACATTTCCATGGCGAATGAATGATGAATACCTACAGTCCTTAGAAGATAGCATAGATTTCATGATATTGTGAGAATTCTGATTTAGTGAAATTCTATTTAAGGAAACTGTCCATAGTAGGAACCTCCATGATCACTATTCATCGGTAGTTGCAAGTCTAGGAACCATCCTCTTTCCTCGCCCCTTTTTCCTTTTTTCTAAAGAATAGCTTGTGTTAAGGTTTGTTGCACATTGTGAAGTCAAATTTGATGAAATAATGGATTCCAAGACTGTTGCTTGAACCTGCAGCAAGGCATAGTAATTCCAAATCCATAAAACTCCATTCATTGACCCAATTCACCTACAACTTTGACCATGTAAGGCCACCTTGTGATTCTAGCAAAATCACATCAAACAACTGATTCATTCCAAGCTTGTCATGACCTAACATCCGATAGACCTTGGGATAGTCTTCTGCAATTTGATTGTGGAAGATTGTCTTTCAAGAGAGGTAATGCACCTATGTATTACCTGTGTTGTGAAGTGCATAAAAACACCATCAACAGAACTAGGGCTAGAGGGAGGGCCCAACAGATAAGTCGGATTGAATTGGGTCATTCTCCCCTGAAAGATTCCACCGAGTCTTGAGGTCTACACCCAACAAGGGAGAGTTGCAGGAATTACAGCCCCCTGTTCAAGCTAAGAGAGCTAAATGAGGGGAACCATCCATCATCATTTCCGTAGAGTAGTTCACTTCCCTTCCACCTCTGTCTCCTTCGCCTTCACTGATAGCTCCACCTTTCACTCATCCAATCTATACAACCTTCCCACTTGTCACTCCATCCGGACTGAACGGTGCCTTTTAGCCAAATACAGTCACCAGTCTTGCCGTTGTCTCACCAGTTGTTGCTGCCCCGTTACAACCACTGACCAATCTGGCGCAGCCACCTCCACCGCCTTTTCCAATGGCGTGGCTAGGTAACAACCCATCTCCTCTCGCTTTCAACCTCTACCATGATATGCCAAAGAATCTCGAGAATTTTTGCACGAAATTCAACTCTCGAGATCCACAGAGGACAGCTGAGGAACATGTCAAGATCTTTGAAATTGCCCTGAAGACTATGCAGATCATATATGAGGATGTAGCTTGCAGGATTTTTCCTTATTCATTAGGGGAAGAGGCCTTCTACTGGTACGTCAACTTACCAGCCGGAATTATCAGCACATGGGATCTTCTGAAGAGTGCATTTCTACAGAAGTTCAAGACCCCTGTCAGCCCCGCAGATTCGTACCGACACTTCATGTCGATTCAAACGGAAACCAATGAACAAATCAGCTCGTTCAATGACTGTTTCCATAGAGCATACATTCGGCTGCAAGCCCCATATGTTTTTAATGACGCTGTTGTCCTGGCCGTTTACTATGCTGTGTTGGACAACCTTACTTCAGCCTTGGTAAAAAGGATGAGGCCGCCACCCGCTAGGTTGGTCGATGCATATGCTGAAGCCATCATTGCTAGCATAGATTTGGGACACAATATATCTAGTCCATTTCCTTCTCTTGGCCAAACCGTGCATCCAGCGCAAATACAGGGACTCACGCAAGCCCTACAGCATCAGACGCCTTTGTTGAACCGAGTGTCGCAGCTACCTATGGTTCTGCATCCTGGGCAGCCAATGAACCAGGCGTATCCAGTACTACACTACTTGCTGCCCCAGTAGCAACAGTCGCATCCACAACCATCTTAGATGTGAGCATACCTTCAAGCGGCGGAGTTTCCACCCGCTCATCAGAATCAGTGGACGGCATAGCCTGTGTTCTTTCAAAACACGGTTCTACAACAGAACAACACCAAAAGGGATAGAATCGACGAGCTTACAAAGATGGTCAAGAAAATGTCAACTGAGATGACGCACTTAAGGAACCAGAACAACCAGCTGCAAAAATCACAAAAGAGCATCCAAGCCAACCTTAATAGGGAGAATCAAGATCACCGTGAAAGTTGGGACAATCGGGATGCCAGTGTGCCATCAGGGCAGAGTTATGATAGAAATCATAATTCCAGCCATAACTTCAATAGGAGACCCTTCCAAAGGCAAAATGGGACATGGAATACACACCCCAACAATGGTGGCGTTCCCATGCCTTTTGATTAGCTCAACAGCAACAATAATGAGAACCCCACAAGCGGAGTTTACTTAGCAGAGGCCACCTTATCTGGTTGGTGCCGCATTCACAAGACAAGCCGCCATTCCGAACTGGATTGTCCAAAATTTCAAACTGTAGCTGAGATTTTCCAAGTAGAAGTTCAGAATCCAGTCGATAATTCGGGATGCAGAGACATTGTCCCCTCAGATCCATACGATTCCTCGGTGTTGGTGCTAAACCAGGCCCCTTTTCCAAAAGCGAAATGTAACACCCCCGAACTGGAGAGTGCTCATTCAAGCAATCATGATGCAGCAAAAGAGGTAAGTTCTAAAAGCCCTGTAGCCTAGCTTTTTGATTCAATAGATAATGGCCCTAAGGACGATGAAGAAGAGCCCAGGGAGGACGAAGTCCAAATGTTTCACCAGCGGACTACCCCCTATAACCTTAGAAATAGAAAAGCCAGAGGCCATGCTGGAGGTCCTTTCACGACCTCCACCCCGCCAAACAATTTCAGCACCCCTCCCAATCTGAATGCAAATAACAATCTGGGTTTTCCCCATACGCCCATGCGATATTTTAGCAGAAATAAACAGCAAAACAATAGCCAAAGTCAAACGACTAGCTCCTCCCAGAGCGTTTCCCATGATCAAGAGATTAAGCAGATGGGGGAGTATATTGCTGAGGAATTCAAGAAGGTAAAGCTAAGTGTATCAGCTTTTGAACTCCTAAAGGTGTTTGTTGTCCGGAATTCCTTTTTCAGAATGATAAATAGGACTCCATCACAAGAGTCAACTCAAGAAGAAATCCCGGTAAAGAGGGTCTCATTTAATGATTAGCTAAGTGAACTGATGGTTAGGCAGATCTTTAATAGTAGGTCTGACCGACCAGCAGGTCCACAGACAAACAAGCAGCCAGACAAGGCAGCTAATCAGACACCAACCCAAAATAAGAGCAGTGAAAAAGATAAAGGCCAAGTCGCTCAAGTGGATGTCTCCAGAGGGTTGTTTCAGGGGAAATTCGAGACTCCTCCCTTTCTAACCACCATCCATGTGTTCGAGAAGAACCTCCACAATTGCTTGCTTGATTCAGGAGCCTCGACCAATGTCATGCCTCTGAGCATGTGCAAAGCACTCGGGATAACGTCAACTCCTTTTGGGCAGAAAGTAACACAACTTGATAAAACCGAAATCAGCATAGTTGGGGAGATCAACAGGATACCCATGCAAGTTGCTACGGATCTTCAGATCCAACAAACTATTGACATACAAGTGGTCGATATCCCAGATACCTACGGTATAATCCTAAGCAGGGATTTCATGAGGGCATTGAACGGATACGCCGCCACTGATTACTCTCACATATGGTTGTCATGGAAAGGAATGCCCAATCAGATCCAGATTGACCGAGAACCATGAATGAAATTCATGATTACTAAGTACAACAACACGAATGAGGTGTTGTATGCTAAAACAAGTCTGGGAAATTATTCCCCAGTGTCGTATCAGAATGAACAGGAACAACCTGAAGATGAAGGAACGAGCGAGATTTTTCTCGTACTATGCAACCCGCCTGCTAATTTGAATAATGCTTCTCAAAGCACTGAAGTGCTCATCGAATCTGATGATGAGGAGCTGGGAGAGACCGACAGTCTAGGGCTACTCAATGGTTTCCAGGATTTTATGAAGAAATGCGTGCGTGACCAGCTCAACCTGGGAACTCAAATGAACTTCTTGGAACTCTTGCTCCCTAACTAGTGTTGGGTGCACAATGCTACTCATTCAGAATCTGGTTGTTGCTTGTGCCAAACAGCAATTGAACATGTCAAAAAACAAGCTACTCCGAAGGAGAAAACAGGGTCAGTAGTGCGCAAACAAACATGTCCCGTCCCTATGGTTCCTAAGGCAGTCACCGAAATGAAACCCCCACCAAAGGTGAAAGCCGGATTTGTCGATCCTGCGCCTAAGGATTCTCTTGGATTTTGGATGTTACGCTTTGATGGTTCTAAATCCAAGCACGGAGCTAGGGCAGGTTTCGAAATGATCAGTCCCAAAGGTAAATCATACTTTTCTGCTCATAGACTGTAGTTTTATTGTACTAACAACGTGGTAGAGTACAAAGCTTTGGTCTTGGGCCTCTTGATGGCATTAAGAAAGGATGTCAAGATGCTCCAAGTGTACAAAGACTCAAAGTTAGTCATAAAGTAGGTCAGAAAGCTTTATTCCTGCTATGATCGAAGGCTTACTAACTACCAGCACCACGTTTGGGATCTGCTGGAAGGGTTGGATGTGTTCAACATTCAGCTGATTCCACGCGCTCGTAATCACACTACCAATGCCCTGGCACAAACGGCAAGCACACTACAGCCAATGTCCCTATCTGGCCTCAGAAGATTCATGGTGGAACTCACCTCCATCCCGTCAGTGCCAGATAATGTGGCCAATTTCTAGGTATTCAATGATGACAAGCACATTCTGGATTTCATCACCAATTTCGATGTGTTTGCTACACAGATAATCGATGAGGTCGAGCCTCAAGAGGCAGACTTGGATATAGAAGGGAAAATCAACCTAAAAAGCAACACCATCCCAAGGGGAATGGTTCAATTGGAACGAATCTTTGACCTTGATCAGATCAGGGACCAAGATCAACAAGCTAAAAGGGATACCATCAGCGGCCAGTGTGACACTTACAATCTGGGTATGACCGAAAACACCAAGAAGGTGTTCATAAGTAAAGTATGCGCTCATGAGGAGAGAAAAGGGATTATCGAAGCACTACGAAAGTACCATGACATTATAGCCTGAAGTTATGATGATCTCAAGACATATGACATGTCGATTATCACACACACTATCCCTCTAAGGCCAAATGCGAAACCGTTCCGACAACGGCAGCGCCATATCAACACTCTATTGGAGCCCATAATATATAAGGAAGTACAGAAGTTGCTGTTAGCCAGGATCATCTTCCCAGTCAGACATTCCACATGGGTAGCAAATCTAGTTCCTGTCAAAAAGAAAAACGGGGAAACCAGGTTGTGCGTGGACTTCCACAACCTTAATCGAGCATCAGAGAAAGACAATTATCCTGTGCCCTCATTGGATGAGGTGTTGTAGGTAGTAAACAGATCCCAGATGATGTCCTTCCTGGACGGATATTCGGGATATAACCAAGTCATGGTGCAATATGAAGATCAACACAAGACAGCATTCACCACCAAGTGGGGAACGTTCGCATACAGGAGAATGTCGTTTGGACTCATCAACACCGGTGCCACTTTCCAGCGTGCCATGGATATTGCATTCAAGGACTTGATAGGCAAGTGCATAATCATCTACATGGATGATTTAATAGTATTTTCAAAATAGTGGGGTAATCACGTCGCTAACTTATGCAAGGTCTTCGAGAGGTGCCACACTTTTGGGGTTTCCCTTAACACAAGGAAGTGCATCTTTGGGGTCACTGAGGGGAAACTCCTTGGACATGTCCTGTCAGAGCGGGGAATTTCTGTTGACCCTGAACATATTCAATCCATCATGAAAATCTAGCTGCCAAGCAGCAAAAAAGAATTGAAGTTTTTTTTCGGAAAGATCAACTTTGTCCGCAAGTTCATCACAGGCTTTGCGGAAATAGTTAAACCACTCAATGCCATGCTGAAACAAGACGCTAAGGTCGAGTGGACTCCCGAAGCGAAATAGGCCTTCGAGGAAATCAAGAAAGCAATTGCCGA
The DNA here is from genome assembly GCA_007115665.2 of Sequoiadendron giganteum. NCBI lineage: Eukaryota > Viridiplantae > Streptophyta > Pinopsida > Cupressales > Cupressaceae > Sequoiadendron > Sequoiadendron giganteum. Next base: position 215,468,840 of record CM021102.1, read on the forward strand.
TGCCCCTGTGCTGGTCAGCCCCAACTACTTGAAGCCCTTTTACATTTACTCATTTGCTTCAGATCATTCATATGCTAGCATTCTGATGCAAAAAGATGACGAGGGAAACGAGCATCCAATCGCCTTCATGAGCGCCCCCCTGAAGGATGTTGAACTACGCTATCACAACATTGAAAAATAGGCTTATGCCCTTGTTAAGGGAGTCAAGAAGTTCCGGCACTATATCCTACACAACAAGGTTTTCACCATAGTTCCCGACCCCGCAGTGAAAACATTACTTATGTAGAATGAGTTAGGGGAATGAAGGGTGAAGTGGATCTCGGTGCTACAAGAGTATGACATGGAAATCCAGCTGATGAAGCTAGTACAAGGGTAGGCACTCACTTGAACAATGGCAAAGGTAGTTATTGACGCTGAACCCAAACTCACAGTACAACAGTACCAATTGGAGGATGTCTCCCTAGGGGAATGGTATGATGACATAGTGTACTACCTGTTGAACCATAAATGTCCGCTTCACCTGCAGGGAGTCCAAAGGCGAGCCCTTAGGCTAAAAAGCAGTAGCTATATGTTGCAAGGCTCCATATTATACAAGAAAAATCATGAAGGTATCTATCTACGATGTCTGGGTAAGGAGGAGGTTGGTCGCGTTCTTAAGGAATTCCATGACAAGTTCAAAACTGGCCATGGCTCAGGTCTATCAACCGCACATCAAATATTGAGAGCTGGGTATTATTGGCCCACCGTTTTCAAGGATGCCCATGGTCACATCTGTACCTACCACGTGTGCTAGACTACTGCCAATGGAGAAAGGAACTTCGTTGTCCCATTGCAGCATATCCTAGAGGTAAGGCCTTTTGCGTAATGGGGTCTCGACTTCATTGGTCCGATAAGCCCTCCATCATTTGTGGGACACAGGTACATTCTAACCATTTCTGATTACTGCACTAGATGGACATAAGTAATAACATGTTGGCAATGTACAACTGAAGTAGTAACCAATTTCTTAGAAAGTTTCATTTTAAACCGTTTTGGTTGCCCATATGCTTTAGTATGTGAAAACGGCCCTACGTTTGCCTCACTGAAATTCACAAGTTGGGCCTTTGACTAAGGCATCGCCCTCAAATTCTCCTCTAACTATTACCCTCAAGGCAATGGCCTTGCCGAGTCCACCAACAAGAACCTGATCATGGTGATCAAGAAGCTGCTAGATAGGAATCCCAAGGATTGGCATACCCAACTTCATTTCACCTTGTGGGCAGATTGCACCTGCCACAAGGCCACCCTCGGGGATTCCCCGTACCACCTAGTCTATGGCTTAGAGCCCATTTCTCCCCTACATTTGAAAATCCCAACCCTCCAATTTATCAATGACTTCTACGAAAGAGGAGACCGTAGAGAAGCTCGCCTCGCCGAGCTACTGCACCTTGAAGAAGTATGAGACCATGCAATAGAAAATTTTGCCAAACATCAGTGCGTAGTCAAAAGATGGTTCGACCGCCGAGCCAAAATTAAGGCCTTTCGCATTTTTGATCTAGTCCTCTACTGGGACAAGGCCCATGAAAAGAAAGGGGGACACAACAAATTCGACAAGCTTTGGCTTGGCCCCTTTCAGATTGCTAAAATCCTTGGAGATAATGCCTTCCGCCTAAAGACTCTCACTGGTGAAGACGTCTCGTTGCCTATCAACGAGCAGCACCTTAAGCATTACTTCTAGGCTTGAGTTCTTCGAAGCTATTTGTGTAAATACCTGTGCATAGGTTAGAATAGATTTCCTACTTTGTCCTTCGGTTTTGCTCACTGACCCAGCTGTTTTGTTTGAATCTTGGAAGAGCCTCCTTGTTTTCCTGTGGTGGTCATGCTTGGCCCGACAGACGGTTTTCCTCGCTATCCGCTTTCGTGTTGTTCTCTAGATAAGCCCTCATTCCCTATTGCTACCCTCTGAAAGCTCCTAAGCATCGATTTTCAACTTTTGAACTTTGCATTAACCTAGGATGGCTTTCCACTTGAATCCCTGCTCTTATCATGGAATACACAACACATTTTAAAATATTTCCAATGAATGGTATGGTGACTACTGAGAAGAAGGGATAAGTGAAAAATCTAAAGTCTATTCCAGTGACCACTACGATTTCCAAGCCCATTGTGAGCTTCATTGCTTATGCGATTGAATAGAAAGAAAAGGAAAGCGCTGAAAAAGAATATCTAAGTAAAAGAATGAACAAAGTGAAAATAACAACCGTATGGGTGTACAAATATCTCTACCGGGGCTATGGACACCTAACTGGCAGTAGAGTTATGTTCGTGGGAGCACAGGGACATCTCCATCGGGGCTATGGATGCCTGACTGGCAGCGGAGCAATGTCCAGGTTACTTTTGGGATTAGATGAACTACGTAGCTTATCTCCTCCGACTAGTGGTTACTTATGCTCTCTCTGAGGAAAGGAAATGAACTCACCATGCACACACCTCCATGATGATTTTGTAGTTTGACTCAATCCCACCTTCCTTGAACTGTTCTTAGTTCAGCATTGAAAATTGGCCTAGGTCTGCGAAACTAGAGATCATGGGTTCGGAATGAATATTTATCTCTAGAACACCAGGAGCATTCTCCCAGCGGAGTCACCATTTGTTTTGCCTCTTTTGCACACACGCCCCATTCGGAACGGGGACCCTCTCTTCCCTCTTTGGATTATCGGGCCCTTTTTGCTTCGCCTCATTTTGTGTGCCTAATTTTGTGTCCTAAAAGGGTCAGCACATTCCCCAAAGCCATATTTTAAGCTTGACCTAAACTGCCCCCTCTGATATGCTAAATTTGGGGTCAATTTGGGTTTTCCTTGTTGGAATACCCTTTCTGGCGTCTGTGGCTCCTTTCGGGTTCGGACCCCTGGGTTTCCCCTTTCTGGTTTCCGTTCCGGGTTTGTTGTTTCTAGCACCCGACGTCCAACATCTTTCCGGACCTCGGACCCCGAGAGTCGGGTTTCCACCTCCGGATTTCCGCTGGAGCTTTGCCGTTTCAAACGGTGGCGGCCGAGCAGCTTCCCAGCCATCAGACTCCAATCCTCCCGCCGTCGTCTACGAATTTGAACTTACCAACTTCACCTGTCATCATACGAAGGAATTCAATGCTACATTAATGGCCATTGTGGCTATAAAAATAAATTTTCCAGCTATCATTATCAACCGGTCGAGTGATAGAATTTTGGAGACCTCCCGCGCACCTGGAATTTCTAGCCTCCGAATCCGAGCTCCATTTTCTGGCATTTTTCGTGCAACCATCAGAAATTTCTTTGGAATCTTGAGGTATGCCCGCTGTCTGTGCCCTTGTTCTTCATTTTGTCAATGTCCGAGCCTTAAATAAACTAAAATGCAAAACCATGTTAAAATTTAGTAGGTGAAGGCCTTCCCATTAAAATCCACATCTTAGAAAATCAAAAATCAATCGTCTAAGTGGCTAAAATTCAATCTGGAGCTCCACCTCTCCGCGGCCATTCTTCGAAAAAGTCGCCGACGTCCCCCGGGCCTGGACTTTCCCGCTGTCGTCCGCAAACTCAAACTTCAAATTCTCCGTGGCCGAACCAACCTCGAACTCCGACCTCCAGATTTCCACTTGCGAGATTCCGTGTGGCGTTCGTCGTTCCAAACGGTCGTCCTGAGACAGCTTCCCGGCCCCCGGACCCCGAACACTCGAAGTTCGTGTGAAGACTTGGAAAAAGTTGAAAACCTATTAAGATCAAATCAGCCCCGGGATTCGGTCCTCGGAATTCTGTTCTCGGAATTCCATGTCAACTTCGTCGTTTCGACGGCCTTCCCCAAGCAGCTTTCCGAACCTCAGTTCCTGACTACGCAAAGTCTCTTCCAACTTCTACCCAGAGACTTTGACCAAATGCACCCTGGATCCCACCTCGGATTCTGACCTCCGGACTTCCCCTCGCGGGAATCCATTGCATCGTCGTCGTTTCGATGGCCATCTTGGGATGTCTTCCTGAGTCCCAGATCCCGGTCCGCTCCTGGCCAAAACCAAAATTCAGGTACTCTTTAGCCCGTTTCAGAGTCTGTCCACCGAAATTCCCCTCCCGGGATGCTGTTCTAACGGCGAATTTGGGACAACTTCCCGACCCCTAGGTCCCGATTCTCGGATTTCCACCTGGCTGTCCTGAGTCCTCTGACCGTCTTTGGAGACTCTCCTCCGGATTTCCTTCCCCGGGTTACCGCTTCCATTCTATTGTTTCAAACGTCTGACCCATGACCGCTTCCCAGCAACGGCAATCTGAGACCCGGATTTCGATGCCCGGATTTTTGCCTCCCCTACGCCATTTCAAACAGCTTTCTTGCAGATGATGCCCGAACTCCCAAATGAAGGATCAAACGACCCCCAAATCCAAAATGGATTTCGACCCATTTGCTAAAATCAGGTCTTCCTTCATGCCAACCTTCTAGTACTCAAATCCAACACCAGGAAATGCCTTTGGGAATTCCATCCTCAATTTTCCCTTTCAAATGGCATTCTACCAAGGGAATTCTGGCCATGGGACCCTGGTTTGTCTGCATTGCTTTCTAACGATGAATTATCAAGTGTTATGCAATTATTGAATATGAATATTGATTGTAGAGCTAATCTTCAGGTGCAAGGACTTGCCCGGAGCCATTTTGATGATGAATATTATTACTGATTCACGTCCCTTGTGCACGATTTATGGAATCCGGTGCAAAAACTTCTGGTGCCTCCAAGGAGAAAGGGAGAGGAATAGCCAAGACACCTCGAGGCAAGGAGGACAAGGATCTGATGAAGTACAAATTCCAAGGGGTCCCCATACAATCCAGAGTTACCTCTCTTTGGAGAGATATCACAGATACCAACATCGGCCAGGTCGATGTTGACGACTTCATACAGAGAGTCTGAATGAACCCCAAGATGGAGAATGTAAAGTTGATTAAGAAAAGCGGAATTGCTAAGGCTGTAGGTTTTCCAACGGCCCTGGTGGCCCCAGAACTGGTAATGGCATGCGTGGAAGCATACCAAGAGGAGACTCGAACTATAGTGGACCAGGCCAGAAATATCCTGGTAGACATGTCCTCATCGGGTATAACGGCAACATTCCATATTCCTACCTATGAGAGCATGGAGACCCCCACCATGGAAGAGTGCAAGGAACTATGGGAGAAGGATCCCTTGGGATGCAAGAAGCTTATCAATTAGTTTTGGTTAAAAGACAAGCGGGGTAGCGCTGGCAAGCTTCCTCTGGAACTTTTTTGCAACGGCTTCTTCGAGGATTACCATGGCATCGTAACTTTACTAAGCCGAGAGATGGGCCTTCCTGCGGGAGCCTTCTTCCAAGAATGAATGTTCTATTTCATAGAGCAGATTCTCCGCGACAGTGGGATCGCCTTCTATTGGGGAGAGATAATCAGTGACCACTTCCATAAGCAGTTTACAACCGTGAAGAAGACCTCCCAATTCTTCATGACCTCCTACTTGGTGTATCCCCTCGTTGATTGGCGGCATTATCAGGGATTGGCAGTGGTACCCAGTGACCCATCAAAGGTGGAACTCAAACCATATGACAAATACACTCAACTACAGTTCCAAAATTTTAAGAGGGATTACTATCAGGTGAATGATGCATTCATCGCCCACATCATTCGGTCTCTCAGGGGTCACTTTCAAAGGAGACTTTCTCATAGTGCCAGAGCCCCCCTCAGGCAATATGCTTTCCTTTACATTCAGTTCCCAAAGTTTATGTACATCCATGCCGAGAGATTCACAGAAAGACCAAATAAGCTGCCCTGGTACCCCAATGACCGGATCATTCTATTGGAGCTGACCCGGCAGCTGCGGCATATTCATAGCATCCTGAGCGATAAGCATTTGGCGGGCCTGTCTTACCCCATTGGGCTCGGCCAAGGAATGTACAAGATTCATACCTCCTAGTGTGCGGGGTATTCAGAAAGGGAGTTGGCTGAGTACAACTTCAGTAATATACAGCCCGGCCTCGAATGGACCCATATGGGCACATCAGAAAGGCGCTAGGATGAGAATATGCCCACCTCCACAACGTCAAAGACTTTTGGGCCAACTGCAAAGATGACCTTGAGGTGCAGTTGAAGCGCTACATGCACATGACTGCCATCTATGTGTGAAGGATCAACCTATTCCCGATTCCTAACCAGCTCAAAGAAGATGAGGACGCGGTAATCGATCCAAGATATGATGTCGTCACCAATTTTTTGCTGCCAGCAGTTGACTGGAATGAACCAGAGCTCGACCACATCGCCATACTCACTAGGCCCATCGAGATCCGAACGAAAGCATGGATCGACCAACAGGTGGCTAGATTAAAGTAGCAAGGAGTCGCCTTGACATTCAAGGGATTGGAAAGTGAACCAAGTGACTCCAAAGGTGGAGTGGCTACCACTGCAACCAAGGAAACATCCAAAACCCCACCATCAGTCAAGACTAAGAAAAGAAAGGAGGCTAGTGAGCAGCTACCTAAACCAAAGGTATATGCCCGCAAGTCTTCTGAGCCAGAGCCTTCCAAGAAGAAGAGAAAAACAACTGGGGGCACAGGCACGACTATGATGACAAAGGGTCCACCCCATGGGACCATAATTGTAGGATGTAAATCACCAAGGTCTCCGCCTGCTGCTGCTACTGTTGCTGCCCCCGCCCCACAGGCTTCGCTTGCAATTTCCGCTTCCTCCCCGCCTGCGGTGGACATCTTCGTCCACCTTGCTTCCACTTCTCCAATCTTGCAAATTATTCTGGTGGATTCATCATCTGCCACAACCTCACTCATCTCCTCCTCTTCTGTGTCTCCTTCCTTGACCTCCATTTTCACTACCACGGTGCCCGCAATTAGTCTCCCGGAGTCTTTGGTGAAGTACATGCAAAATGTGTCATCCGAGCTCTCGGGGATGCTCACTAATCTGATGGTTCAGGCTGCAATAGCTCAGGCTATGGCCCATGCTCCAGCTCCCCTCCCCTCAACCAAACCACCAAAGATGGAGGCAATGATGCAAATATCAGATGAGCTCGAGCGACAATAGCTAGAGGCTGCAAAGGCACCGAAAGATGAAGAATTTGAGTATCACGAACATCCACTATTCGAACGCTATGAGATAGCCGAGGTGGTTTATGAGTCCTCCAGTGAGAGAAGCGAGGAGCTAAATGTTGATTTTATAAGAGAATCAAATGACCACGAGCTTGATGCAGAATGGGGCAAGCAGCTCAAGGAGATCGAAGATGGGGAAGTCGAGGACCGGCTCACAAGAGAAGAAGAGACTGTTTCTCAAGAGACCAAGGGCAACAAGTCTCCTACTAAAGGGCATCACCAGACCCTAGAGAATGACAAGGAAGTGTCCCCCCACGAGGACGAGCAAGGGGAGAGCCCCGAAGAGCATGAATACAACCAGAACGAAGAAGAGGGGGATGCCGAAAAAGAAGATCCACCCAAAGAGAAACAGCATACTGAGTTCCCTACTAGGCATGAAACCCTTCGACAAGACTCTGAAGAGGAGAAAGAAGATGAAAGGACTAAGGAGAAGGCTCTTGTTGTTAGAACTGTTGAGCTTGAGAAAGGGGACAGCGGGAGTCAAAGTAAATCGCCTAGCGAGGAACCCCAGGTACCCGATTGGCTGCAGAGGCAGCTAAAGCAAAAGACCCCCATGGCAAAGGATCTTAAGGCAAGGCTGGAAGCCATTCTGGCCAAAGCACAAATAAGCACCCAAAAGAAGGAGAAGAAACTGAAGGTCAGATCAAAGGTAACCATGGATGCCTCAGGATCAAGGGTAGTGTAGATAGCGACACCGGTGGTTGGAGAGCAAGGTATAATTTATAAGGTCTCCACCATTGACTTGGGAGTGGCCACAAGCGAACAAAAGGTTGATCACCTCCAGGAGTCAGTCGCCACAGTGGTACACCTTATCCAATGGGATAAGATTTCAAAGGAGGAGCTCAAGGAGCAAGTGGCCGATCTAACGGCCTACATTTAGTAGTGGTCGTCCCCGGATGGACAGCCCACCACGTCATCCACCCCACCTCAGTTGTTATCCCAAGAATAGATCAACAAGTTAGAAAAGAGGAGGAACTTGGACAAGACTATAGAAAATTGGTTCCAGCAGGTCTTAGACATGGGAAACATAGGTATCAATGTGGTTGTTCAGACAGCAAACAAGTTCCTCGAAGTACAAAGGACCCTGGAAAGTATGAGGCAGATCTGTGAAGAATTCCCAACAAAGTAAGAGGCAACCTATCCAAATATCGAGGCCATACTCGCGTTGCCAGGCGAGATCTGGGAGAAGGACCTGGCCTTCAAGGATGATGACCACTGGTTAGTAGATGTCTGGAAGCGAGATTTAAATCACAGAAGGAAAAGGCTCGAGTAGATCATTGAGCGGATAGCGCCAGACATCGAATGGGCCAGGGATTCTAGAGAAGAGTGTTCTCGATACATCAAATTGATAACGGGGTATGAGCCGCCCGCAACCGAGATCAACCCTGAGAACATAAAGCCCCACTTCTTGAAAATCATGGAAGATGGGATGTCAATTGAAGTCACCATGGACTTCATGAGTTTTGCAGCCCGTTCCTTCGCCCAGTCAGAGCTTTTCAGGGATGGTGCCACCAAATATGAAGAGGACTGGAAGAAACTTGTTAGCAATTCCCAGGAATGGAGCTACCAAGTGCTGCTTTCAGACATCATGGAGATGGATAAGCTCCAGCCGTTGATCCTGAACTTCGTAGAGTATGCAACGCTGAAGAAGCATGAAGGCAACCCTGTCATCGATGAAGAATTCCTCAAAGAATAGCTACAGCAAAGGGAAAATGGCTAAAGGATGAAATTGCTATAGTGCTGTCACTAGAGGACGAAACAGGGAAAAGACAAAAATGGATTTATAAATGTAATATATTTGGGGGGGTAGGTGAAACCCTATTGTAAAGTGAATCTTGGCCACACAATAGAATCGAATCTTGGCCACTCATTTTGTTTTTTGAAAACTATAAATAGGGCTCTCCTCCTCTCATTTTAAGAGAGTTGAGTTGTTGTAAAGACATGCTGCAGAAATTATAATAGAAATACATTCATTTTCTGGTGTATTTATGGGTTTCTCCATATGTTTCATGATTCTTCTCCCTTTAGTTAGAACTTTGCTTCAAGTTACTTTTCTGCTTTAATACCCTTAGATTAGCTTTGGTAGTTAGTATGTTGTCTCTGGTTTTGAAGATTACTGTTGTGTGTATGCTTTCCTTGTCCATACTTTTGGTCATTTGCTGATGGTATATGACTGTGTAAAGTTAGCCCAGACTTTAATTTCATTGCTGCTCATTAAACTTTATCTTTATTCACATTTCCATGGCGAATGAATGATGAATACCTACAGTCCTTAGAAGATAGCATAGATTTCATGATATTGTGAGAATTCTGATTTAATGAAACTCTATTTAAGGAAACTGTCCACAGTAGGAACCTCCATGATCACTATTCATCGATAGTTGCAGGTCCAGGAACCATCCTCTTTCCTCGCCCCTTTTTCCTTTTTTTTGAAGAATAGCTTATGTTAAGGTTCATTGCACATTGTGAAGTCAAATCTGATGAAACAATGGAGTCCAAGACTGCTGCCTGAACCTGCAGCAAGGCATAGTAATTCCAAATCCATAAAACTCCATTCATTGACCCAATTCACCTACAGCTTTGACCACGTAAGGCCACCTTGTGATTCCAGCAAAATCACATCAAACAACTGATTCATTCCAAGCTCGTCATGACCTGACATCCGAGAGACCTTGGGATAGCGTTCTGCAATTTGATTGTGGAAGATTGTCTTTCAAGAGAGGTAATGCACCTATGTATTACCTGTGTTGTGAAGTGCATAAAAACACCATCAACAATACTTTTATGATAACGGGATGCAATGTGATATATACAATGCTATCTACATGTGATGGTTATATGCATGTAATGTTTCCATTATGTACCTTATGATGATTGAATACCTATTATGCCATGATTTTCCTAGATATGCAATGAAGATGTCTTATGCTCCTATTTGTTTGAAATGCAACGTAACTATATGATGCACTATATATAGACATACGACCCTGTTTACATAATGCTTATAGAATGTATGCATATGCAAATTATCTAATTTTTTTGTTGTGTCACAGGACCCTATCATTATGTTGGATAGGAGAAATGTTAGCACAAATGATTTCAGAATGTTAGTAAGAAACAATGAAGGTTGATTGAAAGACATATGATCTCCGATATTTTTCCATATATACTAAGCTTCGTATTTTATCATCATTGGGCGGGACATGACACAAATGGATAGTACACACCATGATATGAGATAGACCATAGTGTACAAAGTCATGCACTTGCAAAAAATAGACAATCGTAGACAAGGAGTGTCTTAACTCATACTAAGGGCAAGATTTCCCCAGTCATTTTGTCTAGACAAACCACAGACAACAAACAAATAAAAGATGGGTCATGAGATGTCATTTCTCTTCTAAATCCTTGACAGGACATCCTTGAGGAAACTAGTAACATGACTCAAAATCCAAAGTTTAAAAGATAGTTGACAGACAACAGTCAAAGAAAAAGAGTCCTGAGACATCCTTTCTTCTCTAAATCCTTTATGGGACATCCTTGAGAAAAATAGTAACCGGACTTATGCACAAATCGATAGAAATATAAGACAAAATAAGATATAAAGTTAAAAAGCCAAATAAAATTATTTTCCAAAACTTGATCTTGTGGCATTGTTTGATGTTTGACATAGCTGGATGTGAGGGATGACATACTGTATAAGACATTGAGTCTAGTTTCGACCTAGTGACTATCTGTGTAAGGCATGACAAAGCCTGGTTTTAGAAAGACACGTGTCGTATAAGATGTTTGAGCCTGATGACATTGATGTGACAAGATACATGAGGCTATGACAATTTGACGATGTCAGTTGACAAGAAAGACATATCTCTCTTAAGACATAAGTTGATCACTCTGACAATGTGTTTGATTTTGACTTGATGATAGTTTTGAGATGTTTTCCTTTTTGATGCATGACTTGTTTTGATTCCTTGACTGTTATAAGTGTGTGTGTGTTGATAGTGTATGACTTGAGATGATATACCCTAAAGGACTGACCTAATACGGCCTCGGGGGGTCATCGATTGATTAGCCTTGCCTACGTTGTACAGGCAGAGACCTCGTAGTTCGACCAAACTTTGACTGACATAGCTGACCAAAAATATGTACTTAAGTTGATGATATGCAACGTGTGTGATAGTGAATGTGATAAACCCTATTGGACTAACCTAGTGCGGCCTCGGGGGCTCATCGATTGATAGCCTTGCCTACATCCATTCATAGAGGCAACGTAGTTCGACACGATCAATGACTTTGACTGTACAAAGAGTCATGATTTTAATGTGTGTGATACATGAGAAACCTAGACAGACAGACCTAATACCTCGGTGGAACATCGATTGATGGCCTTGCCTACGTCCAGTGGCAGAGGCAACATAGTTCGACTATGTCCACGACTGACTTAACATAACTGACTCCAACTTTTTTTTCGTATTTTTGAAATGTTTTGATTTTTTTGTCTTTTGGGGGTTTTCTAATGTTTTTGAATTTTCCAAGACATTTTTTGATGTTGGGTTGCTATGTACAAGGTCCACATGACATAGAATGAGGATTTTCCCCCAGTCGGGAATAAGATATATAGGATGGAGTGGGGAGATGGAGTGGAATTGATGTCAATCGTTCCAAGCAATGGATAAGACAACCATTTATTATGAGTGAAAGTGAAAATTCTGATTGGAATGATGGTAGATGAAGGAGCGAAGTTGACTACACATGGCGCCTGTTTGCCAGGTTTTCACCATGGTACTTATCCATAGCGCCACCGAAGTGGTTTTCACTATTGGACGGATTATTTCTCTTTACTATTTTATTGATTTTTTAATTTTTTTGGTGTTACAAAGACGCATGTTTGCCAGGTTTTCATCAAGGTAACCATTTTTGTTGTTTTTCCATTTTTTTGTATTTTTTCGATTAAGACAAAGACTCTTAGAAGCTACGCATAGAACCTCTTTAAATGAAGGTTGTTGATTGGTGAAAAAAGTGATTCTCCTTCAGGGGTAGAGAGTTGGCACGCTTCTGATCCAAAAGCTTTTTTGACAATATAGGGGCCTAACCAGTTAGGTTCAAACTTACTTGGCTTTTCTCATTCAGCTTGATTCTTGGGATTCTCCATTAAAACCAGGTCACCAATGTCAAAGTGTCGATTTAGAACTTTCCTATTATAGCTATGACAAAGACGATTCTGATATGCTTGCAAATGGTCTAGTGCCTTTTGTCTTCATTCATCCAGTAATTCTAACTCTTGTAATTTGGATACACGATATGCTTCATCGTCAATATGACCTTTCAAGGATACCCTCAAGGAAGGAATTTCAACCTCAATAGGTAAGATAGCTTCAAATCTGAATACTAGGGAGTATGGAGTGGTGCCAGTGGGAGTACGGATGCTTGTGTAGTAAGCGCATAAGGCAGGATTAAGTTGTAGATGCCAGTCATTGATAGTCTTTATTAGGATTCTGACAATGGTTTTATTAGATGCCTCGGCTTGGCCATTACCTTGTGGGTAATATGGAGTGGAAAAATGATGTTTGATGTGGAATTCTTCACATAGATGGTGGACTTCTTGGTTTTTGAATGGACGACCATTGTCTGTGATAATGGATTGGCGTACACCATACCGACAAATGATATAGTTTAGGATAAACTTGGATATTTGTGTGTCGGTGATGTAGGTCATGGGAATAGCTTCAATCCATTTGGTGAAGTATTCAGTGGCAGTTATGATGAATTTATGGCCATTGGATGATGGAGGGTGTATCTTACCTATGAGGTCAAGTCCCCATTGGGCAAAGGGCCATGGTGAAGTAATCGGACGAAGCTCCTATGTTGGTGCTCATATCAAATCTCTGTGTATCTGACACTGTCAACATTTCTTTACAAAGATATATGAGTCCTTTTCCATTGTAGGCCAATAATAACCTAATCTCATAATCTTATGGGCTAAAGTAGGACTGCTAGAATGGGATCCACATATACCCTCATGTAGCGCTCGCAAGGTTGTTTGTGCTTCTTCAACATCAGGACATCTCATTAGGGCATTATCTAAGGTACGTCTATATAGGGTATCTCCGATGATGGTGTATTTAGCTGACTTATGGATAAAGGTTCTACGTTGGTTGTTTGACAGGTCTAACAGTAAGGTTTGGTCATTTAGATAGTCGAATACGTCTTTGTACCAAGGGGAAGTAGGACCAACAATCGTACACACCATCACAGAATCGGGGACATCATAGGCAAGGACCAACAATCGTACACACCATCACAGAATCGGGGACATCATAGGCAAGGACCAACAACTGTTCAACCAAAAACTCAAACTTAGGCACATTACTCAGAATATCCAATAAGGAACCCACGGTTGCCATAGCATCTGCTGCCCTATTCTGAATACGTGGTATTTGTTGAAAGGTGATGTCATCAAAGTACTGATTGAAACTATCGGCCATGTGCTTGTAGGGGGCAAGTTTCTCATCCTTAGTTTCATAATCATCATTTACTTGTCGGACTACTAGTTGAGAATCCCCATAAACATGTAGACTCTTAATTTTCCATTGGGTTGCCATTCTTAGTCCTGTCACTAAGGCTTCATATTCTGCTATGTTGTTGGTGCAAGGGAAAGCAATTCTAAATGATTTAGGAATAGTATCGCCTTGAGGTGTAACAAATAGTATGCCTGCTCCTGAACCATGATTAGTATGTGACCCGTCAAAGTATAATTTCCATTTGGTTCTAGTGTCAACTTTGAAGATAAATTCATCAGGAAAATCTGCCACTAAGGGATGGTCTGCCTTCATCAGTGCATCCGCTAACTGATCTACAATTACTTGTCCTTTTATAGCTTTCCTCTCCACATGTTGGATGTCATATTCACTAAGTATCATCACCCATTTAGCCAATCGGCCTATTAATGATGCTTTACTTAGGAGATATTTGAGGGGATCAATCTTTGCGACCAACATGGTTTGGCGGTTTAGCATATAGTGCCGAAGTTTTTGAGTAGCAAAGACTACCACAAGACAGGCACGTTCTATGTTACTATAATTTAATTCACATCCCACCAAGGTACGATTGATGTAGTACACTGCTCTTTCATGACCTTGATCATCATTTTATGCGAGAAGTGCTCCTAATGTTGACTGAGTTGCTGAAATGTATAGTATCAATGGTTTTCCATCTATAGGTGGCATTAAGACAGGTGGAGTGAGCAGATAATCCTTGATTTGTTGGAAATCTTCCTGACATTTATGTGTCCACACGAATGGTACTCCTTTCTTGAGAAAATGTTGAAATGGATGTATTTTGTCTGCTAGTTGTACTATGAAACGCCTGCTGGATTGTAATCTTCCTTGTAGTGTTCTTAGTTGACCAATGCTAACTGGAGGAGGAATTTCTACAATAGCTTTTACCTTCTCTGGATCTACTTCAATGCCTCTTCTAGAAATGATATATCCTAGAATTTTCCCTGATTTCACTCCAAAGACACATTTCTTTGGATTTAGTCTGACGTTGTAATTTTCTAGCCTCTGGAATATCTTGTCTAGAACTTTCAAATGATTTTCCCTTGTTATTGATTTAGCTATAATATCATCGGCATAATCTTCCATGAGAGTATGTAAAAAGTCATGGAAAATAGTCATCATTGCACATTGATAAGTAGCTCCTGCATTCTTAAGCCCAAAAGGCATAACATTCCAACAGTATGTTCCCCATGGACACGTTAAAGTTGTCTTGTGTTGGTCTTCAACTGCGATTTTGATTTGGTTATACCTAGAGAAACCATCCATGAGGGATAGCATCTCGTATCCTGCTGTAAGGTCCACTATCATGTCAATGTTTGGCAAGGGGAAGTCATCCTTAGGACATGCCTTGTTGATATCTCTAAAGTCTGTAAAACGCGGATGCCCCCAGTTGGTTTAGTCACTGGCACAAGATTTGAAATCTAGTCTGCATAGTCTATAGATCTTCTGAAACCGACATCCAATAGTTTCTTAAGTTCTATTTTGACTAGTAGAGCAATCTGTGGATGCATTTTCCTTAACTTCTGTTTGACGAGCTTAATACCTGGTTGTAATGGT
>CM021102.1:215484165-215650285 GCA_007115665.2 Sequoiadendron giganteum
AGTAATTAAATAATTAACATTATTTAATCATGACCAAGGACATTAGAAAATTATGTCGAAAGTGGTATTCGTAGTCCTATACCAATTTTTCAGTGTCTACAGCGTGAAGTTAAGCATGATAGTATAATGAGATATCTTGGTATCCCCTTTGGTCTTGGAGTCTCCCTTAAAGATATGTGGTCTTGGTTTCTTCAAAAAGTTTAAAAAAACTATTGAATTGGACAAATAAGTTCCTCTCTGTGGCTGGTAGAATCCAAGTAGCAAACAAAATTATTTTGGCCAATCATGTCTACATCTCTTCATGTTGGCTACCCTTCAAAGCATGTTACAACCAATTGATGCAGCTTATCAAAAACTTTGTTTTGGTTGAATGGGGTAATAAAAAAAGTTTTCCTGTGACTTCATGGACTCACTACATTCAGCCAAAAGAGAGAGGAGGGTTGGGAATTATAGACCCATATACTCAAGGCATTTGCCTCATAACAAAATAGATCATGGGAGCCTTGGATGGTGATGCACCTTGGAAATTTCTTGTGTGTCACCACATTCAAATAGCCACTGTTGTACGCTCCTGGGACTTGGTCAGTTGGAAAGATAAAATTCTTCTTGCCCCTTACTTTAAAACTCATGGTTCTGCCCCCTTTAATTCCATTTGGAAAGCATGGCAAATGACATCTAGAAAATCAACTTGGTACGATCAAAACATGAGTCATGATTTGAGTTTCGCCTCCTCTTCCATTTGGTCCAGTAAGACAACAATCCTTTGGCCATTATCAAAAATTTCAAGGGTAGACTTCTCTTTAAAAAAGGCATTCAAGTTTTCCATGATTTGTGGGACCCTTTGAAGTTCGAGTGGAAAACTTGGGAGCAGCTTAAATCTCAGTTTGGACTTCCCCATTCTTGTAAGACTCCTATTCAAAAAATCAAACAATTAGTTAAACCTGAGTTGTTGCAGCTCTTATCTACACCATGTCATGACAATTTCCTTAATGATTGGAAATGGCACAACAATCATAGCTTTCATAATTTTCCTCTCAGACTTATTTATAAACAACTCCTCCCTTCCATTCCCTTATCTTGCAGGCTTAACCGCAAATGGCATTGCAACCTCAGTCGATCAAAGTGGAACAATTTAAGCTCCCCAATTTGGAAGTTTAAAGCTAATTCTCAAGCCCAGATGGTTGCTTGGAAAATTCTCCACTTTAAAGTCCCTATTGGTGATCGGCTCTCCTCCATCTCTCCTGCTCCAACCTACCCATTCTGCTCCAAAAAGGAGACTATCAAACATGCCTTTTGGTTTTGTCCCCATGCTCAGAAGATTTGGAACGTTTTCTTCTCCAACTTCTCGATGCTTTCTTCCCAGACGTGGTCTTGGAGAACTGCTCTTCTTGGTCTTTCCTCATCCCATAATATTCTAACTCAAACTTTCAGACACATCGCTCTTAAACACATTTGGAGATTTAGATGTTCGGCAACTCTCTCTCGGTCCTTTCACTCCTTGCAAGTTGAATCAATTATTATATGTGTTGATTTCCCTTTGCAGATCCAAGTCCTTCGCTCTACTCTCCAAGCTAATTTTGATTTCCAAAAGTTATTAGATGTCCTTCAAAAGCAGCTCAGTGATCTTGAGGCAAAGAGTTAATTGCAAGTAGGCTTCAAATTTATTCAGATTGGAAATATTTGAAATGTTACTTTGATGTTATCAAGATTATTCTATGTTGGCTATAGTCATTGTTGTTGTAGTTGGCTTCTTCTTGTTGCCCTATTTGTACAACATTGTTGTTGTTTCTCAGATGGTTTATACTGTTGCTACTCTTTATTTTTTTATGATTTTTCTCTATTGTGATTATCATAGCCAGCTGGTACGAGCTTCTCCATGGAATTGCAATTGTTTTCTACTGTGACAGTTCGTTGTAACATTGTTTTTATTGCTGGTGTCCAGCCATTTATTCAATAAAAAAAAATCGTTCAATTTTTGCCCACCCTTCTTTAATCAATAACTTGACACATGACTTGTCTAAATTTTTGTTTCCTTATTTGCAGATCTTTTTATCATATGCGATCGTTTAGGGTACTACTACTTCTTACATGGCTATTTTAGCATTTTTTTTCCCTTACCATCGAAGTGTGCCAAATATTAAATTATTACTTTTTTATGTATTAGTGATTTATATGCATATCTATACCTTGTACACTAGAATGATCTCATTTGTTGTTGGGTAAGTACGTTGTAGGTATCTCCATAAAATTGTTATAATTACATCTTTGCTTCCCTTTATTATTCATTGGATTTTCTCTTTCCTCTTATCCATATTTTATTATCGTAGACATGCAACATTATATGAAGAATAAAATAGTTTATATTCTAGAACTAAGAAATGGGAGTTTCTTGAATTGGGTATTTTTTATTCTGATTTTCTTGCTAAGGTTCTTCAGATCTATTATTCGATGGTAGAAAATTTGATTCAACTACTTACTGGTCCAAAAATCCTCAGTGATTCATCAAGAATTCTTTACTTCTATATAACTCGATGGGTTACTTTTAACACCTTATTCTTCTCAAGAAATTAATTTCTCTCTACATACATGATCACTTTCTTTCTAAAGAAGGCATGAATGATTCTTTGAGGGATTATGATTTATTTATGGGTGGAGATTTAGTTGGTGGACTATTCTCACAAGGTGATATTTTGAATGTTTTGGTGGTCAAATATGCTTACAACACTGTAAATCATTGTCTTTAATTTGATAGAGATGTCTTTTGTGCTCATCACAATGAGCCTAGTGCACAACTTGTTGAGAAAGATGAGGAAGTCTTTGAAGCTCTTTGTTTCCTTCTAAATCATGATCCTCACATGTCTTCTACGTGTTATTCTAGATCTCAATATTAATGAAGATAATGTTCATGCAAACTCAGATTATGATATGGTGCTTTAAATGATCATGCTTAATTTTTCCCTTGCTTTGTTTGTCAGGGTTCATTCCCTATTTTTCATCTCCATTTTTTTGTTATATGGTCACCTTTGGTTTGTTTTGGGGATTTATTTTTGTTTGTAGTCATTTTTTGTTTTAATTTATTTATGTAATAATTTTTTTCTATTCTGATATGTAAATATCTCTTTATATATATGAAAACAATTTTAGGCACTTGCACCTTTTATTAAAAAAACTTACAAATTGGATAACAAATAAGATAACTTGTAGATCTCAAGATTCAAATACTAGATCAACTCCAGATTTAATTTTACAAATAGATCCACAAATGAGTGACCATAGTCAAGGAAGAAAACAAGCAACCAATAGATGATCAACAACCTCTAAACATTGAACACTCCACCACCTGCCAATTGAATACATGATCATGTCATGCCAATACTTAAAAATACATGAATATCCATGATACCATAATCATCACCATCACTATACTTGTAGTCAACTCTCACTAAATCAAGATTCCAAGTCTTGCACGTGTATTGACCATGTACTCAAACTAGAAGAAAACCTATATATCTCCATCAAATTCAACATGTTGAAAATACCTATATATCAAAACTACCAAAACATAACTACATGCACCTATAATACGCCAAAACAAGATTACATAATTTATTAGTAATTATATTAAGAATAATGCATGTGTTGTAGTTAATATAATAGAATTAAGCTATAGCATATATAGAGGATGTTGTCATAAAAGTATTAGTCACAAGTACATCATTAGTTTTATTAACAAATCAACAATTTGAAATTATATCTTAACATTTTTTTCTTGCTAATAATTTTAAAGATTCTTTGAATTGCATGAATACATCAACTTCTAGATAACTTGGTTTTTATGGGAGTGGAGTAAATATTTAGTATATATGACTTTTGATAATAACGATTTTTGTGATATTATTTAAAAAATAGTTTTTCACATCATTTTGTCATTTGAAGATATTGTGATTTTGTGGTTCTATTATTTCGATATTTAATTATTCAAAAAGATATTTATTCTTATACAACAATGTTGAATTCTTCTTCATCAAAAATAACATGCTCTAATTCCATTAAATTCTAATTTATGAGCATATATAATTATTTTGTATTTAGTCATCTTTCTTTAAATTTGGTTTAAGATCAACATTTATTTTTTTATTGGCATCTCTCATTTCTTCTCTCATCATTTAAGAAAATAGATTCTATTTTTTTTTGTTTCCAATACATTTTGAATATGTTACACTATAATTTATGATGAAAATAGTAATTTACCAATTATTAATTCTTCTTTATTCTGATATATTCTATATAGATGACACAAATCACGTGAATATCTACTTTATGAACATATATAGACATGAGTTTCTATATTTTGATGAATAAATATTTTTTTTTTTTAAATCAATTTTAAAATTTTAATTTAAGACTATTACTTTTTTCTAATTGTTATCTTTTCTTAAAATGACAAATTTTATAATAATCATTGAAAGAACTATCCAACAAACATTATTACTATCACAAATTAAAAACAACTCAAATCATAAAATAATAACTTAAATAGATCTCCACGAAATATACATTCATTTTTCATTCTAACGTTCTAATTTTTCTTAATCAAATATATTATAATAATAAAAACTAATTATCCAGGTGTTTTATTTTCGTCTACAATATCATTGCATGTGGCCCTAATAGACTCTCTTAAAAAAGGTTGACTTACCGTTATTGGTCCCTGAGCCCTCATTAAGATGTCTGTAAAGAGGATGACAACCCCTTAAATAACGGGTCTTTATCAATTGAGGCAATAGTTAATAATTCATGTCAATTTTGGACAAAGCCTTGAAAAACTTGTTTTAATAGCAGATCTGTCATGTTGACTGCCATTTAAGACGCACATGCAACGTCTTCTTCCACAGTAAACAGTGCTTTGTATTTCGTGGACCATTTATGATTCATGGGGGTTCTTGAAAACCGAGTCAATTAAAATTGATTTAAAATTATATATTAAAAATATTATATATAATTGTATTTATTTCGTTTTTTGGATTTGTTTTTTATTCATTAAAAGAGTTTTTGCATGGCCTTTATCTTTTACTCATGAAATATAGGTCAATGAGTTTGACTTGAAATTACATGGTTGAATCGTGATAGCAATATCATAAAACAGATAATAGTTATCGGCAAACAAAGTCCCAAAATACAATATAATTGTAGCAAACAAAGCTGTCATAAACAAGCAATGACTAAAAAGGTCTAAACAAAATCAGATTGAGCAAAGCAATCACCCTTGACGAAAGGAGGGGATTGAGCAACATATTTCAAAATACCTTTTTTCTTCCCATGGACCAATGTTCAAGAAAACTCAGTATCGAAGTCTTCAAACAAAAAAAAGGGGGGAGAGAGGAGAGGAGGAGAAGAGTACCAAATAGAGAAGCCAAATGCTAAGTGAAAGTTGCAACATAAATTAGGGGAGACACTTCAACATCAACCATAGAAAGTGGGTTGGAACTCGAAAGAGGAGGAGCACCATCAGGTAACTTAGGAAGAGAGGGGACTACCAACCCATCAACAACTAGATGCATAAAAGCCTACAAAGAAGAGTCAATCTTGACCACATCCATAGTGAGGTGTTCATGTAATTCATTATTCCACCAAGAGGATGATCTCATGGCTTTAAGACATGAAAAATCAAACCCCAAATATCTTGTGGCAAAGCATCATTGGCAACTGAAGGGGATGCCTTTGTAATCCAAAGTTTGACTCCAAGAACGATCCTCCACCTACAATACAACTTTAGCTAAGAGAAGTTTGGACAAATCCAATTCCATGAGGATACGAACACAGGTGGTGTGGGAGAAGTTTGTAGTTTTGATCCACGTTTATAAATTGGCCCCATAAAGTTTCCAAAGCCTACATAGCAAAAGTCACATAATAATGAAGTGGAAAATTAGGGAGGTGAATCCAAGCTAGCATCAAATTCATGGATTCAGTGAGAGGATTAAATAGGGAAACCCACTATTTCAACAAGAGGGCATATTGTCTCCAAACCAAGAACAACCCTCTAAGAATAGAATCTCGATTAAAAATAAAATTAAAAAAATCACGAAGAAGTCTTTGACATAAGGGTAAGTCTCGATTTTCCCTTTCGTGATAGGCCACCACTACTCAATGATCCAAAGATTTAAGCCCATCATCTATCAAACATGTAGATTAATCCTTTTGGGATAAATGCTCTTCTTTTTTTATGCTTTCTCCCCCAAAAATGCAATAGGTGGAGACAAGCTACAAGGAAAAATCAAACTCCTAAGCCTAGAAAGATAAGGAGAAGCACCACTAACATGGCATTCGGTTGGGATAAAAACATGTCTTTGAGGAGGAGGTTCCCCAAAGTGAACAAAATTCACATAGGTCCTTTTAACCCTTGGGGAAGTAGCACCAAATGGCACAAGAGAAACATCGGACACCACACCAACCACAACAAATAGAGGAGGTGTCATACAAAATGTAGAAGGCACGCCATAAAAAATGAGAGTATTGATAGGAAGTGAAAACATGCAACTATCTTGAGAAGGGGCACCACAAGAAATAACACCAATGCTATATGACACATCCAAGAACCCAATCCATATGTAAACAGGTGAGATACTTAACACAAGCAGCCCAAAAGAAGCAACTAGTGATGGGAAAGGCAAATCATGGAGTGGAGGATCAAAACCAATGAGATCTATGCACAAGAAAGAAGAAAGGCAATGAGAGAGGCAACAAACATTTTTAAAAAATGGATAAATCCTAGAGTTAAATTTTATATTATTGTAATGGTGAAAATAATATATTTATACACTTTTATTTTGGTTCCATTTTGATTAGTGCCTCAAATGTATTAACAAGTTTACAAGTGACATATTCTTTCGTGAATTTAATGTAACAATCTTGTATCTTGATTTTCTTATTACTCATTCCTATAGATTTGGTCTTAATCCCTATATTTCCCATTTGTCATCCTAAATCAAAATTGTAAGTACAAACATGACTCAAGCCCCTTGTGTTATCATGGATTTGAACCCTAAACCTTTTTTTGAAGAAATACACATTTATTTGAAGTAAAATAGTTTTCTAAATACATTATAACACAAAAAAAGGTGGATGAAGATATTCATAGCCCAAAGTATAGGCAAGGTGGGGTCTTATACATCACAACAAAGATATAAAGTTGTTAAGTAGCAAGAGATAAAGTACCAATAGTAAGAAGTAGGTAATAGTCATCATATTTCTACACATTCTAATTAACTTGGTCTTCAAGAATGGGTTCCCAACTAGTAATAGAAATTTCAAAATTATCCTCATTAGCTTGCACTTCCCAAGGGGGTTGACCTACAACACTCGCAAGAGAGAGTCAAAGTGAGCCAAGGGAAATTGTCACATTCAAGCTAACTAGGAGCTCCTTTGGGGCGATGTGAAGGAGAGGTTGAATGCTAGTGAGAGATTTCAGTCCATCTATGAGCATTGTGACCATAATATTTATGATTGGAAGCATGAGAAACATCATGTTGATATGATTTCCAACTATAACCACATTAATACCCTCACTCAAGTGAATGATACCTAGTAGATAGGGGAGTCAATAACACTTTGACAACTATACAAGGAGCATTGCCCCAATTTAGTGGCTCATTTCAATTGAAAAAATTATTAGCTTGCACTTGTATTTGCATCAACATATTAGAACATACCACAACTTTAGTGTTCAAAGAGAAAGTTCTATCACCAATAAATCCAAAAAAAGTGTAAAATTCATATCTTTCCAATGCTAAATATGACCTCTATTATGAATGTATACCATTTTTGTAAAATTTGTAAGGAGTGTCCTGACCAATCTCCTAGAAGAATCATATGCTAGAAAAATGGCTTAGACTTAAATGGTTTTGAAAAAATAATGGATTCAATACAAAGCTACTTGATCGTTAGGATAGAACCAAATATTATGCCTAAAAATTTTCTAGTGTCCATAAAATGGGTAGTATGAATTAGAAACTCCCAAATGAAGCAATATGGAGCCAACAAAGAGGCCTTGATAAAGGTGCACCAAGTGAAATGAGAAAACTTCAATTCAATAATAGTGGGTCTAGAATCTATGTTTCCATGTTCGTACTAGGGATTGAAGAGCACTTTATCATTAAGCTCATACACCATATATTAGCAAACCATCTATGTTTCCATGGTGAAATCCAATCATAACATCAACAAGTAGTTTAATTATGAAACTATGTATTAGGATACCATTATATTTTTGGTACAGTTTAAAATATTTGACCTCAACTTTGTGTAGCATGTTTACAAGAATGAAAACAAAAATAACCTATAAGCACTCATGATCTTGGTTATTGAGTATATTTAAATTTGGATTTACACCAAGATGAAATATCTTTAACAACTCTAGAGAAAAGCTCTATGAAAATATTAACACTTCTATAGGTTTATCCTAACAAGTGATTAAATTTTTAATAGCTTTAGAGAAAATATCTAGGAAATTCTTAATACTTCTACTATAACATTTTAAAACATGAACCCATGGGGGCTTAGCTAGAGGTTTATCTTGATAAATGATTATAGTTTTAATAGCTCTAGAGAAAAGATCCAAGAAAGCCTTAATACTTCTATTATAAAATTTTACAACATGAACCCCATTGGACTTTAGCTAAAATTTTATCCTAACAAGTGATTATATAGAAGATCACTAGAGAGATTGTTGATTTATGGATAGATCAATCCCGAATCTATATACATTTCATAAGAACAATGAATTAGTGTCATCCTCGTCTTTCTAAATACTCTTCAAAATAAAGGTCCCCTATTTTTAAATCAACTCCTACATGATGAGAATAGTATGGAAACAAAGACCCCTCTAGGCCTTGTGCCTAGATGACACCATAAGAAATATAATGACAAAACAAAATTTACCAAGTTTGAATGTGATCAAGGAATGAAATAATTTATTTAGCACACAAGGTTATGCATTATTGATCAATATCAATAATATCTCATATTGTAGAGTTATGAGGGAGGCAACAAAATTCTTAGGCTACTTGACACAATCCTTTATCTTGGTCAAACAAATCCCATAGGAAATCGAGTAGACTTTTCCTAGCTTTTGATAGGATGATTTAGAAGGAACCCAAGATGAAGAATAGTAAACATGGGTAGCCACTAGAGATTTCAAGAAATCGTAGAATATACCTACAAGGGACAATGGCTTAGTCATTCAATAGGAATTCTTCTCCACCTAATTGATAATAGCCTGACATAGACTAGGTGGAGAAGCTTTGCAGGCAAAGGGGATGCCAAGGAACAAAAAACCCTCTCCATTATCAACCCACTTCCAACCAAAGAAATTAAGCCATGCTGGCTCAAAAAAAGATAATTATGTATATAGCATTGATTCTTCTCTCATTGAATACTTGAACTAGGGAAAAGACAAAAGATAAATAGACACCGAAGTGCTTGAGTGACATTGTCTTCATCCTTCAAAAGAATGAGGAACAAGTCATTAGAAAAATGGTCATTAATAAGATATTAAGAGGAATCTAGAAGAGTGATTCCCTTAAGTAGGTTATACAAGATAGAATGAGCCAAAAGATAGCCAAATCCTCTAGCAACAAGAGATGTGTAGGTTTGTGTAAGATTGGAAATAGTTTTTACCTTGTGTCTTGATTGTTAAATTTTTAAAATTCACTCTAGATTTATAGTTTAAGCATTAAATTTAGATAATTTATGTCAAAATTTATAATGTCAAGATGTTTGATCTTGTATATGCTCTTAAGGAAGGCTAGGTTTCAAGAGAATTTGGAATTTCTAAATCCAAAGTTCAAAATTAGACTAAGGTGGAGTTATGTAGTCCATTTGAATGGAAATTCCTAACTTTGTCACCAACCCCACAAGTATATAGATTTATAAAGAATCAATCTTTAGAATTCATATTGCAATGGACTTTTGACCATATCTTTAGTTTGCAACACTACACAAATTATAAATTACAACTCACACTCTAAATGATCTATTTCCACATAACCCCATGAGAGAAAAATACATAAACAAGTATGTAGAATCCATAATAAAAAAAGAGTAGAAAAGCATACCTTCAAGATGACACAAGATGTGCCCTAGAAAAACCTTCATGAGGGAAAAACCTAGCCTTCAAAAGCACTCACACATACAATTTATTATCTCACGAACAAATGTTGCAATACACTTGTAGATTCTCCATGCAAAGATTCTCGAATCAATCTCTCTAATTACAATCCATGTAAACAAGAAAATGAGAATCACCTAATCACATGAGTAGAAATACAAGCCAAAAAAAATGCTAATACATCTAATCATCCATAACTTCAAGGTATCCAAAAAATCAATAGAAATCATGCCAACAACATATCCAATCCATAAACCACAATCACAAGCTCTATATAAAACTTGTCAATAAAGAACATAAACCCACAACCTTGATAATGCATCATCCGTGCTAAGCTCCATGAGAAAATACAATCAATCAATCCATGTTAAGCTCCAAATGCAACACCACACTCTAATGAAGCTCCCAAGAACATGAACAATGTACTCAATACTAATGTAACTATTCAAATCACTATAAAATCTCCCACTAAATGTCTATAGAATCTAGGAACACATCATGACAACATGATCTAACATCTTCTACAAGAAGATCATATGATCCAATAAATATATCTTTCTCCCAAGAGCATTTGTATGATGCCAAATTCTAATCCAAAATTAATATTTCACAATGACACAACACCAACCATCCTCTAAACTAAGATCCCATGTCAAAATTGACAAGTCATAAATGACACCTCACTAAATACTCTAAAAGCTATCCATGGCTAACCAAGATTTCAACATCTCCAAATCACATGAAGATAACCATCTCCTATTGATGGAACTCAAGATGTCAAAGTACTCCCATTATATACAAGAATCATAATCTAAGAGATTTTGATACCATTAACCACTATAGAAGATCATCCATCACCAAATGATGAATCTAGATCACTACCAAGGATCCCATCAAACTACGATACCGATCTATCCTTGGCATAGCTATAACCATCTCCTAAATGAAGATCACTCATGGCCCCCCCACACACTCAATTACAATACCATGATCTCTCAAGAATAAAACCAATTTAAGATAAACCACCTCTTGCAATTAGGAATCAACCCAACACCAATAATGCATCTACATAACAACCATGTTGTGCCAAATATCCAAGAATACAGGAAACCTCCATGACACCATGGTCACCATGAATAAACCATAAATTCTAATAGCTCCCACTAAATCATGTAGCCAATCTATCCATGACATAATGATAAACAACTATGCTACTAGTCCCAATAAATAACTATTTAGGAACTCTAATCTTCCACCCTCTCATCCTAAAGCAACATACTAATAAATAAATGATAAAAAATAAGACCACTTAACAAAGTCTACATCAACACTAAAATGATTTATAGATATAGACAGTTGATGTGAAAGTCATTACTACAATGTATGGGTAAGGAAAACTCATTAAATTACACAACTCATAGATCCTAAACAATAAAACATGTAAATGTATCATCAAATCAATAACTTGTAAATTGAGATAACAAATAGGATAACTTGTAGATCTCAAAACTTAAATACCATATCAACTCCATGTCTAATTTTTCAACTAGAACCACAAATTACTAACCATAGACAAGGAACCAAACAATCAACTAAGAGATAAGAAACAACCTCTAAACATTGAACACTTCACCACTCATTTATAAAATACATGATCATGATGTGGCAATACTTAAATGTACACAAATATCCATGATATCATAACCATCACCATCACTATGCCTGCACTGAACTCTCACTAAATTGAGACCCCAAGTCTCACATGTGTATTGACCATGTACTCAAACTAGGAGACAACCTATCTACCTATTTTCATCAAACTCAACACTCTAAAAGTACCTATAAATCTATATCAAGAAGCATCAAATATGATAAATTACTATACTATCAAATTTGTCTCATAAAATCATGTACTCCCACAATTTTTTTCCCTCAAATTCATTTGGATGCTCATGTAATCATACCCCAAATCTTAGGCTCCTACAAGTGCTCAAACAAGTAGAAACATGTATCTTCTCATCTAAGTAAAAATCCACTTGATCTACTATGTAGTGCACTACAAATGTCCCCATTTCCTATTCAAAATCCAAAATCTAATTTTATATTACTTATCAGTCATTTCAAAGAAATAAAATATTTAGCCGCCAAATTTTAATATAAATAGAAAAAAATGATGACCAAACATGTGCAACTATGTAGTACTTAGAGAGAGATTTTTGACATCTATAAGAAGTTAAAAATCTAATACCATGTGTGAAAGTTATGCTTGTTAGAAAAATATTAGGCCTTCGTAAAGGATAATTGTTGGCTATGTGATGGCTCGATGGTGGTCCTCAAGTTGTACCACTAACAACAATGCTAGATTGGCAATAGGTTTGAGTAGTATCACCTAGGTGTAGAAGGGTGATCCCTTACAAAAAGGGTGGAAAGATGTGGTGGTATGTTGGTAACATAATACCACTATAGCCCCAAATATTTAGCCCTTACTAGTTGGGTGTGACTTATTATTAGGGCTTAGGTGCCTATTGCCCAAAAATTCAAATTTTTAATATTTCAAAGCTACCATACTTGCCACCATAGGTACTTTTTATGAGAAATATGGATACAAACCTATTATATAGGTCACAATTTTTCCTAATGATTGATAACACCTGTATAATGTGATTAGTTTATATGGTCATATGGATTCCATATGTATAAAGAGTATTTTCCACTAGATTCCTCCATGACCCTAAAAATGGCCAAAAATATTTAATCACTAAATATGGTTGTGTTTTATGTAGAAATATAGGTTTTTGAGTCTTTTGGAATCAATAATGAGGCATGCTTTGTCCAAGAGGTCTCCAATAAATATAAATCCAGAACCCTCAAAAAATATCCCTAACACGAATCTCATTTGCCAAATCTTTATCAAACCCTATATCTATAACCACCCAAGTCTATAAACACACCTTTAATTTTTAAAATTCCTTCATTATTTTCTTGCAAGACCATGGATTTAATTATACATAAAAATACACCAATACCAAGGATTACAACCAAGGAGATATCCTCCCATAGCCTATAAACCAAGCTGTAATATCAAATGAAAGAAAATTGACATCCATAATAAACTATTTCCACATAACCTCGTGAGAGAAAAATATGCAAACAAGTATATAAAATTCACAATGCAAAAGAATATAAAGGGTGTTGTTTAACAATTGAAATCTAAATTCAATGGTTAATTAACAATTGAAATAAAATTTTGTTTAATTATATGTTTTCTTGAACAAGTAAGAAACACTATCATGATCAAGATGACCAACAACTTGTAATTTTCCTTAAACATTCTATTAAAACCTCTTAAATAAAATAGTCAAAATTCTTACCAACTCAATTACTAAAATCTTTTGCTAAGTGATTTATAGATTCGATTGTGTGCGAGTTTTTTTCTCCTTGTGCTCTTTGCTTTCATCTTGATCAGCACACAATTGAATCCAAAAATCACTTAACATAACATTATGAAATATAAAAACTTGATATCATTTACTAAAATCTTTCTAAAACTTAAATATGAACCTCAAAAATATTACTTATCAAATTAAAAAACAAATCTATTCACATCAAAATATCCATCAACAAACCTATACACTTTTACCCATCACAACACCATTATTTCTTTACACTCCTCTCTTATATATGTGGAAGCAAATTAGTTAGCTTTCCTCTTTTAAGTATTGAGTGAACCCATAAATAACCTTTTTATAAAAGCAATTTGATGCCTACACTTTGGGGACAAGCAATAAGACAAGCCACCTAGTAATGATTCCGAAGCTGCAAAGAGTGGTTGGACAACAGCTTTAACCAGTCCTTCCATTTCTAAGATAATTGATGCCAGGTGTTCGCAAGCCCTCATAGAGTGGTACGACAAGTGGCCCATTCCTGATCGCCAGAGTGCTTAATCCCACTCACGCGGCAATAGAACCATATAAACTGCTTATTCCTTAGCGACTTAAAACCCATATGCCCAACCCCCTTAATCCGGAGGTCAATAAGCTTGATACTCGGGAGTTTCCGTGTAAGCTGGAGAGTTAAAGAGCAAATAAAAAATACTAAATTAAAGTGACCAGGCAATGAATGAATAAGTGAACACACCCCTTCCAATCCCTCCTCCATACGAACATAAACAAATGCCCCCTGCCGCCCATTAACTCATGACATCTACTCACCAGAATTCACACCTATTTCATTAAATTCTTCCTTTCCATTCTTTATGCTCCCCACCAAAAAGTTGCCAATAGTTTTTCTATATAAAGCCCTCTAGATCGTCCTATTCATAAGAAAACTCGAATTGCTTCCAAGTGAATCCAAGTTCCCCCCTTAATCTGTCAAAAATCTGCAGCCATGGCCATGCAAGTAGCAGAAGACAAAAGAGCAGGAGCAGAGGTGTACTATGGCAGCGAAATCTGCAAGGCAAAATCCATGGAACTCCTGCAAGAAATGGGTCTTCCAAAAGGGCTTCTGCCCCTTGAAGAGCTTGAGGAATCTGGGTATGTGAAGGAGACTGGTTATGTTTGGCTGAAGCAGAAAAAGAAAGTAGATCACCGGTTCAAGAAGATCGGCAAGACGGTGTCCTATGCCCCAGAAATCACCGCCTATGTGGAGAAGCACAAGATGAAGCAGCTCACTGGGGTTAAGAGCAAGGAGATTCTGCTGTGGATTACTATTTGTGAGATTTCCATAGACGATCCTTCCTCTGGCAAGATTTACTTCAAGAGCTCTGCTGGGATTGGGAGAAGTTTTCCTGTAAGTGCTTTCGAGGTTGAGGAGGAGAAGGAATAGGGTTAATTTAGGGTTTCTTTCTTTCTTTTCTTTCTCTACAATAACGACCGATAAGTTTGGGCAGTATCTGAAATTTTATGTATTTGGGTAGTTTTATTACTATATTGGCGAAGTGGGATTTGAACTGCAGTGTAAAACAGTTGTTTAAACTGCTGTGGATGACACTGTTATATCCAATTTATGCTCTGCAATTCGATATTATTACCAGTTTGTTCTCTTATTACCAATTTGTATAAGATGGAAGGAGGTTAATCTGGTAGATAAATGGACTCTGTATGTGCTTTGGTAGATTTCTCTTTGTTTTTTCTGTTCTGTGACTGCAACTATGGGGCTGTGTATCATTAATTTCGGTATTTGAAGCAAACAATTTCTCTTCTGGTAGATGAACGGTACTCAATAACGAGTTGTGTATTTTGTCCTTTTCCTTTTCTGAGTTTAATGAATTGTATTAATGCTATTTGTGGATTTTATGTTCCAACATTTAATAGTATAGTATTAGGAGTAGGGATTGGAGAGTTCTTTATGATGAATATAAATGTACTTTTTAAATTTAAAAAGTAATAGAGCTCACCATTTAAAATGGACACCAACAAAGTAAATTTCTGTTTTTTTAGACATCTCAACAAAAAAATATGATGATGTAGATCTGAAAATTATTGTAAATTTTTTGAAATAATTAAAAAATCTCACAATGCAAGGATTAAATGACAATTTGAAATAGATATCAACAAAATTCAACTTAATGTTCCCGCTCAACAAAAAAAATATTGATGTGAATAAAAAAGAGCTTTATAAATTGTTCTAAAAACGAGTAATCATAAATGAAACATTTTAAAATGTTGAACTTGCAAATTTAAAAATAAATTATTAAATTATATTTTCATAAACTAAAATATAAAGTATATAAAATGTTTGGAAGATAATAAAGATTGAGATTCAGAGCATTAATTATGTTTTTATACATCAATCTATACAAAATTCAGAGTTATTGGAAGTACATAATTATTTTATTTATAAAGAGTACTATTTTAATTTTTAAAATTATATCTTCATAAACTAAAATAAAAAGTATATAAAATGTTTCCAAGATAACAAAAATTGAGGTTCAGAACATTAATTATGTCTTTATAAATCAATTTATACAAAATTCAGAGTTATTGGAAGTACACTATTTTATTTATAAAGAGTACTAATTTATCAAAAGAAATATAAAATTCAGAGTTATTAGAAGAACCTAACTATTTTATTTATAAGGAATATTAATTAGTTTAAACTCATTAAATAATTGCGTATCGAAGGAAAAGAAGCGGTGGAGGGGGTCTCACAGTGGACCATGGATGTCCTCTTCTCCAGGAATATTAGAACTTAGCTGAAATCTTGCGGGTGACTGCACGCCTTTTTCCTATGAGCTGATTATTGCAACCTAAATTTTAATTTTTGTATCTCCTCCTGGTTCTTCCTGCATCTCTTATTAGGCTTCTTCATTCTTCTTTTCTATTTTCCTTTTCTGTCTTTTTCTGTCTTTTTCTGTCTATGTAACAGATCGATGTATCTTATTCGTGGGCCCTCATCCCACAGTTTACCTATACCAAAAAAACTCACTAATTAATTTATAATTTATCACAAGAAATAGGTATGTTGGTTTGTCATGGACATTAAGAAAACGGGTAAATGTTACGGGCACTCGAGTCTTTTTTTCCTAGAGACTAAAGAGAACTTTCGCCTAATGATATTATATGGTAATTTGCCACTTTAGTACAATATCTCACCTGCAATTTATATAGTAATTTGCCCTTGTAGTACAATATCTCACCTGCAATTTCGGGGAAATTTGTCTTTAGCGAGGCATAGAAACAAATATCTTGAAATTGCAGGCGGGATTCTAGTCGTCCTTTAAACTATTCTCATGGCTGGCGTGGATATAAACCAAGACTTGCTTTAAATCATTGGAGATTACCTTAAGCGGAATGCTATAAATTAAAAATGTTCAAAATTTAAGGTAAATACTGAAAAACAAATTTTATTTATTTTTAAGTATCTGATACATAGAGTTACAGTTGTTAGAGAGATATATATGAGAATATATATTTAAACTTTATTTATTTAAAAGTACTCAACTTTAACAATTTAAATTAGAATTAATTTTTATATTAAACTGAGTAGTATTAATATAAATTATAAAATTTTATTTACATAAATTAAAATATAATATTTTTGTATATAAAGTTCTATTTATACATGTTGTTTATAAAATATTTATATAAATTATAAAATTTTATTTACATAAATTAAAATAAAATATTTTTGTATATAAAATTCTATTTATACATACTTGTTTATAAACTATTTATGAAGATGCTAAAAATTAACATGCATAAGAAGCCTCAATATGAAAGTATTGTCCTATGTCGGGATTTGTGCAAATACTTTAATAATATATAGAATTAAAAATAAACTTTGGCTAGCAAATAATTTCTTGAAGATTTGCAAAATGATAAACGGTATATTGGTTGCAATCTCATTAAGTTGATTGGTGTTGAAAATTATGGATAACAACATTATTAGATGAAAATACTTTGTGTCATCCTTTGTCCTTTCAAGTTACTCTCTTCTGATTGAGACTCTAAGATTCCCATCAAATCATAAGTAAACTTTGTTCCCTTTGCTTCCAATTTCTAGAATCTTATGTTTTACCCACTTCTTTGAATATCCAATCACTAGAGCATTAATTTGATCTAGCTCCACCACTAAATCCTTTGCCCAACTTATTGTAGGGAGTGGCTTATTTTGGAACCGCATATAATCATGGTATTGCACCACATCTTCATTTGTAACCTGATCTAGCACGCTTGTTACTCCATAGAGTCTGATTAGTTTCAATGGAAGCTTGTAGTATTTCCTTTTAATTACCTCAAATTCATCACGTCAATTGGCCCAATAATCTTCTATGTTATCTTTACGCCTATATTCCCTATTGCCCATTTTTTGTGCCACTCCATAAGGATCAAAATTACCTCTATCTGAATGAGAGTATAAATGCAAGTGAGCCAATTCTAACTCATAATGATGTGCACTTTGAATAGAAGCAAAAGCCTCCCAACTACCAATTCTCAAAGGGAAATCCCCACCAACTCTTGTTTTATGCATTCACTTCAAAATTGAACCAAATGTTGCTAGTTGCCTTGTCAACTCCAGCAATATGACCTTATCTATGGGATACCTAGGAAGTCTATAGGGTACCTTGGGACTTCCATGAACTCTAATATATGTAAATTTTAGAAATTGAATGAACCAATAGCCATACTTCTTTATCAAATCCATGGCCTCTGGCGAAATTCTCACATGAAGAGCATCTTGTAGGGTTCTAGTTATATACATTGCAAAAGCATCATTAACCCTCCTATAGTTGGAAGTATTCAAATGCAATTGAGGGTACACATCATATACTCTATCCTAACCAATGGTGCCTTTACAATTCAAGCCTATGTATATGTAATTCCTAGCAAGCATGTACACCACATAAGAGGTCATGGCGAATGTTGTTGTATCTTGCACCTTTCTCAATTGTCTGTCTAGATTGTCATTGATCATTCTTTCCCAGTGGTAATTAACTCCACTCTCAATCTGTGATATAACATAGAACATCTAATCCTCAAATACAAAAGCCTTCTCCAATCCTACCACTCTGCTAAGGAGAGTGATCAAATCATTATACTCCAACTTGAAGTCACTCATGTGTAATTGTTTTGGCAGCTTGGAATAATGAGACTTTGGCTTGTCAATCCAAGACTTGTTCATCATCTCCAATGCTTGATTAGGACCATCATTTTAGAACTTCTTGGCTATCTCTAAGTTCACCTTGATTAGTTTATAATGTGATCCAATGTTAAATGCCTAAACAATTGTTTCCTTTGTCAAGTTTTCCATCACTTTCCCTTGGGGTCCAACTATTATTCTTTTGTCAGTCATAATGTTTAGCACACTTAATGATTAATTCAGGACATTGTATGGAAGGTGGAAACCCAAATGCTTGTGCCAATCTTGTATGCACCAAAGTTCTAGCTAATGGATTAGGGGCATTGCAGTACATCCTTTGTTTGAAATCCTCATAGTCTACATGAACCATGTTTGTGTCTCCAACCTTGGCCCAGTGTCAAATGATCTTTGACTCAAGAAGTTTTCCCTTGAGATCATACTTCATCTTTTTTGCTCTGGTTGTGTGCTCCTCCTTAATAGGTTTAATAGATTTCTCTTTAGAACCCTTACCCTTGCTAGATTATGCCTACATCTGGCTAGAGAAGATACCATAATTACTAAAATGAAAAGAAAAACTAACTATAATATAATTGCATCATTAATTTAAGCATTATAGCACATATGCCACATATGATCATTTATAGGTCATCATAAAATCCATAAAACCAAGTTCCAAATCCTTAAGATCAAGCTCTAGGCACATTTCAGGTTTTTGAGAACCTCGTGGATTTTGACTAGGATTTTGGGGAATTTGACCCTTGAAGGATTCCACAAAGAAAGGTTTCTCGGGATTTTCTTGATCGGGTGGATTCCGCGGAATGCAAAGGTACTTAGACAATATAAAGCATTTGATCATTCACTCACATCGATATAGCCAAGATATAATTAAAAAACCTAAGATCCAACCCTTTCCATGCAATTCATATATTCATCTTGTCACTTCGCTTAAAACCATAAAAGTTTGGGAAATCCGAGTGAGGTTGGAATCCATGAAACTCAGGTTTTTCAGGTAATCCCTTGCAACGAGGATTTAGTGAGGTTTTATATTCGGGTTTTCCATGAATCTAAGGATTACATGAAAGGCTAGCTATCAGGTTTTCCACAAAGGAACGTATTTAGCAAAGAAACACTTTGAGCATTCTGAGTTTTAAAAGATTATGCAAAAATTGACAAAACAAGTTCCAACTACTTAGTTCTCAAAGAATGATCATACCACCTTCTTATCAATGTAGACACTCAAATTTGTCCTTGCAATCATTGCATTATTCGTCTATTGATTAAAATGATCAATTCATTCAATACTTTCTTCTATTCATGCATTTCATCAAATCATTAAATCAGCTCATTGTCGTTTGCATCCATCGCATTATCATTTTGCACTATTATTCATTATCATAATCATTCACTGACATTTCATAATAAAACTATATTATCATTTAAATCACATTGCTTGCATATATCGTCCACCTCATATTGCATTTCATTAAATCATCACATCAATAAAATATCATCACCGCATGATCATTCATAATGCATAATAAATCATAATCATTCATAATCCATTTGCATAATTAGTCATAAAAATCATTTCCATATTAAATCAATTATCATCCATAATTGTTTCATAGTCATCTCCATTAATAAATCAATTATCATAGTCATTGATTATTATTTCATAATAAACTAATTATCATAACTTGCATATTAATCATATCATTTGCATAAATCATTCATGAAATATTACATTTTAGTAAAGCATCTTTAATCATTTATTCATATTTAATCATTTAGGTACATTTTAATCTAATAACCCTTTATCACTTTCATTCTCATCCATAACATTTAACCCAACAATGTGGGATAATGGCATTTCCTTCTCCCACATTTCATCTTCAACCCCTCTCCATCGTCAGGGAACTCCTATTTAAATGAGATTCTCCTCTCATTTTAGCTCTCACAAATTTTTCTCACAAATTTACATACTTATATCATCTTTGCATCTTGATTACATTTCTCATTTACCATAGCTTCTTTATTACATTTTGTGCTCATAAAATATGAGAGCAAATGCATGAATAAAGATCTTGGTGATAGGGAGACAATGGAGATTGATTTCTTTTAAAAACATTGTTTTGTTTTTGTAGTTTAGAATTGCATTTCTGGTTTTGCTTTAAATTAGAATGACTCTATTGACGTGGGCTGAAATAGTGGTTCTTACTCCATAGAATCATGCATTTTTTTGGCTCTACAAATGGTGAACCCGACATGAACGAGCAATCGTTTCTTTGTTTCTTCATTTTTATTGTTGTCTCATTTTTTGGTGTTGTTAGGTTGTTTAAAACCATAGGAGCAGTATCAAATTTGTTGTAGAAGCATGAGAAACAAATTAAATCACGTTTTTCTTTTGCTGCCACGTTTTTCTCACTACTGGATAGTTTGAAATGCCCAAAACATCTCTAAAATTTCCCTCTGGTCATGAAGAATACCCCAGACATTGTTTTTGAGGTGAAAAAATTCATTTACAGCAAGTAAAAGCTCTAAAAAAATATCTTTTAATCAAAAAACGTGATCACCATACCCCCTATACTGTTCTTCAAAGCTTTGAAAAATCTTCTGTTGAAAACATTAGAAGACTTTTAAAATGTTGCACTTTCTTCTTTTGTTATTTTGTGCTTACAGTGAGCATTCTCATTTATGCATCTTTGTCAAAAATCATAATTTAAATCTTATTTGGGTGTCTGATACTTTCTGCAGGTTCAAAGTTTGCAGCAAACAAAAGTTTTTCCATTTCTATTTTAAATGTTTCTGCAATAACTTTATTTCAATCCTGGCATATCTATTTTGTGTGTATCTATTTTTTGTAGGCTATTTTGAGGATTCATCCGTCATGTCCATGCGTTCATCAGTCCATCAGAGCATTGTTGCATGTTGTTTAAGATTTTAAATTAAGTTTTTATTGTTTAGTTTAGATTTTTTTTACTTTTTAATTTAGCTTTAATTTAGTTTCTAATTTCACATTTAGTTAGATTTTTTATTTTTTATTTTGGTTTTAATTTAGTTTAGATTTTAGTTACTAATTTAATTTAGTTAATGTAGTTTAGATTTTAGTTTTTTAGAGTTTTTTTTTTTTAATGTAGATCTTAAATTTAATTTTAGATTTAAATTAGATCTTAATTTAGATTAGATTTAAATTCATTTTAATTTAGAATTAATTTGAAACTAACTTTAGTATAGACTAGATTTAAATTAACTTTAGATTTAGATTTAGATTTTAACTTTTAGTTAGATTAACTTTCATTTTGATTTTAATTAGATTAATTTTTATTTTAGAATAAATTTTTAATTTTAGATAATTTTTAATTAACTTTAAATGAGTCTTTAGTTAAGATTTTAAATTTGATTTTAATTAGATTTTAATTAGAATTAACTTTGAATTTAAATTAGGTCTTAACTTTAATTAGATTAAGATTTAAATTTCAACTTAGATTTCACTTTTAGTTTTTAGTTTGCATTTATCTTTTTAAGTTAGATTCTAATTTTAAATTTAGAATAATGTTAGTTTTCGTTTTAGTTTAATTTTAGTTTTGGAGGACTAATTTTATTAATTTGGGTTCTATTGCAGGTTCGTTTGACAGAGAATTGAAAATCAAAACATACACTTGTTGAAGAAAGGAGACATGGAACTACTAATGAGATTTTAATGTAGGACGATTATCGAAGACATGATTTTGAAACCAATTGTCTTTTAGATTATAAAAATTTTCAAATTGGTGCTTTAAAATGAACAATTGTCTTCTCTCACATAGGCTTAACTAGGGGTTCAATGAACATTGTTTGTTGTGCTTGAAGGTGGCAGGTGATTATGCTCTCACCTTGTGTAAACTAGGTGATCAGAAAACTAGACCCATCTATTTTACGTGTCACTCCAATTCAATAATCGAAGTATCCTCTCCCCTTGTGCACTTGTGCGATCCTGGGTGAAAGAGAAATGATTATTGACTCTAGAACTTGGGCCTACCTTGGTGGGAAAAAGTACTCACCCCAAGGCAACTCAAATCGACAACGAAGCTTTTTGGCCAAGCTACCCACAACCGGTATATAAATGTGAATCCTAAGGGAAAGCCTAGGATTACGAGTGTGAATGTGTCATACGGACCAAGTAGTACTCCCCAAAACCCTGTTGAGCATAACCTATTTAGGCTGGAGTGCCTCCTAAATAAATCTTAGTCTTGTGCCCCATGTATGGCCACTTGAACGAGGGTCCCAAACTAAAAACCTTTGTGTAGTTGCCAAAATCCCATCTATTTGTTAGTGCAACAACAGTCGTTGTGAAGGCATCCACATTCTCGCAGTTCTTAGTAGAGGTGATCAACCCGCCATGGGAGATTTATGGGGGTTGGAAGCTTGGTTGGCTTGAGAAGTGAGTGCAATGTAAGGGGGATCCCGTGCAACCAAGCTTCTGGATTCATCTGCTAAGAATAAGTGTGGTTGGGGAAACCCACATGGAATCTAGCAAATATAGTCCTTTCAACCTTAGGATTTGTGCTTGTATTGTTAAACTCAAACACTTTGTCTGCTATGTCTTGCGTGTGTGCTAAAAAATAGACCTCAAACAAACATCACACCTAGTAACTTGCAACATCTCAAACTTTGCAAACCTCAAAGAGTCCAATAACACAAACATACAACGTCAACCTATCACTTGGATTTCTTGGGGTCATCATCCTTCAGTTTTGATCTTTTAATCCTTGCATTCCACCTAGTCCTTGCATTCCATCTAGACTTTGCACTTCACCTAGTTCTTGCATGCCACCTAGCCCTTGCATATTCATGGTCCTTACATATTCATATCCCTTTCATCCTAGTTCTTGCATATTCCTATTCTTGCATACATAGGTGACATTACATAGTTCTTGCATATAGATAGCACTCCACCTAGTTCTTGCATGTTCAACCCCTTTGCATATCAAGACCATCTCACCTAACCTTTGCATGTTCCAATAATTTAGTCCTTTTCCTATTCATCATCGATCAAACTAAACCTTAGCTTGCACTTAGACTACTCTTCCTAGGTCTTGAAATCAAACCATTGGCTATCTATCACCCACATCACTTGAGGTTCATCATCCTTGAGTTAGGGAACATACCATTATCCTTGAGTAGGGTAATCCTTTTGGGAGTCCATCATCTCCTACATACCCTCTCTTGATCATTGGTCCTTGTGTCTATCCATCATAACACAAGTAAAGCCTTTACATCATAACCAACTTTGGACCTAGAGTTGCCTTTGAGCTCTTGCATTCTTATCTTTTCATATCATACCATAATCATTTTTCATATCTCATCTTAGAATCATATCCTTTTCATTGCATCCTAGTCTTAGGTCTCATGCAGTACCTTGGATTGAACATCAAAACAATCACCTATGACCCCTAGAACAAGACCAAAAATGTTTCAAGAAGAAGGGAACCCTTGGGGAAGAGACTTTGATGGGGAAGATAACATTAGTGTTGCAACTAGAGAAACAAATGAAACTGATGATGAAGAAATAACCAAATCCGATATAGAATAAGCACTTAAGGATCATAGATTCACTAAACTTCTTATGAAGGTAGTCAAATGTAACCCACAACAATACTTCAAAGCCCTTGTTGATGAAGGAATCAAAATGCCTCCTAATTTTGACATGTCATGGCTCACGATGAATGACCAACCTAAGTCTAGTGAATCTAAACATCCCAAAACAAACAATGATGGTAGAATCAAAGATCATAGACCCTTTATCTACAACCAGGTTACAAGCGATCTTTAAAGACATCAAAACCCACACCTACAAATGATCCTATTTTGGATGAGCTTAGAACATTGAGACAAGAATTGGACACCCTTAAGAACCGTAAACCATCATCTCATATGTTCTCCATCAAAGACATATGTCCTTATCCCTTCGATCTAAGCATACCAATGCCACCTTTTCCTAACCACTGGGACATACAAAAACTTCAAAAATATAATGGAAAAGGGGAACCTAAACATCACTTAAGACAATTTTGTGCTACTACCATGGAATTTGTAGTTGATGAAACATACCTTATGAGATTATTCCCCCGCAGTCTAGGAGGAGAAGCTATGGAATGGTTTTCATGATTACCCCCGACCATCAAATCCTTTCAAGAATTGGCTGATAAATTTGTCTCCAATTATAGTTTCAATTGTGACTTTAAAGTGACCATGACAAACCTTTTCAACACCAAACAAAAACCAGGAGAATATTTTGTGTCATTTTTATAAAGATGGATACATTTAACAAAACAATTACCTTATGTCATTCCTGATCAAGAATTGGTTGACCTCTTTTGTTGAAATTTGAACAAAGAAATTGGAAGGGAACTTCGCCTCAAATGCTTGGATTCCTTTGATGATTCCATAGAAATGGGATTTGAATCGAACAAACTCTCATTGATGATGGAACCATAAAACTTAATAATGACAGAGATCAAAAATCAAATTCAAACAACAAGACACCTTTTTGGGTAAAGAACAAGAATGTAGTCAATGACGGAGTTGTTGATGCAAAAACAACTAAAACATCATCACCTGTTTACAATCTCAAAGGTTCATCTTTAGATAAAGGAAAATAAAAACAAAGAAGTTTCCCTAAACAAAATTTTACACCATTGGGACAATCACTTGAATCCGCATTAAAAGAACTTCTTGAAATCAATATTATAATGCTACCTGAAATAAAGGAATATAATCCACAAGTCAAACCCCCATGGTGGAATGAGAATCACTTTTGCGACTATCATAGACATAAAGGACATAAGACTAATAGTTGCAATAAACTTCGACATCTAATACAGGACCTTATAGATGATGGTAAGATAGTGGTTGACGGACACACTCCTTCGGGTAACTCTGATCGCGAGGTGTTTAAGAACCCTTTCCCTAAGCATGACAAGGATGAAGGAAAGGCCCTTGAATCTAGTGATGGTGTGAACTATAATTCTACTAAGTATGACTATACCATACATAACATCAGTGAGGTTGATAATCATGTAAACAATTTCATTATAAAAGGAAAAGAACCTGATTGCAAGGTTACTACCCACAAAGGCACAACCACCCTTAAAGGTCCTAATTCAAAACACACTACACCAACTTCACAATATAACCTCATAGAGAATTTAGGAAAAACACCCACGTAAATTTCCATACTTGAGCTACTACGCCTATCTCCTGAGCATAAAGCTATTCTAGATAAAGCGCTTGCTATTGCTACAGTGCCTACAAACCTACATGTAGACCAATTCCAAGATATGGTGGGATATATCACCTCGCGTTACACTATCACTTTCACTGAAAATGTTGATTCATCCCCTCGACAACCACATAATGCAGCTTTACACATTGACGTCTTTATAAATAATTCCAAGATCAAGCGAGTTCTAATAGACGAAAGTGCAGGTCTTAATATTTGTACCCAAGAATTGATCACAAAATTGGGGTTTTCTGAAAATGCAGTTGATCCAAGGAATAAGATTACCATAAAGGCATATGACAAAGAGGAACGCTCATCTAAAGGATTAGTTACTCTACCAATCAGAGTCGGCCCTATGGTAAAGGATGTGATTTTCCAAGTCCTTGATCTCCCACTGACCTATAATATCCTCCTTGGAAGACCTTGGATTCATGCAATGAAAGAAATACCTTCTACATACCATCAGTGCATTGAATTCCCAAACAATGGTGTTGAAATCACAATACAAGGAGATCCCAACCCTTTCATGTACTACCATAATCTAAGTCCTAAAACTGAAATCACAATCCCAAGCAATCGTGAGTCATTTCCTTCCCAAGCATATGTTGATCCTGAGTCCTTAAAAGCATCCTCCTCAAAATCCAAGGAAGTTGAGACCAAAATACAAGTAAAAGAACAAGTAGTGGGAGAATATACTTTGAATCATGCCCTTTACATTAGAAAGTCACCTTTATCTCCCCATACCTATGGTAAACCATGAATGACTAAGACCACATCAGATGTAGAGACTATGATGACTTGTAAATTAACCAAACTCAAAAAATGGGGAGTCCTCTCTAACGAAGTAGAAGAAGTTGATCTCCTGAAATGGCTATACAAAGATGAGGATACAAAAAAAGAACAAACTGAAATGAAGATACCTATTGGACAATATGGTAAAGGTTTTGATCTTATGAAACAAATGGGATATGATGGTAAAAGTCCTCCCGGCTTACAGAAATAGGATATCTTAGAACCAATGCAACCTACTCATATGCAAAAAGTCCCTAGTTTTGGATATGATGCACAGAAAGATAAGACCTTGAGTACCACATGTAATTCAAGTAAGGAAGTAGAGTCCTCTAATGCTACACAAAAAAATGAGGAAAGTACCATCGATGACTTCATTGAAATTTATGACTATGATAGTATCCCTACCCCTGAACTTGATCATAACATTTGTACCCTTGAATCCATTCAAATTCTTGATTCAAATCATGATCCTTTACCCTTGATTCACCCCGAACTCATTGATTTAGATCAGAAGGGACCACCACAACTGGATGTATTTTGAAATGATGAGGCAATCGTAAACTTTTTGGGAGCACGAGAAGATACACCTTTTGAGGATCATAAGATAGGTTTCACTATAGAACTCAATAGTGCGGCTTACTTTGGGGAGGGTGCCAAGCCTTTCAGTCACAAAATTATTGAAAATATAAATAGGTCTTCTAGTGATAACCACCCTGTGGCACTATTAGACCCGAAAAAAGTAAAAATAAAGGACGTATCCAAGGGTGAAAACCTCTTTGAGGCGCCTGTGTATGGAAGAATTGACACACTTCCCTTAGCATTATATCATGAAAAGTCATCTATGCTAGTGGAGAAGACAATACCAGCTAACTTGGGTACAAAAGAAAAACCAAAGATAATTCATCTAGTAGAATCATTAACATATGAAGAGAGAATAGAGCATATACAGTTTTACAAGGAAAGACAAGTCAACTTTGTGTGGTCCTATGCAAATATGCTAGGACTTGATCTAGATCTAGTCATGCATCACTTGTCTTTGCCACCGGGGGAAAAACCCATTAAACAAAAGTTGAGAAAAATGCACCCGCATATTGCTCTATTGGTAAAAGCCAAATTACAAAAGTTGCTAGATGTGGGATTTATAAGACCTATTGACTATGCTGATTGGATTTCAAATTTAG
The DNA here is from genome assembly GCA_007115665.2 of Sequoiadendron giganteum. Lineage (NCBI taxonomy): Eukaryota > Viridiplantae > Streptophyta > Pinopsida > Cupressales > Cupressaceae > Sequoiadendron > Sequoiadendron giganteum. The sequence goes on from CM021102.1 coordinate 215,512,145, forward strand.
TACCGGTTTCAAAACCTGATGGGGTCATCTGAATTTGCATGGATTTTAGAGATTTAAACAAAGCTTGTCCAAAGGATGAATTTCCCCTTCCAAACATTGACATGATAGTGGATTTGATAGCAAGACATGAAATGTTATCCCTCATGGACGGTTTCTCAGGCTATAATTAGATTAAAATAGCTCTTGAAGATCAAATTAAGACAACATTCACTTGTCCTTGGGTAACCTTCCATTGGAATGTCATACCCTTTGGGTTGAAGAACGCCAGAGCTACCTACCAACGTGCAATGACCACTATCTTTCATGACATGATGCATATATATCTAGAAGACTATGTAGATGATTTGTTGGGAAAATCTTACACGAGAGTTGGACATCTAGAGATAATGGATACACTTTTCACAAGATTAGAAAAATACAAAGTCCGATTGAATCCCTAAAAATGTGCCTTTGGGGTAACCTCTGGGAAAATCCTTGGATACATTGTCACATCTAAGGGAATTGAAGCTGATCCTGCAAAAATAAAGGCTATACTTGAAATGCCTCCACCTAAGAATATCAGATAGTTGAGATCATTACAAGGAAAACTTCAATCTATTCACTGCTTTATATCAAAACTCGTAGATAAATGTCAACCCTTTTCAACATCTATTACACAAGAATGTTCCATTTAGATGGGATGAAAAGTGTGAACAAGATTTTCAAAAAATCAAAGAGTATTTGATGACACCACTAGTATTAGTACCTACCATAGATGACAAGCCTTTACTTCTGTATATATCCACAACCACCATAGCACTAGGGGCACTTTTGGCACAACATGATTCTGAAGGAAAGGAATTTGCAATCTATTACATTAGTCGCACTCTAGTGGGATATGAGCTCAATTATAGTTCTATTGAAAGAGCATGCCTTGCTGTAGTTTTTGCATCCCAGAAGTTGCGACATTACATGCTTACACACCAGACAAAGCTCATTGCAAAAATTGATCCTCTTAAGTACCTCTTGAGCAAAGCAGCACTCACGGGTCGATTAGCTAAATGGGTGATGATTCTTAGTGAGTTTGATATTGAGTACGTAGAAAGAAAATCAATCAAAGGACAAGCTATAGCAGATCAGCTTGTTGATGCTCCTGTGAAAGATAATCATCCTCTTATTACCGAATTTCCTGATGAATCGATCTTCAACATGGAATTTACACATCTATGGAATTTATATTTTGATGGATCCTTCACACAAGGTGGTTCAAGTGTTGGAATTCTCTTTGTCACTCCACAAGGGGATTGTATACTTAAAGCTTACAAGATACAGTTTCCATGCACCAACAATATTGTAGAATATGAGGCCTTACTTTCTAGGCTTCGTATGGTGATGCAATGGAAAATCCTAGAGTTGTGTGTTCTTGGTGACTCTTAGCTAGTGATCAGACAAGTTAATGATGAATACAAAAAAATGATGAAAAATTAATGCCTTACAAAAGAATGGTGGATGAATTCAAGGCCTATTTCACATCAATTTCCTTTGAGAAAATTCCTTGAGATAGCAACCGAGTTGCTGATGCAATGGCAACAATTGGTTCACTTGTGGAAATGCCAAGCAATGCTGCCTACTGCGAGTTCTTGGTAGAGCCTCTATTGGAACTTGCTTACAATATACTACAATTTAAAATGACCAGCCTTATTGTTGGTCCTAATTCTCATGGTATGGCGATATTTATACCTATCTCCAAGATAACACCTTGCCATCGGATCTATCCAATAAATCCCATAAAATATTTATTCGTCAAGCTTCTCGCTATCTAATCTTAGCCAATACCATTTACCACTGAGGTCTTTATGGTACATTACTTAGATGTCTTGAGCATGACGAGAGAAAAGCTGCTTTACGAGAAGTACATGAAGGTATATGTGGGGCACATTCTAGTGGTCCTACCTTAGCCAAGAAACTCTTGCGTATGGGTTATTATTGGCCTAAAATGGAAACAAATTCTTATCAATTTGTTAAAAAATGCAAGCAGTGACAAAAACATGCAGACTCGATACATGCTCCTACATAGGAATTACAGTCTCTTGCTACACCATGGACCTTTGATCAGTGGGGACTTGATCTTGTGGGCAAGATCCATCCACCTTCATCCAATGGTCATACGTTCATTCTTGTTGCCACAAACTATTTCATGAAATGGATTGAAGCCGTTCCTCTCATTCATATCTCTGGAAAACAAATAGCCACTTTCATACTAAACTACATCATCTATCATTATGGTGTTCCTTTATCCATCATCACAGATAATGGACGTCCATTCAAAAATTAAGATGTCAGTGAACTCTGTGAGAAATTCCATATACACCATCATTTCTCCACACCTTACTATCCTCAAGGTAATGGCCAGGCTAAGGCCTCTAACAAAACCATTCTTAAAATTCTTAAAAAGACGGTCAATGAAGCTGGTTGAGATTGGCATATTTAGTTGAATCCTACCTTGTGGGATTATCACACAAGTGTCCACTCTCCTACATGTGCTACCCCCTATGCCCTTGTCTATGGATATGAAGCCATATTTCCCATCGAGGTTGAGTTACCCTCTTTGTGCGTCTCCTTGCGCAATCACATCAATGATGAAGAATACTGAGATTCCCGTTTGCAGGACTTGGAGCTATTAGATGAACGAAGACAAACTGCTTTTAACCATCTTAGAGCATATCAACAACGAATGAGTCAAAGTTATAATCAGAAAGTGAAACCACACACATTTGAGGTTGGAGATCTTGTCCTCCGTGAAAATCCTCGCAATCAACAAGATAGAGAAAAGAAGGGTAAATTTGAGGCTAACTGGTTGGGCCCATACATTATCACTGTTGTGTATGGATCTGGGGCATACTAGTTATCTACTCTAGAAGGTGAATTTCTTAACAATCCCATCAATAGTATGCATATTCGCAAGTTTTATACTTGAGTACTTTAGAGGGTACCCTCTCTTAAAGTCCTAAAAAAATTCAAAAAAATACAAAAAAATGGAAAAAAGTCCTAAAAAAATACAAAAAAATGAAAAAAGAAAAAGTAAAGAGAAATCATTTTGTTAAGTGGTGAAAACCACTTCACTGGCACCTTGAGCAAGTAACATGGTGAAAACCGAGAAATCGGCGCCATGTGTAGAGGCTTTGCTCCTCTTTCCTTTGGAGCTCTACTTGATCTTTTCATCCCATTTTTCATTCACCCTCCACTTCATAATATTCTTTTCACACTCACCATGGCTTGTGAATTGTTTGACAATCCCCTCACTTGCTCGCTTTTTCATGCATACTAGGTTGGCCCTATCCCTCACTGGGGCATTTTCCTCAACCTTAGCCATGGGTTAGGATATTGAGCATCTTGCAGTAAGAGAAACTACCCTCTTTGTTTGTCTGCTCGCTTGAGATCCATCTCTTTCTGTTGTAAAATGTCCTGAAAAAATCCATAAAAATCATAAAATGTCTTTAAAAAATCCATAAAAATCATAAAATATCTTGAAAAAATCCATTAAAATCATAAAATGTCTTGAAAAAATCCATAAAAATCATAAAATATTCCAAAAATCTAAAAAAATCAAATATCCCATAAACCCCAAAAAAATCAAATATTCCAAAAATCCAAAAAATCAAATAACTTCAAAAATCCCTCAACAATGACACTTACAGCTCACCACATATCTTTGAACTTCAACAAAATCAAAATGCACCATGACTGATAATAAAAAAAACATACCTACCAATCCATCTTGCAAATCCAACCAAACACACACAACCGTTCCAAGAATCAGTTCTACATTGAAGAATGACGCATGTTTGTTTGTTGGTCTTTGATTATTTTATGATTTTATCTTTGGTGGCATGTATTTTAGCTTCTCTAGGATGTCTGGGACTAGAGAGGCGATGATGGGGCATGTTCACTTGTTTGTTGTTTGTGGATTGTTTCTTATTCATAGGACGACTCGTCTTAAGACATGATTGTCTAAAACCATCGAGGACCTATGAGTCTAGTGTGGATGAGAGCATTCCTTGTCTGATAGTGTCTTCCATGCAATAAGTATTCAGGTCATCTAGGGTCCTTATACCTAGATGCTTATACTTCATTACTAAATAAAAACACAAATAGTATTCAGGTCGTCTAGATGTTCATGTTATCTAGACACTTATACTAATTTGCGACATAATAAGCTCAATGATGATAAAAGCACTTAAAACGCACAAGAGGCTTCATCACCTTCATTTTCTCCCATCTTGCATCTTCCATTTATTGCATTTCATTTTCTTCATCTTTCTTGTCGCAGAGAAATCAATCAACTTGCATCTCCAAATCTCATGTCCCCTTAATCAATCAATCAATCATTCTATCAACTTTTCTTGCGCTTGCATCAATCTCAATCAACTTCATCAGCTCATCAACTCGGCTATACTGATCATTTCCATCAATTGTTCAGTTACGCCTATCAATTGTGCATTTCCATCAAATTTACATCACTACTTTATCACTTATGCAATATCAAGTATCTAATCATTTTCTTGACATCTATCGAGAGATTAATATTCATACAACTTGTCTGATCAATCTCTCGAGGGGGCATATCATTCTTATCATATTCCTTACCAAGATATATCAGGGGCATGTATCGGTTGATCAATATTTTTCTTTGAAACAATGCGACAAGCTGCATTGTCTCAAAGAGGGGCAAAATGTAGACACTCAAATTTGTCCTCACAATCATCACATTATTCGTGTATTGATTAAAATGATCAATTCATTCAATACTTTCTTCTATTCATGCATTTCATCAAATCATTAAATCATCTCATTATCGTTTGCATCCATCGCATTATCATTTTGCACTATCATTCATTATCATAATAAATTCATTATCATAATCATTCACTGACATTTCATAATAAAACTATATTATCATTTAAATGACATCGCTTGCATATATCGTCCACCTCATATTGCATTTCGTTAAATCATCACATCATTAAAATATTATCACCACATGATCATTCATAATGCATAATAAATCATAATCATTCATAACCCATTTGCATAATAAGTCATAAAAATCATTTCCATATTAAATCAATTATCATCCATAATTGTTTCATATTCATCTCCATTAATAAATCAATTATCATAGTCATTGATTATTATTTCATAATAAACTAATTATCATAACTTGCATATTAATCATATCATTTGCATAAATCATTCATGAAATATTACATTTTAGTAAAGCATCTTTAATCATTTTATTCATATTTAATCATTTAGGTACATTTTAATCTAATAACCCTTTATCACTTTCATTCTCATCCATAACATTTAACCCAACAATGTGGGATAATGACATTTCCTTCTCCCACATTTCATCTTCAACCCCTCTCCATCATCAGGGAACTCCTATTTAAATGGGATTCTCCTCTCATTTTAGTTCTCACAAATTTACATACTTATATCATCTTTGCATCTTGATTACATTTCTCATTTACCATAGCCTCTTTATTACATTTTGTGCTCATAAAATATGAGAGCAAATGCATGAATAAAGATCTTGGTGATAGGGAGACAATGGAGATTGATTTCTTTTAAAAACATTGTTTTGTTTCTGTATTTTAGATTTGTATTTCTGGTTTTGCTTTTAATTAGAATGGCTCTATTGATGTGGGCTGAAATGGTGGTTCTTACTCCATAGAATCATGCATTTTTCTGGCTCTACAATCAACATATGTTGAGGCTTGGTCTTACATTTCACAATGATACTAACAATTCAAATCAAACGCAACCCACAATCCATGAAATCATTGATAAATCACTCAACATCATAACCATGACCCTCAAAATCATGAACTAGGGTTTATCTATGAATGCATTTATCATCCCTCAATCCTTAAAACTACAAAAAAATCGATTATTTATGTTCAAATATATGGGTCAATGCAAGATCATTGGGGTCCAAACTATCCCTTAAGTGGCAATTAAAATTTAGAAAAACATAGCTAGACAATTTGACATAAAAATTTGAATAGGTGATTAAAATAATTTGAAAAATATGTAAGAATAATATTTGTAGAAAATTGAATATAGTTTCTGGATGCTGGCAAGAAGTTGAGTCCACATTTTGGCCAAAAAGTGGAAGTCTTTTTCCTGATTTTCAGAATTTGACACATTTGACCTTAAAATTTGAAGCACTTCGAGATGGAATCTTCAAAAAACTCACTAATTATAAAATGTAGTACTCGGAGTCTTGTTTCCAAATATTTAATTTATTTCAATACTTAGATGGTACAAATTGAGTTTCAATAGGCGTTTCTAAAAACCACTATTTAAAAGTCACTTTTTTTTACCATACCATGCACGTGTACGCCATCCATATTTTGATTAGCCATATTTGTCATTTTGAAAATTCGTCGCGTACATCAAGCATAAGATGACCTAAACTTATCTTTTTTGATTTTTTTTTTAAATTGAAAAGAATTGTCTGAAGTATGTTCTCGTGCAATCCGTTCATGAAAATTTTATGTTGATAAATTTTTATTAAAATAGTAAAAAACCCTAATATTTAAAGTTTATGGACCAGTTTCATCAAAAATTAATTGAAAAAATAAAATAAAAATCCAATTGTAATTTTTTTTACATATTTGGAATCTGCACTATCTCATCTATATGGGTTTTAATTTTGTCGAAAAATTCTATAAAAAAAGTTGCCAGCCATATGTCCAAACTTGGTATTTTTCTCTGACATTGTTAGGACCTTCAACTTGCAGGTCAAACCAAGTTGAAGGCCTAGGTTTAGATTCCCAATGCTTTTCCCGAACCAGAATACAAGCCGAAAACCCGACCACAAAGCAAATGGCATTTCATTTTTTAGAAACGAGATCTTGTTTCTTAATATTAAATGTGGTTACCGTTGACAGGGAAATGAGACCCCGCTTTATAAACGGGATCTCGTTCCTTTGTCAATGGTCCCACATTTAAAATTGGGGAACAAGATCTCGATTATAAAATGCTATCCCATTTTTAATAAGCGGGATCCCATTTTTAATAAGCGAAATCCCGTTTTATATAAATGGGATCCCGTTTATTTTTAACCGTTTTTAAAAAATTTATTGGAAAATTTTATTGTGAAGTCTGCAACTTCACATGGTCCAGCCTACTACGACATATTGAGCTATTTTTTTCAACTTTTGTCTTTACAGGCGGTGAACTTGCATTTTGGATTAATTATTTCAAAGGAGGCATCATGTAAATCATTTTTGAAGTGGAATTGTGTTAGTTTTCTACTCGTTTGGAGGAATAAAAGGTCTTCAACTTGCAATATGGATTGAATTTTTGAAAGGAGGCATGAAGAAAATAGTTTTTTAAGTGGAATTGTGGTAGTTTTCAACTTGTTTTGAGGAACACAAGAGGAATAATTTTGTCCTCACAAGTGTTCAGCTTGCAATTTGGATTGAATTTTTTGAAGAATTTCACTATTGACATTCATTTGTGCTTGAGAATTTTATAATCATGGGTTCACAAGCTTGTAATAAGAGGAAAGATAGGAAGATATTGACTCCTGAATAAATTCAAGCAAAGAGAGAGAAGGAGAAACAAAGACAAAGAGAAAGAAGAATGAGAATTAAATCAATGAATGATGGTGGGCCATCCAATTCCACAACTATTGAAGATGAAAACATTGAGGAGACCATGGTTGTAGACGAAGCTAATTTGCAAGAAGTCAATTTGGAAAATAATATGATTATACAAACAAGTCCTACTATGTCTTCAAATCCCCCTTTTAAGGATATAGAGAATGTTTCAATAGGCACAAATTTAGGTACATCTTCAAATCCACATGCTAGTGAAATGGTAAATTTGTATGTAGAAGTTTTACAAGTTGTTGGACTTAATGATGTTGACATTGATAATATTTAGAGAGATGAAAAATTTCTAGAATTTGTTGAAAATGAGAAAGAAAAATATTTTGTTGAAAATGAAAAATGAGAATGAAAAATCTTTTGTTGAAAATGAAAATGAAAAATATTTTGTTGAAAATTAAAATGAGAATGATCCTTTTGTTGAAAATGAAAACGAAAACCATTTTGTTGATGAAAATGAAAATGAAAACCAAAACCATTTTGTTGATGAAAATGTAAACTGTTTTGAAGTTGAAAATGAAAATGAAAATGAAAATCTACAATGTGATGTTGAATTTAATGATTTTTTTTAAAAAAAAAATTGAAAATAATGTTTTGGATAATCTTCCAGGTATGATTTCTTGGAGGCAAATAAGAACACATGCGAATAGAATATACAAAAAATCTTTTATTGTAAAAAGCTTGCATTTCAATGTCAACTAATGATGCAATTGATGAGAATGCAAAAAATGAGGAAAATAATGAAAAAGTTAGGCTTTTTTGTTGGAACCAAAAAGGAAAGACCAATCATTAAAACATGTTATGTCTACTGTTGCTAGTGCCATTCAATCTATTGGAAAAAATAGTTGATCTAAAGATAAAAATGCAACAAGAAGAGCTATAACAACTGCTATAGTTAATAAAGCGACTTTGAATAAAAAATGGTAAGAAAAATTAGCAAAGTTTTAAAAATACATCCTAAAACATTGCTAAGAGAAGCAAAAAGAAGAGAAAGTATAGAAAATGATCCTATCAACCAATGTTGGAGTTTCAGTGGTCGACTCCCGAGGTTTGATATGGAATTGAATGTTGAAATTAAATCTTTGATCAAAAAATACTGGCATGATAATACTAGGGTATCATCTAATGCTAGAGATGTGTTAAAATTAAGGGTGGGGTCCAAAAATTGCGATCCTCACCCAAAACACCTATTAGATACAACACAAATCAAATTTTATAGAAATTTTTGTGGTGATTTAGTGTTACCCGGTAATATTAAAATAAGTCAAAGGTATTTTGAAAAATGTAAACCTTGGTGCGTAAAAATTAATAAGAAACAAATATCTTGTTGTTGTAAAACGCATGTTCAATTTTATTATTTTTATAATGTTTTTCGATATATACGTTGTACCTTGCTTACTAAAATGATTATAAAGGAATGTGGTACTAATATGCCACCTAAATAAATAAGGGAGTTTATATCAGGTTTGTTTTGTGAAAGATCTAATGGTAAATTGTTTTATTTAAGTTCTTGTATTTTTGGACAATGCATTAGCTATGGAAATCTTTCATTTTTTAGAATTTGTATGCATGAAAGTGTTGATAATGATTTTAGACAACAATTAGTAGATGTTAAAATATTTAAGAATGTTCACTATTCTTTAAAAGATGGAAAAATAGGAAAGTGATGTGATTTAGTTACAGAAAAAGTTAGTGTACATGCATTCACGAGTGAATTTAAGAATAAGATTGTGCCAAAATATTTCATGTATTCTCAACATGCTTGATGGCTTGATGGCCAATTTCTCACATGTAGAAACACATTTCCAATTGGTAGTATACTTTATGTGGTTGATTTTGCGTAAAATTATACTCTAGCTCCGCAAGAGGAAATTCAATCACAGTATTATAATTCAGTGCAAGTAGCTATGTTTGTCCATATTGTTTATAGACATGCAGATGATAGCACTGAGGATGATAGAAAAGTTTTGAGGGATTATCATTTTTATTTGAGTGACAACCGGTTACACTTGTTAGAGTTTGTTCAATACTGTTTCAATATATTTTATAGAAATTTAAGAGAAAGAGGAATCCAAATGACAGAAAACCTAATATGGTCAAATAATTGAACTAGGAAGTTCAAGAATGCTCGAATGTTCTATTGGTTAAGTAGGATTCACAAGGAAATTAATGTCCAACATATATGGATTTTTTTTGAAGCTGGGCATGGTAAAGGAGAGCATGATGGAGCTGGCGCGTGTGTCAAAAGAATCCTTACTAGAGAACAATTAAAATTTGAGGATGTAGTAAAATTTAAAGATGCACGTGACATTGTGGATTGGTGCAATACAAGGTTATCTGCACCTGGTTTGAGTGAGTACTCTATAGTTCATCGATTTTTTTTGTTGGTTGAAGAAGAGAACATTGTACCTAGAGTTGACTATGAGACAATCAGTGGATCTACTAAATGACATTCATTTAGGAGTTCGACAACAAGCACATGGACTATCTGGACAAGGGAACTTGCATTCTTTTATCAGTTTTGTATCTCAGGAGATTGGGGAGCATATGAAAATAAAGAATGTGTTGAACAGTGGGAGCAAAGATCGTTGACACGTACACAAGAACACGATCAATATGAAAGAAATATTGAAGAAAATGATCAAGTGTTTGCGTCTGAAGACTATGACCATTTTCAGACCTTGTACAAGAAGGTAATTTAATTTAATTTTTTTCATTTTATTTCACTTTATTAAGTTATTTTGTAATACTAAATTATTTATATGGATATGCGCAAGTTATTAAATCAAATTTTGTTTGCAGAACATGTGTATGTTGTTGTTGCACCTGAGGGAAATGAAGACGAAACAAAATATTGGTTGGCTCGTTGTGTGGAGACTAAACATAAGTTAATAAAACCTCGAGAAGATGATGATGGCTATCATTAACCAACATGTACGATGATCCTCTTAAGACATCCCATTAAGCAAATTTTGATAACAAGTTTTTGATCCCCTTAAGAATTTTTTTAGAACAAGTCTTTGATCCCCTTAAGAAAATTTTGAGAACTTATTTGATAATGGTTTTCATGTTTTCCAATAGGATCGATGGTGGTTGTTGGAACTTGGCTACGAAAATACCTGACAAGGAAGAATGGTCTACCTGCATTTGAAGATTATGAAACACATAAAAGATCATACACTATTCATATTTGGTGGTGGCAACAAAAATAAAACTAGATCGGTATCGTGGAAGACCTACAAATAAAGTGCTATGGAAAATTTCTATGGAAGAGCATGAGACAATCATAGATGCATTGCAAAAAAGAGAGGATGCAGATGGTACAATGGAATAAGTAAATATAGTTTTAGTTTTATATTGTCCTTTTAAATAGATTAAATACATGTTTCAATATTGGTCAAGTATGTTATTAGTTGAAATTGATTTAAAAATTGTCCTTTATAGACCCTTAAGCCATAATCACAAAAAGGATCTAGTCCATGCAGATTCAACCTAGACAACATGGAATACTTGGTAAAAACAAGTAATTATTAGTTAAATTATATTTAAATACACGTTTTGATTATATATTGATATTGCTTGTATATTAGTAATTAAAATTGATTTATTATCCTTTTTTGTATCTTTAACCCATCATTGCATTGATAGATCATACTTTGAAACAAAAAGGAGAGGATGCCTAGATTCAACCTACACACATGTGTGGAATAATTTTAAATGTAGGTGCTTGAGTTGTGTACATATAGATATTTTTATATAAATTAAAATATGTATGTTTTTATTATTTCATTGATATTGCTTGTACCTTTTTGATATAAGGTGGCGTGAAGACCTACTACATTCCGGGCACGAGTTTGAGATGTTCTTGAGATGACATATCCAAATTTTGTAAATATTATTTTGAGATGACATATATGTGCATACATACTTACACAATTAAACATTTCAAGTTCAAATTACAAATACATGTACATAACCCTTAAGACAACCTATAAATTAGTGATGGATGCTATAATTTGTTTTGACAACTTATAAATTAGTAAATTGGATGCTATTATTTGTTTTGACAACTTATAAATTAGTGTTGGATGCTATTGTTTATAGAATTTATTAATGTTTTTGTTCTCTAATCTTGTATAAGTTCATTGACTAATTATCGCTAATTATTGAATGTACATTTCATTTTGGGATCACTAAATTTATAAAGTACAAATATTAAAATGTCCTAATAATTTCAACTTTATTTTCATATTTATATTTAATTTCACATTAATGTCCTATATTAATGTCTTGACTATGAACATAAAATGCATAAATGTACATGTGTAAATTAAAATTTCAAACAATATAATAAAGTCCATAATTTACAACATATTAAGTGCATGAAAGTGCATGAAATAAAGTCCATCAGAGTGTAAAACCCATGAACTAAAGTCCAGCAAAGTACTTGACCCATGAAATATAAAGTCCAACAAAGTACATGAGAAATCAAATACGTAGTCCATAAAATAATCAAATATAACCCATAAAATCATGTTTAGGTCATGTATTGTCTCTATAATGAAGAGACCTCTTCACACCATGTGGACTATGCGGATGACCTGAAACACTCTGTACAAGAGAAAGACGAAATCAAATGTAAGATGATGAAAAATGATTTAATGACAATTTAATTTATAATTCATCATAAAATTAAATTACCATCATATCTGGGTCTAGATGCTTTGGTGCACTTGAACCAACCTCTAAATTCTCTGAATTAATCTACATAAACAAGACAAAGAAAGTTGAAATTAGATGTAAGTCTACAATTAAAAATTATTTAATTCAATTTAATTTATAATTGATCATATTTTAATTGTACCGTATTCTGAGGTTGTGCACCCTCTACTCCAGGACCTGTTTGTACATGCTCAACTGCAACTTGTGTCTCCTGCTAGATAAAAGAAAAATAATTTAAAACATGTATTAGCTCATGTATTATATATATATATATATATATATATATATATATATATATTCAATTTTAAATTTTAAATTAAAGTTATTCAGAATATATAATTTGTAATTGACTTTAAATATATAATAAAAAATTTAAATTACCATGATATTTGGAGCATGCTCTACATGTCCTCCTGGAGGTGTAATCATAACCATAGCAGAAATTCGCACTAACAAAGTCCTACAAGATCAAATTTAAAGCATGCATACTCGAATTAGGTTTATATATATATATATATATATATATATATATATATATATTCAAATTTGCACATTTTGTGTAGAATTTAATTTAAACAACCTAAAAATTAGAGGCCTCACGAGTAGCCGCAACATCTAATGTTTGCTCAATGCCCATTCTCATTTTTGTATCAACCTAGACATACATGTAGACATTTTTAACGCTTATAATATTTACAAGCATGCACATGAATAAGTATACTAATACAAAGTTAAACAATTTACAATATAAATGTACCTGCCCCTGATCTATGATGCCTGATAGTTGAGGAGTGCTCGACAACCCCTCGGGTGGAATCGACGTGGAAGCCGATTGACTCCCCTAAACCAACATAAATATTTTAAACATATGTTCATGATTCAATTATAAATTTGAAACTCAAGTTAAAAATAATTTCATATATAATTTAGAAAATTGAAATCAAAATACCCCAAAAGGGTTGCCGACTAGTACTGGTCTTGATGTATGTACTCGTGGAGCTGATGATTGCCTCATCATCAGTGCCATCTATACACCAAACAGTTTGATTGTTAAAATGTATTGCAAAATTTCTTTGATATATGTATGTATTCATTAAAATTCTTATAAAATCAACATGTAGATGGATATTTATACCTGTGTCACAGTGTCCTTAGGGTGATGGTTTGTTGTAAGAAATTCTATAAATGAACTGAGGCGACTAGATAAACCACTAGAATCTTCACGTCCACCTAAACTAGGTGTGGCATGATCGGGTCCATAGCATAATTGATGGCAACTAGTACATACATGTGGGACCCTTGACACTCCTGGAGTGGTACTCAAGCCGACTCCATAAAAAACTCCTCCATCATCATCGTATCTATTCTCCCTACTTGCTATCACAAAAGCATGTTGATCAAGGTCTCTTGCAAGTGTATGAAGATATCCTAATGTCAAGACCACCACACATTGATGCACAGATGCAGGAATGGAAGGACCAGAAGCAACAACAAGGGGTTGTGCATGCATGGGGCATTGGGGATCAACCCTTGCCCCTAACCTCTGTTGTGGCATGCCGCCACCAACACCCTGAAATGATTTAAAATCAAAATAATTGGGCTTTTGGCCCATAACAAACTCTACATATAATTTCCTCAAAAAATACAATGGGACCTCCCAATTAGCCTGTGGTGGATTTTCAAAAACCATATACCATCAATCCCAAAAATGTGTACTAATTTGTGGATGTATACACCACCTCATGGATATTCTAGATTTATTGGGAGGAATGGACTGCTGAGTAATAGGGTCAAGAAAGTAAGGGGCTAGGTGGGCTTTTGTTATTTTAAGGTCTAAAATTTATTTATAGGAGAGACTGTCTGCATAAAATTATTTCATCTACTCTCTCTCTCGTCGATGCCTATCTAGATCAGAATTAATTGTCCTAATGGCATCCACAACGTTTTTCATCACAAATGCAAAACGTCTCACATGTGGAGGAATCAATGCTTGAGTATGCATAACATTGATTTGATTATGAATGGATGCAACTTGATCATTTATGCATTCTCGCAAGCGAGCCTCATCATATGCAACAGGTGCTGGAGGTGGGATATTAGGTTGAGGGGGTGGAGGGGGAGGTGGAGGTGGCTTAGGTGCTGGATTGAGGATATCATCGATGCTAAATTGATCCATGATATCAAATATAAGTGTGCATCTGCATTAAATTATAGAAAATTAACATACAAACTTACAAAATTACAAGTACATATATACATTGATTGAAATTGAGTATGTGCATACAAAATTCAAAATGTAACATGTACATACATTTAAAATAAAAAATACGATGCATTATTTGCATGCATACATCAAACTTACAAAATTATAAGTACATATACATTGATTGAACTTGAGCATGTGCATACACAATTCAAAATTTAACATGTACATACATTTAAAATAAAAAATACGATGCATAATTTGTAGGCATACATCATTCAACTAAACTATGTACATACGTACAAATTTCAAAATTTAAGATCTAGAACTATGCAATTTTAATACATGTACATACTAAAAAATAAACTTGAAACATTCACAAAAAGATAATTTTATGTCTAGCACACACACACACACACATACATACATACATATATATATATATATATATATATATATATATATATTACATTTTTCCAATAGGAGAAATCATGATCTAGTAGATAGTCATAAAATATATACTATTATAAATTCATCATTATAAGTTCATAAATTCCACCAAATTCATAAATTCATGTCACTAAAAATATCCATTTGGAACCAAAATCATGTAAATTCATGTCACTAAAAATATCCATTGAACCAAATTCATAAATTCATAATTATAAGATCATTGTCTTAATTTAGAAATTATTGTGGCTCTCAATTGCATCTCTTCATTTCTTTATGTTTTCCTTTTCAGAATCGGAAGTTCTCCTCTCCTCTAGCCATTGTCGATGCTCATCTAAGATCCCATCCATAGCCCTAACAATATCAACAATGGTTTGCATCCTATATGCAAACATCCTCACAGGTGGTACGATACATTCTTAATTTTGAATAATGTTGATTTGATCTTGGATGGTTCTAACATTGGCATTGATTTGCGCTTGCAAGTGAGAACCATCGATTGCAGGTGGTGGAGGTGGGGGTTATGAGGTGGAGTGGGTGGAGGTGGAGGTGAAGGTGGTGGAGATGCTTGGCGTGGAGGCGGATTATGAATATTATTGAATCAATCTATGCGATCTCTAAGATATAAGTGAACCTGCATTAGATTTGTAATTTCAAAATGTAAGATACATGTTTAGGAAATACCCTTAAACCATTCAATATAAATGACCTAATTGAATACAAATGATAGAATGAGTAAGCCTCATTTATTTCTAAGGCATGTTACTTGAATGGAAAAATAATTAACTAAATTAATAAAGAACAATTTATGAATGCTTTACGGTTTACAGTTTAGAGTTTAGGATTTAGGTTTCAGGGTAATAGGATGGCTTAAGGGGATCTATGTAGTAAGGTCCTAGTACAAAATGACATGACTTAAGTGAATAAAATTTGGTGAAGATTCCCAAGACAACCAAATTTCATTAAGGTCCAAGGCAACTTCACCAAATTTATTCACTTGAGCCATGTCATTTTGTCCTAGGACCTTACTAGAGATTGATCCCCTTAAGCCATTCTATCACCCTAAATCGTAAATTGATCAACCTAGATCATGAAATCTCATTCATTTTATAATCTTACACGATCTTATATTATTTTTAAATTTGGTTTCCTTGGGCAACTTCACCAAATTTTTAGAACTTATTTGATCCCCCTTAAGACATCTTGAAGTATGGCTTAAGGGGATCTATGTAGTAAGGTCCTAGTACAAAATTACATGGCTTAAGTGAATAAAATTTGGTGAAGATTCCCAAGGAAACCAAATTTCATTAAGGTCCTAGGAAACTTCACCAAATTTTATTCACTTGAGCCATGCCATTTTGTCTTAGGACCTTACTAGAGATAGATCCCCTTAAGCCATCCTATCACCCTAAGCCGTAAATCGATCAACCTAGATGATGAAATATCATTCATATTATAATCTTGCACGATCTTATATTATTGTTAAATTTGGTTGCCTTGGGCAACTTCACCAAATTTTCAAAACTTATTTGATCCCCCTTAAGACATCCTGAAGTATGGCTTAAGGGGATCTATGTAGTAAGGTCCTAGTACAAAATGACATGGCTTAAGTGAATAAAATTTGGTGAAGATTCCAAAGGCAACCAAATTTCATTAAGGTCCTAGGCAACTTCACCAAATTTTATTCACTTGAGCCATGCCATTTTGTCCTAGGACCTTACTAGAGATAGATCCCCTTAAGCCATCCTATCACCCTAAATTGTAAATTGATCAACCTAGATCATGAAATCTCATTCATATTATAATCTTGCATGATCTTATATTATTGTTAAATTTCGTTGCCTTTGGAAACTTCACCAATTTTTTAGAACTTATTTGATCCCTCTTAAGACACCCTGAATTATGGCATAAGGGGATCTATGTAGTAAGGTCCTAGTACAAAATGACATGGCTTAAGTGAATAAAATTTGTTGAATATTCCCAAGGAAACCAAATTTCATTAAGGTCATAGGCAACTTCACCAAATTTTATTCACTTGAGGCATGTCATTTTGTCCTAGGACCTTACTAGAGATAGATCCCCTAAAGCCATCCTATCACCTTAAACTGTAAATCGATCAACCTAGATCATGATTTATCTCATTCATATTATAATCTTGCACGATCTTATTAAATTGTTAAATTTGTTTGCCTTGGGAAACTTCACCAATTTTTCATAACTTATTTGATCCCCTTAAGAAATGTCATGTTAGGACCCCTTAAGACATCGGTTTACGGTTTATGGTGATATGATGGCTTAAGGGAATCTATGTCTAGTGAGGTCCTAGGACAAAATGACATGGATCAAGTGAATAAAATTTGGTGAAGTTGCCCAAGGCAACCAAATTTTATTAAGGGCCTAGGAAAAAATGATGGCTTTAGACTTTAGGAAAGTATTCTAAGTGAAAATGATTTTTATCCCATTTTGAATACATAGTTAAGATAGAAGGTGACATCTGATAGAAATATTTATGATTTTAGTAAATGTAAATTTATGATTTAATTAAAAATATAGGTTTATCAAAATGAGAAAAAATAAATTCATTAACTAAAAATTCACATCATAAATGTATAAATAATTGATTGAAAAAACTAAATTTAAAATAAAGGGTGAAATCCCATCTAGCTTCATTTTTTAGTGTTTTATTATCAACTAAATTATAGTTTCAATTTTATGAAAAAATAAATTTAGATCATTTAAAAATAAATCTAAAAAAGTAAAAACCTAGATTACTCTTAAATATTATACATTTAATTAGTTTACACCATTTCAATATTTAAAACATACATTTCACCTTCTAGTGATTCAAGTTAAATATTTGGGTTAGTGTTGGACATTTTCTTTATAAAAGTATGACAAAGCTTTGAACTTTAACCAAGGGATAAATAAATGATAGATAGTATATAAGGGACACTTATATAATATGATCATATAGTATATGAGAAAAAAAGAAGGTTAATGTATTAAAAAAATAGAGTAAGATACATTCAAAGAGAATAAAAATTATTGAAATAGAGGCACTAGCTAGGGCAATTAGAAATTTAATTTCACTAGCTACTTAATCAAGCATTATAATGTCAATAATCATAAATATAATCATATCTATAATTTATATTTCATAAACTATACCACATATTGGTTTACTAATACAAATAACTATGCTTATTCCCTCTATTTATATTGGGTTAAATGCATCAAGGTCTTCTCCTATGGTTCAATATTTTCATTTATTTGGTTAATATTACCCAATGTAAATTTTTTCTTACTTTTGTTAATGTACTTTATAAAATGTTTCAAGCTCATTTTTTATAAAAATATTTTTATGGTATCCCCTACCTCATCAAATTTATCATTTTCCACACTAGATTCTAGACCCAAGTTAGAAGTCCAAGCTACCACAAATTTCATTTTTAGTCTTTCTAGAAGTAATGGTTCATGATTAAATAATAACTAAAAATGATTTACCTATGTTGTCGGTGTCAACTATGTACATATAAACACCTATACTGGGCCACCTATACTAGATATACTTCTACATTTATTATGTTAATTTCTCATGCTTTCCAACAAAACATCCCTATCTCAAAATCTACTTCAATGACTTTTACATCAATATAAATACAAGATGTATCAAGGTCCAAGGTATCAATTTAAAATAATATAATGAGTATTTTCATTATTATCGTTTTTACTCAAAAGATCTTAACCATAATCTAGATGATGGGATGCAAATAATAACAAAGAGTGCATTAGATACAAATTATATTAGATAAATGATTTAGTATTTTGTATATATTTCAATAGAATCTATAGACATAAATTAATAAAATATTAAGTGTACTTTGATATGAAAATGGGAGAAGAGAGAATAAAGAGATTGTTAATTAAAATAATAAACTCTCTATGGTTAGTTAAAGGGGAATAGAAAAGATATATCTCATGATTAAATCTAGGTTAAATATGGTAGTAGACCAAGTCTAGTTCCTAACATAGAATATAAAGAATTAAAACAAATAATCATAATATTATTCTATTCAAGTTGATAGAAGAAACAATCCAACAAATACATCAACTATATGAAAAAATAAATATACAAAAGAATTTTAATTGTACAATCTAATCAATTAGGGTTTTTAATACAATTTTTTTGTTTCATTTGAAACTAGGGTTTTCAAATCTATTTTTTTTTGTTTGATTTGAACTTAGGGTTTCAAACAATAATTAGGATTAAATTCAAATGCAATTTTTTTAATTTCATTTCAATTTAGGATTTTGTCGATGTAATTTTTTTGTTTCATTTGAAACTAGGGTTTTCAAATCTATTTTTTTTGTTTGATTTGAAATTAGGGTTTAAAAAAGGGTTAAATTCAAATGTATTGTTTTAATTTCATTTCAATTTAGGGTTTTGTTAATGCAATTTTTTGTTTCCAAGTTCAATTAGGGTTTTCAACAATAATTTTTTTTGGTTTGATTCAACAATTTAGGTTTCAAATGTAAATTTTTTTGTTTCCAAGTTCAATTTATGTTATTTTTTGCTTTCTATTCAATTTCTTCAAGGGTTCATTGCATTTTTTCATCTAATTCTACAAATACTCATTTCTACTTTACATAGAAATAAAATGCAAAAAATGACAAATAAATTGAAGAAAAATATACTAATAAACATTCTTGTATTTAAATTAAAAAAAAATGAAAAAAAACCAAAAATTGGGATGGTGGCATACCTGGAGTTTGCTCAACAGTCACTGTCCATAGAAGAATTCAGGATCCCGTGTAGCAAAATGAAATGAGTTTTTAAAAAAAATAAAATAAATACCACCTCAAAACGGGATCCCACTTTTTAAAAATTGGGATCCCGTTTCTTAATAATCGGAATCCCGTTTCGCATGCATCGGTTTGGGACCCTATTGCAAACAGGATCCCAATTTTTAAAAAACGAGATCCCGTTTATTAAAATTAGGATCCCGTTTTTGCAAAGCTAATTTGGTTTTTTTGGCTAAGGCAAAAATTTCCACGTTTCATGGACTCAACTTCATGCTTTCACCCTTCTAAGATACTAGTCTTCTTTTAGAAGAAAGTAAATCTATTTGGTGAAATTTTAACATTTCAATATAGTAGTACTAAATTTTTAAGAGAAAAAAAAAAGTAGGTGTATGTCTGACCTTGACCCTTTTTTTTTAGACTGCAAGAATTGGGTAGCATGACCCCCTATAAATTGTAGTGTGCTTGGTAAAATTTTTAACGTGATCGACAACGCTGACACGACACGCCTTCCGGTACCATGGGAGTGGGGGAGACTAGACCTCGTGATCAACCTCCTGCAACAAGAAAGGTTTAGCCAACCGAGCTAGGGCCCTCACTTGTATGTCTGACCAACCTAAGTACAAGCAAAAAATAATATTATTTTTTGAAACTTTCAATATAAGTAGAGGACACATGCCTAGATGTGCCACATTGTTTTTATAATTTTTTTGCAAGTAAATAATTAGTTATGAATTTTTTATTAGAAAATTTTGAAAAATATTAAAACTTGTTTGTTTGACCACCATAACAGGAAGTATAAAATGTGCCACATCTTTCGGATTCAAAAGATGAGAAATTATTTGAGAATTATATATTTTTTTCAATCAACCTATCAATCAAAACTTTAGTCAAAATGCATGTAGAAAATACATAATAATTATCTATTTAATTCCAAATAAGTCATATCTTATGTTGGTGGAAAGCTAACAATTTTATCAATAAACCCTTTTCATTTCATCAAATTCGGATAAAAAAAATGTCATCAACCACTTTTGGGTCATTATCACCACTTTTTGGACCCCCATGATCCTGCACTCACCTATATCCTAATTTATGTCATTCAACATTAATGAAATGCATTATCAAAATAGAAAAGTTTAAACCCTAGTTCAGATGATATGCAAATGATTCCCTAACTTCAATTCATTACTTCAAATGGGTATGAAAAGCAAATAAAATAGATTTCAGAGCAAGAATCTAATCAAAACTTAGATAAATTGATACCATGATAACCATTTGCAAAATGAATCACAATAAAGCCCCAAATGCAACTACAACTTGAAATAATATGAGATCAAAAACATGAAATGCCATTCAAATTGTAGCCAAAAACCAAAAGACCATTAAAATCCACGTTGTAATCGCCCACAAAATTCACAAAAAGGTTCAAAACACTACCTTGCAACTTGGAAAATGGTGATGAAACACAAGACACATGCCTGGAAACCCTAGCCAATCAGTTAATGGAATGCACCAGCACAGTATACCGAAATCCAATCCTTCAAATCACTAAAGCACTCAAATGTTCTCCAAAACACAAACTCTCTAAAAGTTGAGTGCAAAAAGACACCAAATGGAATATAAATCGCCTCACAAACCATCATTAATGGTGAAATACTCGACTGAAGGGAGTAATAAATGAATTTACAAGATACTTTAGCCATGATTCAGGAATTTCGTAGGGTCACGGATTTGGGGAATCCGTAGGGACATGGATTTCGCGAAAAAGAAAACCTCACGGATTCCACCAAGGCATAGATTTAGCAAACAAGGAGAGTTCAGGGAATCTAGCCAAGCATGGATTCAATAAAAACATGGGTTTCAGGTATTCCAGATGATCACATAATTAGCGAAAATTAGAACCTCAGGTAATTTGGCCCTTCAGGGATTTAGCGAAACTCTCCCAACATCTAGTCAATTTGATGCCATAATGAAATTTTGAGGGACTCATCAATCCAAGCATCCAAATGAGATCAAAATGTTACAAAATGAATCCACCTAAAGTGTAGATATGATCATCAAATCTCAACGAGTGAAGTGAATAAAAATTAGAGGACCTATCCCTTAAGGGGAAAAGGTAGAAACTACCGTAAAAATGAAAAGCAAAAGTAAGAAAAAAGGGTCCCTGCCTCCGGTGGGGTGTGTGCGAAAATAGCACAACCACCATGGATTAGAATTCTCAATCCATGTTTCATCCTCCTTTCATTATTGACGATTGATTGGTCTTTTCAATCTAATCCCTTGATTTCTCATTTGCTTTTCTATAAATAGAACACTGTTTGGAGAGAAATGGATCCATCTTTTGATAGCAAACTTATGTTGTTGAAACTCACACTCATTTGAATCTATGTTTCATGTTTAATAGCATTTTACATTAATTTTCATGCATAATTAGCTTTAGCATCCATTAATGGATTCCATGGTAACTTAGTTTGCATCATTTTAGCATAGTTTTCTTTAAATGGCTGTCATCTTTGAGCTTTATTCACATTTAGCATAGATTCATGCATCTTAGCATTTAACTCTCATCTATCATATTAACCTAGTTTTACATCATGTTTCACACACATCTCATTGATTTCATCAGTTTTCTTCAATAAAACTGACTGAAACAAGCTCATACTATCCAAGGGATTGGGAAAGGGTTGCCATTCCACATCAATGTGACACCACTCCCTCAATAGGATAATATTCAAGGTCATAGAATAGATGTTTGCCAAGCTTTCATGTTTTTAGCATGTTAGTTTAATGGCTTCTCCGTTTTGTTGATATTGAATATTGTATTGGGATTAATGCTTAGGGGATTAAATAAGGTTTAAATTTGTATGGATCTTGTTTATTTAGTTCACACTATGACATTGGTCACAAAATCAACAAGATCATGAAAAGGTAAGGTCTCACAAAACAAATGAGGAGGATACAACTCCAAGGTTCAAATAACCAAACTATATCTCCTTATGCATGTTAAAGGTATCAGTGTCATTTATACTCAAATAGTTATCAAAGTCGATAGAACCAAAGGAAGAAAATGAATACAATCTGGAATCATGATCATCATGACCCATGGAAATGACGTCTCTACTTTGAAAATATAAGATGATCACTAAATGTGGTGTGAACTTAAAACTATTTTTCTTGTGCCACTATGTGTAATATGGTAAATGGAAAGTAGACTATTGGATAAGGAAGGTACATAAAGTACATCATTGAATGTTCCTTCTCCAATTTGAATAAATCCTTTTCCAAATACTGAAATATAGGTTTTATTCGCCATCAATATTGATGGGAATGAACAAGGCTCAAATGTAGAAAATAGTTCCCTGAATGCAGCCATGTGGTGTGATGCCCCAAAAATAAGAAGCTACTTGTATGATGTGGTGTTTTTAGAAGAAATACCTTTATTCTTATCCTTTTTCTAAAAAATACAGATGATGTGGATGTGGAAAGGGAAGAAGCACTTGTATTAGACAATTGAAGTTGAGTTTTTTGAAGAATAATCTTCAAGTCATCAAATTTCCTTTTTGTAATATTGGTGTTTTTCATGCCCTACTATTTTACAATAAGTACATTTGGGCTTATCCTTAGAAAATTTCCCTTTTGATGAGGGAGATGAATATGATGAAGTGTCTAATTTTGATCCCTTAGCTTGATCCTTAGATTTTTTTCCCTTAGATGATTTAGCAACTAGTGATTGATTTTTTAAAGAGGTGATACCATCCATAGAGATTAATTTAGATTGTTCTTTTGTGATTCTATCACAAAATTGTTCAAAATAAAGCATTACATGTGTTGTTCTAAGAAAATCCATTATAGAGTAGAAATAAGAAACAAACATTTGATAAGGAATTTTGAGCTTTGATAGAATCAAGAAGACACATTCCTTATCTTTTTTTTTGCTTTACCACAACCTTGAAGTCTAGAAAGCAAATACTTAAATTGTACCAAGAATTTTTCAATAGATGAAAATGAGTCAAGAGACAACATTGTTAATTCTTCATCCAATTATAGACTCTTCAACTCATCAACTTTACCAAAGATATATTCAATTTTGTTCCACATTTTCTTAGGGTTTGTACAACTAGAAATATGGAATTGCAAATTATAAGAAACAAGAAGACCTATTAGATCCATTTCTTCATCTAACTTGTTTTGATAAGTAAATTGTTCAAAATCTCTAGTAAATTGTATTTTTTGTCCATTGATCATTTCCCATGATCCTTTAGATTGAAATAGTTGTTGTACTTTGAATTTTCATGTGTGGAAATTATGTAGTGTCAACAATTAAATTTTTGGATCCATGATGCACACACAAAAAGGTACTTGAAATTGTGCCTTACCAAACCATCCAAAATTGTATTATATTTGATTGTTGACCCCCCCCCAGAAAGATGAACGATAAGATTTACAAGTTTTTTTAAAGTTTGGAAGCCAAATCACTCATTCATAACTCATAGATATTTTTACAAATATTCAAAATAGGCATTCCTAAACTTAAATTTAACTAAAAATATGAAATCATTGTAAAATTTTGATGAATTAAAAAAAAACATTTGTGAATTTTTGACAAACGGGGTGAAAGTTATGCCCTATCAAAAATTGCACAAATTACATTGATTTTTGGAGGTTAAAAAATAGATTAAAATATTAAAATTTAAAAAATGTCAGTGATAAAATCAATTTCCTGTTGACTATTCACATTTGAAAAAAAACCCATTTACAAGTTATACAAAAAAAGAAGGCCCCATGCAAGATTTAATGGAAGCCAATAATTTACAAAATTGCTAATATTTTGATAAAAATATAGCAAAGAAGTTACAATTACAATAAAATTTAAACTACAAATAGTTACTACCACCAAATTAAAAAATACCATTACAAAATAATGCCAAAAGGAGGGCACTTTGGGTTGGTTAAAGTCTTGATTGAGTCAATGATCTTTCCCTTGGATATTGGGTTGGGCACTTGGAGGGGTGAAAATTGGGTGAACAACAAGTAGATGTATGGGCTATAAGAGCTAAGTTGACATAAGGAGCTGGTAGACTAGATATACTTGCAAACGGAAAATAAAGCTATGTAGATTTCAGTAGAACTTGCGCCTAATCCTTTATACACCAACCATGTTGCATGGGGATAGATATGAAGAGCTATGAAGTCACTACTCATGAATGAATTAAGAAACCCAAAATTGTTGTTGGGAATGTTGGAGCGACTAAAGTCATGGCTCTTCCCTCTAGAAAATCTAGTGGTGGAGGCTGAGAATTGAGTGTCTGTAATGATCTAAATATATTTCTTGCAAGATTGAACTAGGGTTAGAACATGCATGCAATAATAATATCAATCAATCAATAAAATGCAAAGGAGGAATAAAGAGAAAAGGAATGAGACTAGAACAGTCTCACCCATTTCTCTCCTCCATGGCTCACTTCTATTGAACCTCCTCTACTTGCTGCAATATGATGGATGCCCTTAGCCTTTGTGTGAGCAAAATAAGTTTATGACATGACCTAGCAAGTGTTGAAGGATTTAATCTAAAATGCAAGAAAATATAAATCTACATGCAATGTAAATGATCTGCAAAAGACAATGTTAGATGATAAGAGATAGAGATAATAATGGATAGCCAGGGATCTCAAAATGAAGACAAAATTGACATTTTATAAAAAATGCAATTTCGTATGGACGGATGAGATTAAAGATTAACAAGTGCCCTAGAATCTGTGGACAAGATTCAATAAAGCAACCCACAATTAGGGTTAGGGCAACATTAGGTTAAATTCGAAATGAATGGACAAGATTGATTTTTAGAAAATCAAATCAAATGGCTGACAATGCATGTGACAAAAGATTCCAGGCACGGAAAATGGAGTCGTTGGGGAATCAAATAATAATTTAAAATTATTTAATTCAAGAGGGGATGTTGACTTTTTGAATTAAAAATTATTTTAATTCAAAAGGGGTGGGGTCATGTGACAGTAAATAATTTAAATTAAATTATTTACTAAAAGAGGGAATTTATAAAGTGTGACTTATTTTAAATAAATAATATTTATTTAAAATGAGCACAATAAAAGAGGAGAAATTAAATAATAAAATTATTTAATTTAGGTGCTGGGACTTATTTTAAATAAATAAGATTTAGAAAAAATTAAATAATAAAGGTTATTTAATTTAGGTGAGAATTAAATAATAAAGATATTATTTAATTTAGAGGAATGTGACAAATAGAACCTTTTAAATTAAATATAAAGATTTAATTTAAAATTTAGGAAAGTGAACCAAATTAAATAAATAAAATTTATTTAATTTAGGAGAGAAGAGGCTAATGAATAATTAGATAATTAAATATAATTATTTAATTATAGTGGAAGGTGGATTAAATAAATAAGAATTTATTTAATTTTAGGAAGAAGAGGACTTAATTAGTGACATAATTAAATAAATAAATTAAGAAATTTATTTAATTATAAGAGGACTTTAGACAATTAGTGACGCATTAGATAAATAAATAAAAATTATTTATTTAATAATTAAGAAGAATAGAAAGGGACATGAATTAATTAAATAATTAAGAATTATTTAATTAATAATTGGAAGTGAGTTAGGGACATAATTAAAATGTCCTAATTAGGGTTAGAAGAAGAGCTTGTGGGTCTAGGTCATTTTTATGTGTCTACAGTGTCAAATGCCTTGTAGGTATGAGGGAACAACTTGTTATTTGCAGGTGTTTTAGGTGCCAAAAGGGATGTTTAGTAGGGCAGATCGATGGCATGAGTATAGATAATGGTAGTGGCTAAAAGGGTGGCTAGGTATAATATTGGAGAGGTTGAATGCTAGAACAAGGAAACCACAAGAGAGGGTGTAGACCACTATTGCACAAACATAAGTGGCATCCTTGATGAAGGTCGATCTGCAAGAGATGAATGTGGGTATCAATTTCTTGATGGGTTGGAGGTCATGCTGAGTGTAAGGGCCACCTCCTATATCAACACATAAGTTATAGTGAGAATGTAGATATCTCTATGCATACATTGGTCACACCTTGCACAATCAAGGGAAACTCATAATTGGTATGCAAATAATGACTCCAAATTTCCACAAACTAGGCTAAAATAGCTGCTAAACACACCTACAAACAGGTTAAAGAGGCCACAATATGTTTGAAAATAGATCAATACACTTGCAGATAGCCAAAAAATTTACCCAAGGGATGGATGGGCAGATTGATAGAGGGAAAAATGGCCATCTACTAAAAAAGTTCAAATTTTTACAACTTTTAGTACAATAGGCCAAAATTTGCAAAAATTAAAGTTACAAAATTTGATGAAACTAAAGGTATTTTTTGTTTCCCAAGCCTTTTGAATGCGATGGTGCTATCTATTTGGCTCTATACAATCCATTAATAGGCTAAGTGCAAGAGTCACCTCTATGTGGGAAGGAACATGCTCTCATGGCTCTAATACCATGTTAGAGAATGTCAAGATCAAGAACATGAAACAACTTCCACAAGTGGATAAAATATGTACAATATTATGTCTATCAAATATATGAAGACTGTGTAAATACAATGATCAAACATTGCATATATAGGCAAGGATGAGGAGGTAAGAAGGTAGGAGTGAAACTCTGACCACCCCTCCAAAAATGGGACACTTGTGAGCTCCCTTGACAAGTGGGTGAGCAAGTGGAAAATGTACATACAATAGGTGTCTCAAGTCATGATGACATATGTATCAACCATATGAAGTGAGATAAAAGCAAAAGAAACCTAAGTAAACTTAAGCTAGGTGTGAATAGTTTAATCCTAGAAAGGTGACATCCTATCTAGATGGATAAAGAAACTACTTGCACTATCAAGAATTTTGTCTTGATTAATGAATCATTAAAAAAAATCATTGATTAGTCACAAAGTGATTTTAAAGAAATAATCAAGGAACATAAAAATTTGAATTGGGATATTAGAAGAGTGAAGATTTTTAAATTATTGGTTTTTTAGATTTAGATAAGGTAGGTTGCATAGACTCTAGGAAATCGACCTTTGGTTATTGCTTCAATCTTGAATCCACCATTGTTGCATGAAGTTTTAAGAAGAAAACTAATGTTGCATTGTCATTCACTAAAGAAAAGTACACGAGAGTTGCAATAACATTTGAAATAATTTATGGCTTAGAAAACTTCTTGGGGATTTTCATCACCCACAACTTGATGCCATGATTATGTATTGAGATAATCAAAGTGTGTTGAAGATGTCAAAGAATCCACCATTCCATGCTTGCACAAATCATATTGAAGTATATCATCACTTCAGCTTTGAGAATATCTTTATGTAGCATCAAAAATTGTCACCCTTGACAATTTCACATTAGGTTTAGCTCCCCCTTATATGCTTAGACCTAATTATGCATTTAATCACCCATTTTATGAATTTCTTTGGAAAATTAATTAATGGGACTGAAAAGGACTATTTAATCCCATTTTATGAATTTCTTTGGAAAATTAATTAATGGGACTGAAAAGGACTATATATATATCCCAACTCTTAAAAAAAACTTTATCTTTCGATCTAAATTTAAATACTAATTTTTTTAATGGGTGGAATATTTTTCGTCAGAGTATCTAGTGGACAATGTTATGGGTGGTAACGGATTTATCCTTTACATGCTACATAATGGAGAATATTAAGTGCGATTTGACCTTTTTAACAAATATTAAAGGAAGTTTTTCTTTTCCGTGAAGTAAGCCTCAACTTGCACTAGGAAAGCAATTTTTATGGTTACGTATTTTTTGAGTGGTATGCAACTTCTAGAGTCGTATAAAGTTTGAGATTAGCATTCATTGTATAATTTCTGTATTGTTTCCGAGAAATTGTTTTGGCATATTTCCTCATATTTTGTAGGCATAACAAAATTGTGATTAGTAAACGGTAAAATGTATTCTTTTAAGTGGAAAAATTTAATGGGAAAATAATTTATAAAAAATAACATTGAAAGTCTATAAAAAGGACAAGAATACATAATAAATAATATTGAGAATTTATTAAATATTGAAAAGATATGTAATGTATCAATAAAATTATTGATTCTTCATAGAGTATTATATGATATTCATTTTATTTGTGGTGAATTTGTCATAATGGTGAATTTTACTGTGGTGAATTGTTGGCGGTGAATATTTCGTCGATGAATTGTTGGCGATGAATTTGTTGTATGCAAATATTTATACAAACACTTTTATAGAATTTGATAGATTGCAATGTTCATATTATTATAGGTTAGACCTATGGTAGTCTAATTTTCAACTTTGAGTGCAAATTTTCAATACAACAAGAAAGTGTACAATGGACCTAGTATGATGTGCCATGATAAAATACTCTAATAACTACACTATAATGCTCTATCAATCACAACTTAGCATGCTCCTTTTGCAACCCCTAGGTCCTTTTCAAATCAATAAGGGAGTGGCTTTAAATGTAATTGAGCCCACAATTTAACAAATATATATGTCAAGTTAGCTCACAAAGGCTAGTGAAATGGTTAGCATAACAAGAATGTGAGCTTTGAATTTTAAAATTTTAGGATCAAATTAGTAACTATAGAATTGAATAGGGTTAGGTTAACACTTCATATTTGATCTAATTTGGCAAACAACAAATCTATAGATTAGGAACAAATCTCTCATCAAAGCAAATAAGCAATCAACATATGAACAAATATTTTAGATTATAAAAGGATATTTGATCCTTATAAAGTAATGAATCATTTTTGAATTCTTCTTATCTTTAGCGTTCCACTAAATATCTAAAATAAGAGATGGAATAAGTAACATCTATCACATAATTTGAGATAATCACGAACTATGATTTTTTTGAGTAGGAGTTAATCTTTAAGAAAGTAAAAGTAAAAGTAAAAGAAAAATATAAAGCTATAAGATCCTTGAAAAGTGATGTAAAGCTATAACTACGTGGGATTAAGATTTGACTTTGTTGATGGCTACATGAGAGGGCTCTACTTGGATGTAGATAAATTTAGAAAGGGATTCGCCTATGTAGATAAATGTGAAAGGAATATGTCTAGATGTCAAACAATATTTGACTCTAAACATAATGTAATAAAAGGGATCCATCTAGATATAGTAATGCAACTCTATTTAGTACCAATAAAAGATCATACTTGTAGATCATTGTCATCAAACTCATAAAAATATTAGTAATAATATATGCCCCCCTTCATTGGTTACAATTGGAGGAAAGGATAAAATAAAGGATGATCAAACATTTAATATAAAAAAACCATCATCACATGATAAGTACATAAGAACATGAACTATGAATAATCGTTGAGGTGTATATGAAAGGTTATCCTTGTATATGCAAATGATAAAAAATATATCCATAAATGTAGGGTAAGGAACACATAATCTCTCCAAACATGTAATAAATAATCTAAAAGACAACAATATGTAATGATCACATGGGATAAATGTATAGATGAACATGTAGTCTCATATATATTTTTTTCTCCTTGACAATGGTAAGTGATCATAAGCACAATCAAACATGTTATAAGATGCACAAACAATGTGAGCATTGACATATGGGATGACTAGAACATATATCATGTCAAGTACAAGAATATAGGTAATAAATGGTAGTAGTGGAAAAGCGTTGATCAAAATAAATGCAATTTCACATAATTTTTATTGTATCAATAAATTGTAGTGTCATTAATAATTTTCCATCATCATGCCTAGTGTCACCATGTATTAATTATAAATGAGTAGGTTAGGTAAAAATTCATAGTAGGAAATACAACCCTAGTTAGAAATAGTAAGGTAAGAGGTTTAAATAGTAACATTTCATTTTCACATTCAATTTGAAAGAGATATTGTTTTGGTCATTTATAATGACTGTACAATGATGATATAACTTAACACAAATAAATAGGATGTAGTACCATTAATAATTAATACAACATGACACTAGGCATGATGATGGAAAATTATTAAGGACACTACAATTTATTGATACACTAAAAATCATGCGACATTGCATTTATTTTGATCAACACTTTTCCACTACTAACATTTATGACCTATGTTCTTGTAATTGATATGATATATGTTCTAGTCATCCCATATTAGGTAAAAATGTATAGTTGGAAATACACCCCCCAATTAGATATAATAAGGTAAGAGGTTTAAATAGTAACATTTCCTTTTCACATTCAAGTTGAGAGAGATATTGCTTTGGTCATTTATAATGGTGGTAAAAAGAGGATATAGCTTGTCACAAATCAATAGGATATGGTCAAATTGATGTGGGTGAGCCTTCAATATGATATGTAAGGATTTCTCTAATTTTTTTGTAGTGATTTTTTTTTTAAACTTATTAAAATAACATAAAATTAACAAAAGATAATTTTATTTTCAGATTTGTAATGTACCAATCTAACCCCACTTTCATAACTAAAACATTGATATCCATAGATGCGACCCTGTATATATAGATTTGATCTACATATTTAATTTTGACACACAAATTTGATCCAATCAACTATTCTCATAATTTTGTTAATTAATCAAGATATCCTTATAATATAAGGTGAGATTGAGATTAGAGAATGGCATAATAAGTTGTTGGTAGTTTATCTCAAACTGGCTTAATTCTGTGCGTCAGTGTGAAATTGTCTTAGTGTAAAACCACAATTTTTTTATATGCACATTGCATCCATTTCACAGTGCAGAGCCTTTTATCCAAGCTGTTACCCACTCCGTGACACTTGTTGAATGCAATGTACCTTCTAAAGATCACCTGAATACATGTAAGCCATCCATTGAATTATGATATTGGTTTGTTGGCTTGACCAAATCTCTGCCCAACAAAATAACAATACCTGGCGAAAATTAACTGCTCTGAAAGCAAACTGAGCATCCCATTGGTCCACATGCTCAATCAGATTTAAAATCATGTCACATTTTAACCGAACTAAAGTTATAGCCATTAATGCAAGCTTGTTATACATACGTACTTCTCATTTGAAAATTCTCACTGTCCATAAACCCTAGAGCTAGAAATTATCCATAACATCAAAGCGTTGAAGATGACGAGAAGTATAGGCTTTTTTATTAGCAAGTAGACTCCATTGAAGGAGGATGTGATAGATAGATGAAAGAGTATTCAAAAATCAACGTTGCTGCAATTTGTGGACTGTGAACATGTACAGGTGTAGAGGGGAGAAAAACAGTTTTGTTTATCTAGATGTCTTAAAGCTTTTAATTAACTGCACTCTACAATATCTAGACAGGATTGGAATGAAATGAAGTGTTTTTAGTGTTTTGGTTTAAGAATTTAATTTATTATTATGATAACAAAAAGTTATACAAATTTTGTGTGTTATATTATGTGAGAGGTAAGAGAGAGTTGGATTTATGGAAAATGTTTATTGTTAAAATTTGAAGTGTAGAATTGACAAATTACATTTAAAATTATAAATGAGTCAAAGAAATGAACATCATATCAAAAGATGAAGTTAATAATTCGAGATGGCGCTGTAATGCATGGACATCCACACGATGTGCTATCATTTGACTCATGTTTTGTAGTCTAGGTCACATGTTTCCATCTTGAAAAGTTGTAAAACTCAATTGTACAACCAAATTTGAAACTTTATTGTATAACACAAAATGAGAAAAACAAAAATAACAAACTAGGGGATACTAGAAGCTATAAAAAATGACAAAAAATGAAACTAAACTCATAAGCACAAATGAAATAATAAAATGATGAAGAGAAGGGAAGATTGTAGCTAAACCTCTATTTGATTGAATACTTAGAAAACCTATAGCTTGGATATGAAAGAAGGTATGGACTACTTGCGAGCTTGTCACAAATGGTCATGCCCATATTTATTTTTCAGTTTCTATGTGTAGCCAATGATGTATAGAAAAAAGAAAATGCAACTCATCTCTACCCTGAGTGAGTCTAGACTAAGAAAAATAAATTAAAATGCTATGAATATTACCCCTAGGTCTACAAGGATCAATAGAATAATGTGTTAATGCCAAATAAAAGTGAAGAATTCAACAAATGCCAACAACACAAAAGAGTTCAAAATTATATTACAAAATGTAGCATCGTAAATTGCCACCCTCGACAATTTCACACTACCTTGACACCTATTTTACCTTTAACTTTAATTATAATAATAATTTACCAATTTCAGGGTTAGATTAATAAAATACATTTAATTCCCCATCATCCTTATAAATTTGAACTAAAAAGTGTCAGACAATGTCACCAATGGTGCCATTGTCCAAAAAGAAAATTTGAATGTTCTAAATTCCAATTGGCAGGCTTTTATGAGTTGAAAATAACCCCAGGTCGACCCCTACCAAAAAGGATTAATTAAAATGCATATTTAAGTATATTTTCCTCTCATTTTGAGCATGAAGGAAGTAATTTATGAATGGGATAAAAATTAAAGATTTTAAGATAAATCAAGGAAAGTCAAGAGTAGATTTATGAGCATTATTGTAGCATTATTTTCAGTCAAGAATTATGTCAAGACTTCATCATGTTTTCATGTAGATTTGTGCATGTTTTATGATCATTTATTTGTGAGCACTAACACTTGTAGGTTTTCAAATCAATTCAATCCAAGCAATCAATCCTTAAGGAGATGTGCATGACTTCAGTCCTTCAAAGAAATTAGATTTGAGTGGTGAGTTGCATCCAATTGTTGATTCATCATTCATTTATCATTTAGCCTCTATCCCTCAAAAGGATAAGTTCTCTTTCATCAGCTTTACCATTGTGGAGGTGGAAACACCAACACAAAGTTTGACTGAGGAAAGCCCCTATATGGCACAACCCTTCCTATCTCTTTGAATGTGACAATTGCAGATCTAAAAAATATTGAAGGAAGATTGAAGATCAGTTGTTCATTGTTGCATTCAAACCCTACAACTTGGAAAGATATGAAAAATTAATTATCTCGACGAGACCTAACAACTGCAAAGTCATATTTTAGTTTTATCTCTTTGGACATAGGTGCCCTAGGCACTGTTGTCCAAGAAAATCAAGCTTTAATTTGTATGATAGGTGAACAAAACTCTGCTCTTTTCAAATCTGCTATTGAAATTTAGTTTTACATTTTCTTTGTTATAGAAAATTTGCATTTTTAGATCAGGTCACATAGTTTCATTGGGTCAATAAAAGAAAATCTATTTCAATCAATTTCTAAGGCATTGAAGGATCAAATCCGAGGTTGATTGACTCACCTTCAAGGTTGGAAGTCAATCTAATTCCCTTGCTGATTTGCATCATAATTTGTTCTTTGAAAAAGGATTGATGTTAGTGATCTATGCATTAGACCTAGAATCCCTTTTTCAACTAAATTTTTTGGTGAACTCAACATATCTTACACTTGCAATTTTTCTAAATTTTCAGTGCATAAAATATAAAAATTGAATTTAAACTTAGGTCAAGTTTGAAAACTTTGGTGATAATTTGTATTTATTTTCAAAAAGCTATCCATTTTCATTAGTTTTCATCATAAAAAATTGAAAAATATTTTGGAAACATTTGCAAAAAAAATATCAGATCTGATTTTCTATGTGTAGGGCTTGGATATGAATTATTTGCATTGAGGAAATTAATTTCAAAATTATTTTACCATTTATGCATACATAGTTTGGTGAAAAAGAATGAAAAAGTGATAAAATCACATAATATTTTCATTTCAAAAGGTCAAAAGCATGTTGCTTTTCTATATTTTTTAGAAAAAATTGTTAATTTATTTTCTTTATATACTTTTGGAAGGGAGAGATTTGCTCTGTTATGCGTGCACATTTTGTTTTCAAATTTTTGTGTTGTTGCTTCAGCCATGGCGAAGCTGGGGGGTATCTAGTGTCCACTTCTAGGACTTTGTCCTCTCTAATAGGTGGAAATACTGGCACCTCGACTTCTACTACTTTCTCTTCAAGGTAAAAAGCTTTTGTGGTGGGTGTTAAGTCTCAAGATGGTGGTACTTTCAGTTTCCATCAAGAAGATGGTTCCTCGGTGTTGTGAAGGAATCAAAAGTCATATGCGGACAAACTGGTGAGAAATTCCTCTTCTTTTAAAATGGCTTTGTTCTCCTCCTCTAAGACAAAGGAGTGTTGTGTGGTGGAGGGTCTTGAAGTTTTTTTCATAGATGAAATAATGGACAAATCTATTGCTAGCCTTCAAATTTCATTGGTTGGGAGGTTCTTATCCTTCAAAAAAAATATTGACCAGGTTCATAGATGAATGGATATGGTCTAGACCCTTAAAGGTAAGGCCAGTGTGAGCACTATGTCAAATAGTATTTTCCTATTTAGCTTTAACTACTAGGAAGACCTCATATATGCCCTTACAAGAGGTCCTTGAGTTTTCAACAAGAATTCTAAGAATTGTTTGGTGTTGTGCAAATGGAAACTAGGCTTAAACCCCTCAGTGGACCTAGGCTCTATTTCTCTTACTTGGGTTAGGCTTCCAAGCTTACCCCTTGAGTTCTAGAATAATAAGGTGTTTCAAGAGATTGCTAACACCTTCGAAAGTCTACTAGTTGTGGACAAAGTCACTTCGCAGAGATCTAGGCTTGTATTTTCCAAGATTTGTGTTAACATAGTTTTTAACGCCTTTCCAACTTCAATCACCTTGAAGTCTAAGTTTGAATCTTGAACCCAAGTTCTAGAATATGAGAATGCAAGGCTATTTTGTTTGCTTTGTGGAAAGTTCATCCATCATAGTAACACCTACACGAATATACCTCTCCAAAAAAATAAGGAGCCTGATGTTTTCCCTCCTCCTGTGCACTCCATTGAGCCTAGGGTGGGAGGAGATGAGGCTCAAAAAGGCCCCCCTATGATGGAAGAAGAAACAAAAGAAGATGAGCAAGTCTCATCGGTTGGTGGTACTCACTCCTCTCAGGTGGATCAAATCATCTCTGAAGGTGAAATTGTTATTGGGGAGAGTCCCCTCTCTTCTATGAATTCGTGAGCTTCAGATAAAGCCCTGGAAATTTGTGTTTCTTTGAACAAGGAGGTTTCATCCCCTCAAGGTTTATTATAGAAAAAGATGCAAAATTCACTAGATATCTTTGTTAAAAATCTGAAATAGATTGAATAACCCAAGGAACTTCTTAAGATAAAATCAAAGCTACATAAACTGGAAAAGCATAAAGAATGCACACTAGAACTCCAAGATATTATGCAATGTAAATATGACAAAATTTATTAAGAGCTTCGAAGATTGCTTGATAGAAAGAAAAATGCATGAATGGATGCAAGAGTATGAAAATATAAGCTAGGTAGTGAGTTTATATAGAACTTAGGAGAGGAGGTAGGTGGAAAATCGAACCAATACGAATAAACCATAAAAAGTGGAGATGGACCACCAAAAGTGGAGGATGCCACCAAAAGTGGAAATTTATTCCACTCTTTAAGGAAGTGGACACCTCATCACTTATCTCATAATTATTAAATAATAAACTCACTTTATTATCCCATGCAAGCTTAATTAAGTTTAGGAAAAACCTAAGACTAAGGGAAAACAAATTATCCCACTAGGAAAATAAAAACCTACACCAACACTCCCCCCTTAAGCACAACTTAGGAGAATGTAAAAGATGATGGGTCCCAAAAAATGAGGCCATATTAGGTACCCACGTACATATCAAATTCCCCCCAAAGAAGAAGAAGCCCCATCCCACAAAAAGGAAGTACACCCCCCATAATAGAGAGAGAGAAATGAAGTGGAAGGACAAAGAAGCCCCCCTGAAGATATCCATTGGTAGATGCTCGAAATTGGATGTAGAAGATGGTCCACGATCGTTGAACAACATTCCTCTCCTTAGGAAGAAACTAAACCAAAGGTGTATGCAATCTATCTCCCAAGTCTTGAAGAGAATATGTAGGAAGAAAGTGAAAAGTGTATGAAGTCTCTGAAGTCAGCTCAAGTATCCCCATGTCAATGTTGAAAGCTACCACAATCAAATCAAGAATTCTAGGCCACACTGCTAAAGATGACAAATCAAAATCTCTTAGAGGCTGATGTAGAGCATAATTCAAAGACTCAATTATCTCCTCCAAAGATGTCTTCTCTAAATGATGATCCAAAGTATCCACACAAATGTCAAACTGTAAGGAATGATCATGAATGAGAGGGTCAAAGTGACCCCTTGCAACAACTGCAAAAGAATCATCTTCATCAAAGAGAAGATGAATGCACTCAATAGTGTCTCCCAAATCTGCAATATGTGTCTCCACAAACAAGTTTGAAATACTGTCAAGAGATCATCCCAAGTTGAATCATGAAAACTATAGAAATCTTGCACTTCAAGAAGTCATTGGAAGCTTTCAAAGAAGCAAATCTAAACTCTAAAGTAGCAACAGTAGATGCAAGGAAAAAAGAGTGGTCCTCAAAGAGAAGATGCATGTCCTCAATAGTGTTATCTAGATCCAAAATGAGGGACTCTATAAACAAAAAAGAGATGTCTAGTAGAAATTGGCCCCAATGAACTAAATCCAAAGGACATAAATGATCCTGTTGCAATAAATCACTGGAGGCTTTCGAAGAAGCATCTCTATAATTTGAATCTACAATAGGTGATTTCGATGTAATCTCAACATGTGTATGAGAAGCAAGAGAAGTCTTTGTGTCATTTGAACGTTCAAGATGTGCATAATACTTAAGCTCCTATAAAGTATCATCATCATAAGGTATATTATCTACATCATCAATTGGAATAAGGCAATTTGCAATAGGATCATCTAGGAATGGAGAAACATGAGGGTCTCCAAACATTTCCCAAATCTTGGTCCAAACTGTGTTGGGACATTCAATGCCCACTACAGACAATAAAGTGTCATAATCAACATGACAACTAATTATTCCTATTACATGATCAATTCTATTGCCCCAAATATTCTTCTTATCAGGCATGTCTGGTTCAAGCATGAGTCCATAAAGGTAAGGAAAAAGTTTTTGCCATCTAAGATGGGTTAGAATGCCTTTTTTCCAAGACTCATAGTTAGTCTTATCCAAAACTATCACATAAGGATGAGTAGAAAAACCCATGATACAATCCTCAAATGATTACATAAGAACACTAAAAGAGAACATCAATACACTCCCACCATTTTTACTAGTATCAAATATCACCCCCAAAATATTATAAGGTTGGCACTTTATAATTTAGTGTGTTTACAAAGCCTTTTCCAAGATACAATGCTCAATAGGCTCAAAATAGACAAAATTGCAAATTCTGATACAAAATGAACTTGAGAAAAATTCTAGAAAAAATAGTCTTATGGATGTGTAGTACTCTTCAAGACCTTTCCAACACCTATTCTATTCTGAAAATCATAGCACCAAGGCAAAAGTCATGGCTTGTTGAAGAAATTAGCGCAAGATTGCTTCAACCTGAAATGTCTAGTACAAAATGGAAAAAATCTTCTCAATACCCATGTGGATGGAAAGTGTTCATCTCCATCTTTCCAATGATATCTTATTTGTTGAAATCCAACACTTGAAGCAAAAGTTATGAATTTTTGAAAAAACTAGCTGAATTTAGCTTGCAAGAAATGAGTTTTCTAGCAAATTTTTTTTACTTTTGATTTGATTTCTAAAAAATCTAATCATTGTTTGTAGACAATAAAATAAAACCAAAAATACTTTGATGCTAATAACAAAACCTAGAAATCAATTTTTGATCCAACAAGCAGAAGATGAAAAAATGATTTTTTTCTTAACCTTTAGCTGGAAAAAAAATGATGCACGACACTTTTTGTACAACAATTTTCTTGAGATCTATGCAAGATATACAAAATATAAAAGATACCTAGTTGAGATTTCAACCCTGGGCTACAAAACTCATAAATCATTTTTCTTACAAATGAGTGGAAGTTGTATTTCTGAAGCAAAAATGAAAACTACTCCAATAAAAAATAGCTTGCATTAAACCCCCATTTGTAATTATGTCAAATGATCTCCAATTTGGATGAAACAAAAGCCAAATATGACTTTCTCGAGCCTTCTAGATGTATTGAAACAACCAAAAATGCCACCAGTCTAACCAAAATTATTGCAATCACCAGGATTTCACAAACCGTATATGAAAAATAAAGAGGTAATTAAATCTTTGCAAATCCCTTATGATTCTCTAGATCGTTCAAGAACGCAAGAGAAGAGCATGTAAGGAAGCTAAGGTAGTGGAACAACTTCCTAGACTAACCTTTAGAGGAGAATAATGCAAAAAAATTACAGATCTTTAATAGTTACAAAAACTTAAACATAAATAAACACAAGTATCATGCATACCACAACACAATGATTTATGTGGGGAAAACCCTTTCGGGAGAAAAACCCTACACTCCAAAAGCTGACCAATATATTATTCAGAAATCAAAAGATTACAATTTACTTTTAGAGCAAGCTTCTCATAGAAGTATCACCACCAGAGATCAAGAGACACCACAAATGCTATCAGACTCCCATAATACACCACCGTCTACATACATGCCACCCGCTTATAAAAAGATTTTTGGAACCTTCTAGAATTAGGGTTTTACAAGTCATTTTTCATTTGACATGTTAATGGAAAAACCTTGATGTGTGATGTGTCAGCAAGAAAAAAACCTTGACATGTCAGCAGGAAAAACCCTTGATGTATCAGCGGGAAAACCTTGATGTGTTAACAAAAAAATTTGAGGCGTTTCCCTAGACCCCACATCTTGTTATGAGTGTACAAAATTTGCATGATCAGCCACCACATACCAATATACATTCTTTCAATAAACTGTATATAATTGCAAGGTTGAGACACATTTTCCCAAAAGAGCATACAAGAATTTACAAGATTTTTACATGAAAACTCAATCTCTCAATTAGGAATCTATGAACTTATAATATTTCTCAAAACAAAAGCTCTAATACCATGGTAGAAATCTGAAATAGATTGAATAATCCAAGGAAATTTTTAAGAGAAAATCAAAGCTACATAAACTAGAAAAGCATAAACAATGCACGCCAAAACTCTGAGAGATTATGCAATGTCAATATGACAAAATGCATTAAGAGCTTCCAAGATTGCTTGATACAAAGAGAAATGCATGAATGGATGCAAGAGTATGAAAATACAAGCTAATTAGTGAGTTTATATAGAACTTAGGAGAGGAGGTAGGTGGAAAATCCAGCCAATAGGAATAAACCACAAAAAGTGGAGATGGACCACCAAAAGTGGAGGATGCCACCAAAAGTGGAAAGTGGTTCCACCCTTTAAGGAAGGGAACACCTCATCACTTATCTCCTAGTTATTAAATAATAAACTCACTTTATTATCCTAAGCAAGCTTAATTAAGTGTAGGAATAACCTAAGACTAGGGGAAAATAAATTAACAGGCACTAGCAAAATAAAATCCTACACCAACAATCTTGGGTTTTACAGAGATGGCTCTTTCTTCTCTTCTTGAAAATAAGGAAAATGATGACCCCTGGACTTAGGTGAATGGAAAAGACAAGAAGAAGAAATGGATGTAGGGAATGATTTAAAAGTGGGTAGAGAAAATAATAAGGAGGTTAGACTTAGAGAAGCAACAAGAGACATTTCCACAGGGAAGCAAAGAACCTTGGAAGGGCTCTCAAATAGGTTCAAAGAAAGGAAGTAATTGGAGATTCTCCTCCTATTGGGATAGGAATTTAAGGTTTTTCTGGTCCCTTTTAATTTTTTTCATGAAGATTCTGTAATGGAACATGAGAGGGCGTAATATTCCTCTTGAAAAACATATTCTCAAGAGTTCTATTTTTGACTTGAAAATTGATGTTATCTTAATACAGTCTAGACCAAGATGAAAAAAGATATTTTTGATAAGATGGAGAAGTCTATCTGGCCTAAAGATCACTAATGTGTTTGTGATGTTGATGGTGCTTTGAGAGGAATTGATACCCTCTAGAACCTAGATAAATTGAATGGTAAGGAAGGCTTTAGTAACCAAAACTATTTAGAAGTTTCTTTTGAAGATAATAGAATTAGGTTGGAGTGGCACCTTGTCAATATTTATGCCCCTAACTCTAGGAGTGCTAGGAATCAGTTGTGGAATTTGTTGTTTGTTCTCTTGTCTAAAAATATGAATGAGAAATGGATGCTTGCTAGAGACTTTAATATTCCCCTCTACCCTTTAGAAAAGCTTTGAGGTTCAGAGGAATTCTCTAATAGTATGTTTGCTTTTTCTAGTTTCATTTCCAATCAGGGCTTTCTTGATGTGGAACTTTCAGGTTCCAAATTCGCTTGGTCAAATATATGTAATGGTCAAAATCTCATCCAGGTGAATTCATAAAAAGTTTTGATCTTTGGAGATTGGGATATCTTGGCCAAACTTCATCTTTTTGCTTTACCAAGGTCTACTTCAGACCATAGTGCCTTGGTTTTAATTTGGGAGGAAAACAAGAAGTTTGACCCCTTCCCCTTTAGATATGAGATAATTTGGAATATTTACCCAAACTTCAAAGACCTGATCAAGAGGTGGTGGAATTTGTCTTTTCATGGTACCCCGATGTTTCAAATAGCTCAAAAGCTTAAAAGAATAATATTTAATGTTCTTGGTTGGAATAGAGTTACGTTTGGAAATATCTTCCAGACAAAGAAAAATCTCCTTCAAGAGATCAAAAATATCCAAGATATGATGGGGGCTTGGGTTATTAACAAGGAAACTACTTTAAGAGAAAAGGTTCAATTAAGAAATGAATGGTTTGCAGTTTCTAGGAAGGAGGAGATCTTCTAGAAACAAAATTCTAGGGTGATGTGGTTGAATGAGGGTAATAGAAATACAAA
The DNA here is from genome assembly GCA_007115665.2 of Sequoiadendron giganteum. Lineage (NCBI taxonomy): Eukaryota > Viridiplantae > Streptophyta > Pinopsida > Cupressales > Cupressaceae > Sequoiadendron > Sequoiadendron giganteum. Next base: position 215,553,868 of record CM021102.1, read on the forward strand.
GTTTTCCCACCAATTGAATCTTAAACACATGAGAAGAAACATGATCTACTCTCTTGTTAAGGATAGTTGGGATCTCCTCACTAAAGATGAGGACTTGGAATCGAAAGCCATTTCCTTCTTCAAAAATGATGGGTAACTTTAGACCCCCTCATTAGATGATCTGGACTCTCTACTGGAGGTTATACCCAATTTGGTTTCTCCTGAGGACCTTAAGTCTTTGGAAAGTAGGGTGTATTTGCAATAGGTTTAATTAAATATCTTCTCCTTTGGATCCTTCAAAGCCCAAGACAGGATGGATTTCCTCCAACTTTTTTTCAAGATTTCAAGGACATTATAGCTATCAACCTCCTCTTGGCTGCCAGAGACTTCTTCTGGGCTAGTAGGATCCTTAGACAATTGAATTCAAATTATATTGTTCTTTTCCTCAAGAATTATGACGCATCTTCTATGTCAAACTACTGCCCAATCAATTTTTGTAATACTATGTACAAAATATTATCTAAAATTATGGTCAATAAGATAAAGCCCTTGCTAGAAAAAAATATATCTGGTAACCAGAAAGGGTTTCCAGTGGGGAGAGAGATTTTGGATGTAGCCATTGTATCTCATGAAGTCATCCATTCCATGGAGCATTCGAAAAAACCTAGGTATGACTCTCATGTTAGAAATTTCAAAAACCTATGATAGGGTCTCATGGGATTTCTTATTTGTTGTGTTGGAAGAATTCAATTTTAGTGGGAGGTTTCTAAGGCTGATTAAGGAGTGTGTGTCTACTGCTAGCTATGTTGTTCTTCTCAATGGTGTTCCTACTAAGTAATTCACTTGTGGAAAATGGTTAAGACAAGGTGGCCCTTTATCACCTTACCTTTTTATAATTGTTGCTAAAGTCTTGGTTCGGAATCTCCAAAAGAATCTTGATCGTGGCAACCTATAGGGGATTTGTGCAACATCCTCATTGGCTCCTTCCCACCAATAGTTTTTTAATGATACCTTTATGTTTGGGTCTTCTATGGTGGAAGTAGCTAATTGGAAGGTTATTCTTAACAAGTATGTTGACTCTTCTAGCCAATTTATTAATTACAAAAAGAGAAAACTATACTTCTTTAACACAACTCAACAAGTGAAGGATAGGATTATGAGAAACCTTGGGTGTCAGGTGGCCGAGGTTTTGAATATTTATCTGAGCCACCCTCTTTGCACAAGGAAACCTCCCAAATCATTCTAGAATGACATAATTGAGTGAATCTAAAGGAAGTTAGTAGGATGGAAGGGGAGATTACTTAGTCAAGCCGGTAAGCTTTAGGAGAAAGTGTGCACCCCTAAATAGATGAGGGCTGGGAATTAGAAGATTAAAGGAGTTCAACAAGGCCTTGATGAGTAAGATGTGGTGGTTCATGGTCCAGGGAACAAAAGAATGGTCAAGCATCCTAAGTGCTAAGTATATTGGGAATGATCCCCCGGGTTTCTTGTTGTCCCCCTAAGACCTTCCAAGAGGGTCTATCTTTTGGAATAACATCCTTAAAACTAGAAACTTTATACTGTAAGGATCTAAAAGAAAGGTGGGGAATGTGAGAGCTATTAATTTCTAGGATGAAGAGTGGGGAAATGATCCTAGGCTATCTTCAGTGGCTAAATTATCTCCCCTTAAACAAGACCTCTTTGGTATCTATGGCACTTCCATCTATAGGAATTTCAACCGGTCTGAGAAGTCTCCTCAATAGAGAAACTTTGAACCAGATGTTATTGACCTAAGATTAAGTAGAGGTAGCAATGTGCTACCCCATTCTAAATTATTCTCCACCCTTAGCTTCCCCTTGGGTGAATTTTGCTTGGACATTCAAGGTGGGGATGATGATTGGATCTGGTGTGATAATCCCTCAGGGGCCTTTTCGGTTAAATTTACTTATAATAAATTGGAGGGTGCCCCTCTAGTTGATCAAAATTTCAATTGGAATCTTATCTAGAATTCTAAACTCATCCCAAAAGTCAACATATTTTGGTGGATAGCTATACATTGAAGGATCCTCACCATTCATGTTATCAACAATAAAGGATTCCAATTTTTCAACAAATATGTTCTTTGTCTCTCTACTAAGGAATTTATCAATCACCTTCTCATCCATTTTCCTTTTGCTAGGGATGCCTAGTCTTTGGCTATACAAAATCTCCTTTCAGAGTGGGTGTTTCTTAGATACCTGAAAGACCTTGTGAGCCAATGGAACTTTAGTCCTTTTTATCATCCTATAATCAAGGAGATTTGGAAGTAGGTTAATCCCCCTTCAGTTTGCTAGAATTTGTGGAAGGAATGTAACAATAGAATCTTCAGGGAAAAAAAGAGGAGCAATGGAGAGGTTTTTAATTGTACAAAGAAGAAAATTGTTGATAACCCAATTTAAAAGGTCTTTGGCTTATCTAAAACCATGCCCAACTACATTGACATCAGAATCAAGTAGCTTTGGGGTCTCAACTAGGACCTGACCAAGATTAAATAGGTCAATATCCTTAGTAGGAGGTGACTCTTTGGAGGCCCCCCCTAAATATTGGGTTAAACTACATTTTGATGACTATTCTAAAGGAAATCTAGGGATGGTTGTTGGCGGTGGTTTGATAAGAGACCACAATGGGAGGTGTATCGAAGCCTATTATAAATGCATTAGACATGCTACCAATATGGAGGCAGAGGCTATGGCTTCCTAGAGAGGTATTAAGAGGTTGAGAGAACTTGGATGTGATAAGGAAATCATTGAGGGTGATTCTAAATTGATTGGTGACTACCTTAATGGCCTTGTTGAGCCCCCTAGAAAATCAATAGGATTATTCAAGATTCTAAACATGTTTTCATTTCTTTGGTCGGTTTCTTAGTGTCCCATATCTTCGAAGAAGAAAACAATTTTGTTGACGTGATCTCCAATGTGGGTCTCTCTTTACCCTAGTGGCAGTCCTAGAAGTTTGATAATATTTCAATTCAAATTGAGGAATGGATGGCTAAGGACTAGTTGAGAGGGGCCTATCCTAACTGATGATGATGTGTCTTTTATCTTTGATTTTTGGGTGCTTATTATTTATAAGGGACAAGTTGGTTGACTCTAGCCCCATTAATCTAAGCAAAAAGGAATTATTTGTGGTTCTATGGGTTGACCTCTCAAAGGACTCTACTAGTAGTGATGAGGATGAAGAGATGGAGGGTAATTCCCAATAGGTGGTCAAAGACTCAAAGGAAGATGAAGATGAAAGGTTTAAAAATTTTTAAAAAGAAATTGAGGATGAGATAACGAAAGTTATAGAAGATGAGGAAGAGTAGGCAATGGCGAACTTAGAAAAGGATGTGTAAAACAAAGATAGGCCCTTTGATTTTTATCTCACTCAATTTCAGGAGCTGTAGGATAAAGTGGACAAAATGGACAAGGCTTTCAATAAATTAATGTATATTACACTAGGAATCATGTAGAGGGCTATTTTTGGCACTATGAATGGTGTGACCAAGGTTAGGAAAGGCCATAGAAAGATGAGCTCCTCTCAGGTTGAGGAGGTGCAACTGGATGAGGGAACTATTGGCATGTTGGAGCAATGCAACAAGGACCTGGAGCAACTAGTTGAAGAATGGAACCTAATTTGCAATCCCAAAAAGTAATTAAGGTCTTCAGTGTCTCATGTTTTGATTCTTTGGATTTAGTACTCTCTGGCCCTATGTGCCCCTCGAATTTTAGGTCTAGGATCTATTTTTTTGGTCATCTATTGATGGTTGGTTTTGGTCCTTGTTATTTCTTTTTGGTTTGGTGGCGGTTCTGTTGTAGGGCGTTGGTATGTTTTTGGCCCCTTTTATTTTGCGATGGTAGTTCTACTAGCCGGTAAGCTTGGTTTCATTTTTTGGTTGGGTTCAAGGGCCCTTTCCTCTACTTTTGTTATAAAAACATGTATTTTCTTGAAATGATCATTTGAACATCTTCAATTATCCTAAAAACATCCAAAATTACATGCATGTATGTGATTCATACAATAAAATTAGGTTTTGGTGCATTTCTAGAAACCTATCAACTTTCAAACCTAAACCTTTGGGACATAGGACCCTAAGACACTATAGATCAATCCAAAATATCAATTTTCATGAAAGCACTTGCTAGACTAGGTTGCCCTAGGTGCCCTTGTCCATCTAAAATTGCCTCAAATTTTAGGTGTAGACTGATTTTTGTTGTCTTTCTGCAAATCCAAACTCTAATTTTTGGAACAGTGTTTGTAGCAAGTTAGTAGGTCTATTTTTTATTATAATTTATAGTAACAATCATACACATAATTAAAAATTGGAAATTATTGAAATTAATCTTGGAGAAAGCATAGTAATTTGATCATGTTAGATCCCTTTTTGTAAGTGTATTGTATACATACCAAGCCCTTTAGTTATGATCGCTTTGATATGTTAGATGTCGCCCTTGGGGACTTCATTTCACCTAGATTATCCACTAAGGCTTCTAACATTCCAACAAATTAAATCATTGATACTCATGACAATCATGTTAGCTCTTCTCCCAATATCTCTACTAATTATGAGAGTATGTTGGCACAAGAGAATGAAATCATTGACACATGTACTAACATAACTTTACTTAATCCTCATTCATCTCCCACAATATCCCCCAGTTGTGAGAATTTTTTGGTGCAATAGGATGCAATTGTTGAAAATCATGATAATCATAGTTGTTCTTCTCCTAATACCTCACCTTCTTGCGAGGAAGTTATCTTAGTGTTAGGGGATTCAGTCATTGAGTGTCATGAGAATATTATTTATTTCTCTCCCAATACCTCTCCTACTTGGGAAGATATTGTGGCACAAGAGGATGAAATAATTGATACATTTCTTTCAAAAGATAGTAAGATGGATTACATAGATGAATATGCTAAGGTGACATTAGATCCCCCATCGATAGAAGAACATCAACAAGTAATTAACTTAGATGAGGTTTTTAATGCACAATTGAAATTTGGATCTCCTTAAATTATTGGATCTCCAAATAATCCTCTAATTATTGGACCTCCTAAACCTCATAGCCATATCCTAAAATTTACAAAAATAACTCACTAGTAATCATGTGTTGTAGCAACCAAGTTGTCAGATAGTTTCTCATACATATAGTACTAGAAATAATAAGAAAGAAAAATATATGCCAAAATCCATCCCATTACCTCATACATATCTCCCATCCCCACCTAATATTCCTTAGTGTAGTGGTAAAGAATATGATCTTGTTGAGTAACTTCATAATACTCCAACCAATATTTCCCTTTGGGACTTGATTTAACATCACCTACATGCCACGAGATGCTCCAAGAGGCTTTGTAGAAGATTGATGTCTCAAATTATATTAAACCAAATGATGTAGCTTCCTTGTTTATGTTAGATACACAAGACAACTGAGAGGGTGGGTGAATCAATTGTATATTAAAACATTCAATCTCTCATTAACTTTCAAACTCTTATCAAACTTTAAACCCTCATTAAGCATTAGTAGAATGTAAAAATGTGAAAAAAAAATGCAAACACAACCATACATAAGAGAACACCAAATTTACATAGAAAACCCTAAGGAGGGAAAATCTACAGTGAGGATTAGCTCACATATATATAAATAACAATATTGAATACAATTAGGCTCACTCCCAAAGGTTCACTACCTAGAAAAGAAGAAAGGCTCACTATCGGGTGGCTCACTACCAAGAAGAAACAAGAATAGAATAATTTGTTACAGAGAGATTCACTATCTCAAAGCAACAGTAAAATTCACCACTACAACTCTATTCCATCTACAACCTTTGGCTCACCGCCTCCAACAATTTCAAGCACACTGAAAATGTATACACCTTCTACTCATTGCATCCATAGTCATGGGCATTAAAGCTCACGCTCAAATCACTACACTTGATCACATTTACATCATTCAAACACCTTACAACATCTCCAACAACTCGCATTTTATTTATACCATTCATGACCTAATCGATCTCAATTAGGTCAACCTTAATGAAATGTATGTACCTCAAACGTGCATCACCAAAATAGGTCGGTGGTTATGAATAGAATTGGAGAGAATTTTTATGATAACATATTTTTTGTTGAATAGAACTAGAGAGAAATTTTATGATAAAATAATTTCACTTAAGTAGATACTTTAAGATGAAATAATTTCACTTGAGTGAGATTCCCATGATCTTAAATATTCTTTTCTCTCTTTGGAAATGAGATATTTTTCTAAGAGTAAAACTACATCCAACTATCATATTGTTAGGTGGTACTTTTATAAGAATCCAATTGAAACTCTTCCATAATTCTTCAAAGACACATTGATTCTTTAAGAGTTACTTTTTTATTATTGGTTTTGGTTAAAAACTATAGGAGGGGTGATCCTACAATAGTGGTTTACACTTTTTGGAACATCCTGTTTTTTGTTGAAATCACATATTTTTTATAAAAATAATGATTCAAGCCTTGAAATGTTCCATTTAAAGGATTCCACTTAAAGAGGGTTTGATCAAACCACCTTAGATCAAACCCCCTTGAATAAAACGTCACTATTTTTAAACCATACCTATAACAGAGTCTCCTTTACACCTATGAAAATGTTGATTAAAAACCATTTTTGATTTACCTTTTATGGGATCAAATGAATATATTTAAAATTAATTTTTTGTAAGTATGTAGTCCTTATTATTAGCTTCTCAAAAAGTATAATTTCAAATCTATTTAATTTTATTATTATATTTATTTTTTATTTTTGTGAATGTAGTTTTTTCACCAAAAAACAAGCTCTATGCTCTACACATGTGGAAAAATAGTAGATTATAAAAAATAAATGAAAAATATCTATGCACTAGATATCAAATAGAACTAGAGAGAAATTTTATTATAAAATAATTTCACTCAAGAGTAGATACTTTATGATGAAATTTTTTCACTTGAGTGAGGTTCCCATGATCTTAAATATTCTTTTCTCTCTTTGGAAATAAGATTTTTTCTAAGAGTAAAACTACATCCAACTATCATATTGTTAGGTGGTACTTTTATAAGAATCTAGTTGAAACTCTTTCATAATTATTCAAAGACACATTGATTCTTCAAGAGTTACTTTTGTATTATTGGTTTTGGTTAAAAACTATAGAAGATATCTTTTTAAAGTATTACTCCCTACATGGAATAAAACCTACTCCATTTATTCTGAGAAAATTCTAACATAGAATGAGCAAAATAGTTAGTAAAAAAATAATCGCATAAGTTTGATTCTTGGCATAGGAATAATAAGGGCCTTCATTAATTATACCCATTTTTCATTTGCCAATGATCATAAAAATATTGGTCCATTTAAAAATAAGTGAATAATTTGTCATGTCACTTTTAAGATAAAATAATGCTATGATAAATATAATAATGATCCCAAAAAAATTAAGCAACAGGTGTGCTATCCTTTCCAAGCTTGCGCCCCAGATAGTTTATGAGGGTGATAGCCACCCATTATAAGTAGGTTATTTACACCTAATATTTTTAGAGGATACTTGAAGCTCAAAATTAATGTTCAATAAAGTAATAGAAAATAGAAAATAAAATATAATAGCAAAAGATGCTTTGAAGGTTTATGCAATTCCATATTGTTTATGGATGTGTAATAGTTTGAAAATTTCTACCCTTAGCTTTTTTATTTACCTTGTCATCCTTATATTTTAGTGAGAAGGAATGAATTTGACCATTTTAATATAAAAAGAATGAGAATTATTTTAAAGCATACCGTTGTAGGAAAGAGGTCATGAGGTCTAGTTCCCCCTATCCCCATGGTACTTGAGGGCATGCCACACTAGCATCACCGGTCAATTGAAAAAGCTTTACTTATCACACTATATTTTATAGGGGGGCTACCCGATTCTTGCAGTCTAAACAATAAGAATGGCAATTCTTTGACTAAAATAGTGCCTTCATTAGATAGTTGTGAAGACTACTTTTATGCTTTACGGTAAAAAATGGTCCATGGTATTATATCAAATTTGGTATTATAAAATTTTAATAAATACTATAACTATGAGGCCCAAAAAGTGATAACACTTATAGACTTTAAACTAATAGATTATATATAATGCATAATATCTTTTCAAGACTATCATATGTTTTTTAAAGCACTATATAAAATTAATAAGAATTTATCCTCTTGGTGCATGAATGGTTCTATAAGATGGTTCAAGCCTTGTGAACTTGGAATTGAGATCTTCACTAGATATATGTGTAACAACCATGATGGAGTTTGTATTTTAATTCAAATATTTTAAGTGCATATGAGACATAAGAAGGCTACTTTTTGAGCTTTCTTTCATGGAACATTACAAATATTTGAGACAATCTACAAGTCAAATTCTATGATTTTATAGTAACTAATTATGTGTTAAAAAGAGTAAAAATAAAAAAATGATCCTTGTATAGGGTATGTCTGATAAGGCTTAAATGGTTATATCTTAAGAGAGCATCATATCAATTAGTCATTAAAAATTCCTTCTAACATGTGAATTTTTCATTGATAAAGTGATGACATTAAGATATAATCTTAAAAGGATGAAAACATCATATTAATAGAAATACATTGTTTCTAAGATAGAAAAGCATGGTAGTCAATTTTTATACTTCAAGAACTTGTCAATATTTTAATGGTTCTATAACTTGAGACTGAAACATACAAAAATAGGGTTGGTGAATTTTCCAAAATGGAAAAGTGGATCCAAAGAGGGAAAAGGGGTTCTACTTCTCTAATTTCATTAGGAAATGAGATGCACACTATAAAATGACTATCAAACTTGAGGTGAATCAAGTCAAAGTGTGAATCTATTGGTTTCCTTTTTATGGAAGAATGGGGGTCCCTATTAAACAACACTTTGTGGAGAAATATTAAAAATAGCAAAACAACTCCAAATTGCAAGCTGTTAAGTGCATTTTGAAGATTAAGCATAATATTGATGGAACCTACAAAGCATCTGTACAATTTGGAAGGTATAAATATTTCGTACCTCTCACAAAAGTGCTTTTTCAAGGCTAATTGAGGACTCATTCACCTTATGTCGAATGGGTCCTAGCTAGGGCTCTTGAAAATTTGTTTATGGGTTTTGTTATGATGTGTCTACACTCCCACATTCTTGAATCTCACAGTTGGAAAATCAAAAATAAATTCTATAGGTCAATTTCTATGATTTTGTAAGAATGGTGACAACAAATGCAACTTTGACAACTTTGCAATTTTTTCTCTTCAATATATCTTCCACCTAAAATCTACAAGCACACATCAAGAAGGAAAAATGTTGTTTGTTAGGTGAATGGGGGTTTGCTTGGGTCAAACCACATTCTGGTAATTAAACCTTATAATGAAATGAAATAGTATGAAGGAATGATGAATGAACAAATGCAATGTCACAACTCACCAAACCCTTGTTTGAGCCTTGGAATATGGATATGCAACTTGTATGAAATGGATTCAATGTATGCAGATCTTGATCATGAAATTTGAATTGAAAGAATGCATTTGAGTGCTTGAATGGATCTTGGACACTAAATCAACATTTTAGCTCAAATAACATGCATTATGCAAGAAGACTTGGACATGATAATGGATCTTGATTGCTGCAATAATTCTTTAATAAATCAACCTTTTAAATACCTTGAAATGCTCATGAATTTCTCTTGTTCTCATAATTTTTTTTATAGGAATGCTCACAAGTCAGCTTGCTAGGTGAAACATAGTGAAATAACCTTTTATTTATACATATGTTAACATAAATTCCCAAAATTCAAATAACACAAGTAGACATGTGAATACACATTTGAAATTATTGAAATACCACCAAAAACATATTTGAAATTAGGGTCCTAGGTCTAAGTGAGGACCCATGGGTCCTAGGTCACTTACCTAGGACATGCATTCTCCAATTATAAGTGTTATGTTATGGCATTAATGAATGTCGGGTTTTCCTCCTCAGAAAATATAATTAATTAGGCTTGGATTTGAATTAAAGGAGCCAATTAAGACAAATTAACCTCAATTAATTAATAAAGCCCTAGATAAGTGTGAAAGTGTAAAGGTACACCTTACAACACCAAAAATAAGGCACAATTAAGTCCATTCTAATTAATAGGACCCTAAACTTAATGCGAATATGTAAAATACATATTACAACACTAAATTAAGGCATCATTAAATTTATTTTTTTATTATTATTTCCCAAATTAAGTGTGAAAAAGATATACTTTTTCCTAAACTATAGAGATATATTTTGATTTTATTTATTTTTAGCACAATGTTGTTGTATATTAATAACTTGTAAGATAATTTTAAAACCTCATTATTCAACTCTTTTCCTAGTATGGAAAGAATATATATTTTTTTAATCCCCATTGATAGTGTTTGAATGATGATGGATTTTAAGAAATTGATTTTTTCCTATATCTAAAGATATCTTTGTAATGATTGGGAATCAATTATTCTATGAACTATTTAAAGTTTTATAAAAGATTTATAGAGTCAAGTTTCTTATAGAAGCAATTTTATTGTTCATTATATTTCACTTGCACATAAGTTTGAAGTAACTTTGTGTTAGCATATAAAAGAATATAAACAGTGACACAAAAAAAACACAAGTAATTACATTAAAGACATTTCCTATATTAACATTTTTGGCCGACTTTAACAATTGATGGTTGAGAATATGGTAGAATGATGGTTGACCATTGAAAAAGATTGATCGTTCGATGAACCCAATACAAAATAAATAAAAATAATATTTGAAATAATAAAACACTTTATACAAATAAAGAAAACAAAGAATCAAATATTCTTTCTACATTTCTACTAGAAAATATTCATATTATAAAGACCAAAAACAAAAAAAAAAAGAAAAAAAGAAAAGAACTAGATATTGTTTCTAATTTTCCACAAATTCAAAGTGTATAAATTATATTTTTATTATATAAAATACAAATTGTCATAATTTATATTTTAAATTGTTTTTCAAAAAATAGATATATTTTTATGGTATTTTTAAATTTTTTGATTATAAAATATAATTTTATAGAATATTCTTAATTTAATATTATGAAATAAAATAAAACACTTCATACAAAGAAAGAAAGAAAAGAATTAGATATCTTTTTAATTTTTCACTAATATTCGAAGTGTATAAATCATATTATAGAGTCATGAGATTGAGAATGTGTTAGCATGATGCAAGACTATTGAAAAAGTTCTAACCGTTTGTGAATTCAATATAAAGTAATTTAAAATAATACTAAAAAAAATTAATATAATATTAAAAAATAAAACACTTTGTAAAAAAAGAAAGAAAATAATTAGATATTGAAGCTTTGGATAAGATTATGGAGATCTATCATAGCATAAATACAAAAAATCCATCAAATGTTGTAGCTACAATTGCCCTCGTAGACATATATGCAAAATGTGGAAGCATAGACAAGACACATGAACTGTTTGACAAAATGCCTCACAAATATGTGACCTCATGGACTTCAACTATTGCAGGATATGCACAAAATTAATTTGATGAAAAAAAATTAGAATCTTTCAACCGAATTCCACAACTTTTTCCAGCATCCTCCCTGGTTGTACAAAAATTAGAGCTTTGTAAAAACGTATGGAAATCCATCAAAGCATAACAAAAGGAGGATTTTTGTCAGATATTATAGTTGGAAATTCTCTGGCTCCTCCCATAAATTATATCCCATAGTCGACTCTACTTTCAAATTCTTGAGAAATCATCGCAGATTTATGCAATGGTTCAAAGATATAATTGAGAAGATGCCAATGAATGCTTTTAGGATCCAATGACCCAGTGGAATCAAAGATATCATAATTGCAAATCTTGCAAATGTAGAACATATTCGAAAAACCGAGTTTAAAAATTACTCAAAAGGAGGCACTTTACAACTATTCGCCAAGATTTGTTAGGGTGAGTGATTTTCATTGTCGATGGGGAGCTGTGGAAGATGCAGAGAAAGACCGCTTTGAAAATGAAAGGCCATGTACAACGTCAGCGTGGACAAATTGAAAGTGGTAATGCTTAGCCGACTATCTCCATTGCCTTGTTGGAAGCTTCTGTCCACCGCCTTACTGGATTAACTTATGCACAATTGTCTTCTGCATCGCTTGAATCATTTTGAATTATCTGCAAACTTGGATCCTTATCCATTGTATAATATCTGATGTTTTACTTGCCTTGCATTGCAAGTTTTGTAACTGCCCTTGTAAACTCTAAAAATAGGGGCTAATGTAAGGTTTTTAGTTATTGTGATCAGAACAGATAGGAGAACTCAGCAGAGCCCTGCATCTGATTTGTTATGTAATCTGCATACATATCAATAACAATATTTTGTTGCAGCAACAAATTCTGTGTCCTCTGTTTTTGTTTAAGCTCTATTTTTATGCTCCATTTTTTTGTTACTGTCCTGCATACCTATATTTCTTCCAGATCCAACTATTGGTATTAGAGCTTGGTTTGGTTGCAGACATTTATTTTGTGTAAAACAACAACAGTGTGAAGGAGAAGATATAACAGAGCAAAAGAGACTTCTGTAGAATTTTGAAAACAAAGAACAAAGATAGTAGAAAGAGCAATTGCTTGAAGAAGCAAACTTGGACATTTTAAAGGAGAGATAAGCACAGTATTTTTTTATTTTGTTGTTTTTAAAATATGGCAACTATTAGCAATAGTTTGAATATGTCACAACCTCAGATTCCTTTGTTCAAAGGAGAGAATTATGATTTCTGGAGAATCAAAATGAGAACATTATTTATTTCTCAAGGTTTATGGGATTTAGTTGAGAATGGCTATTCAGAACCTGCAGATTCTCAAGCACTTGCCTCTTGGACACAAGCACACCAAGATCAACTTCAAGAAAACATAAATAAGGGTGAAAAAACTCTCTTCATCATTCAACAAGCAGTACATTAGACAATATTTCCAAGATTTTTTGCTACAACTAAATCAAAGCAAGCTTGGGATCTTCTACAAAATGTATTCCAAGGAACAAATAAAGTAAAAACTGTCAAACTACAAATGCTTAGAAGAGATTTTGAATATCTTTTTATGAAAGATTCTGAATCTATGTAAGACTTCTTTACTCGAGTTATGGGTTTAGTATATCAAATTAAATCTTATGGAGATACCCTAACAAATCAGAAAATAGTAGAAAAAATGTTGAAAATTTTTCCTTTGAAATTTGATCCCATTGTAATAGCTATTGAAGAATCAAAGGATCTAACATCGTTATCTGTAAATGAACTTATGGGGTCTCTTCAACATATGAGCAAAGGATGAATCGAACTAGTGAAATGTCTATTGAACATGCATTTCAATCAAAGTCAAATATCTCAAAAAATAAAGAGATTTGTTTTGGTGAATTATCAGGAAGATTCAAAAGAAGAGACAATGAAATTAAAGAGAGCAATAATGGATGAGGCATAGTCTATAATAGAAGAAGATACTAAAAAATAATGAAAGAGGTAACCAAAATTATTTCAAATCACAAGTGCACTATAATTATTGCAAAAGGTTTGGTCATTATGAAAGAGATTGTTGGAAAAAGAATAATCCACATGCTAACTTTTCTGAAGAAAAACAAGGGCAAAATAATTTGTTTTTTTGCATGTGATGTTACAAAAGAAATTTCTGAAAATGTTTGGCTTCTAGACAGTGGCTGCAGAAACCATATGACAAGGAATAAGAATATATTTGTGAAGATGGAAGAGTCTGCTAAAACAAATGTGCGATTGAGAGATGATAAAGAAGTTGAAGTTATGGGCAAAGGAACAATTACAATCAAAACCAAACAAGGTATATATATATATATGATGTGTTATATGTTCCAAGAACATCACATAATTTATTGAGTGTTGGATAGCTTATTGAGAAAGGGAATTATGTTGTTTTTCAAAACATTGAATGTGTTGTCTATGATAAAACTGATAGCAATTAGATTGTAGCAAAAGTTGGTATGCTGCAAAATAGATTGTTTCCTCTTGGACTTGCATATGGGGAAACTCAAGTTTGAATGTAGTCCTAGATAATGAATCATGGCTATGGCATATGAGGTATGGACACCTCCATTTTTGAGGGTTAAAACTACTTTACCAAAAGAAAATGGTAAAAGGGTTACCCTTATTGAACAAGATGATTAAGTTTGTGAAGGTTGCTTCATCGGTAAGCAACATTGAGACTCATTTCCCATCATAAAAGCTTGGAGAGAAAGAGCACCTCTTGAATTGGTGCATGCTGATATTTGTGGTCCAATGCAGACCTTATCTCTCAACAAAAATAGGTACTTTCTTATTTTTGTTGATGACTATAGTAGAAAAGTTTGGGTATACTTTATTAAAGAAAAGTCAGAAGCATTTTCTATATTTCAGCATTTTAAATCTTATGCAGAAAAACAAAGTAGTTATTTCTTAAAGACTCTATGTACAGATAGAGGGGGATAGTTTACTTCAAATGAATTTCAAGACTTTTGCAAAATAAATGGTATTCACAAGCAAACGACTGTAAGTTATACTCCTCAGCAAAATGGAGTAGCTGAATGAAAGAATCATACAATAATAGAGATGGCTAGAAGCATGCTCAAGGCTAAGGATCTTCCGAAAAGTTTCTGGGTTGAAGCTGTAGCTACATCTGTTTACTTGCTAAATAGATGTCCAACCATAAGTGTGAAGAATATAACTCCTTATGAAGCATGGAGTGGAAGAAAGCTTGGTGTAGCTCATCTTAAGGTATTTGGGTGTATTGCCTATGCTCATATTGCAAAGCAAAAAAGACAAAAAATTGATGATAAAAGTGAAAAATGCATTTTTATTGGGTATTGTGAGGAAACTAAAGGTTACAGATTATATAATCCAACAACAAAAAGATTAATAGTCAATCAGGATGTAATTTCTGCTGAAAAGAATGCATGAAAATTAAATGAAGAAGTGTTTGTCGAGCAGTCACCAGGATATGTGGTTTTACGACAAGAACACAAAGTTTGCAAATTGAACAAGGCTCTTTACGGTATTAAGCAGGCACCAAGAGCTTGGTATTGCAGGATTGATGACTATTTTCAGAAGAATGGATTCAAAAGGAGTGAAAGTGAAGCTACACTTTATATCAAATCCAAAGGTACCAATGATTTACTTATAATTTGTTTATATGTTGATGATTTCATTTATACATGCAATAGTGAAGTATTGATAGAAGAATTTAGGAAAGCCATGAAGAGTGAATTTGAAATGATTGATTTGGGTTTGATGCATTACTTTCTTGGAATAGATGTTAGACACTTTAATGGTGGAATTTTTATTTCACAAAAAAATATACAATTGATCTACTTGATAAATTTAGAATGAAGAACTACAAACCTATGAATACACCTTTGGATGTAAATGTAAAGTTGGCCAAAGATGATGATACTGAAAAGATAGATACAAAACTATATAGAAGTTTAGTCAGCAGTCTTATGTATCTTACTACAACTAGACCTGACATCATGTATGCAGTCAGTCTAGTATCAAGATTTATGCAAAATCCAAGTAAGATTCACTTTTGTGCTGTAAAAAGGATACTCAGGTATGTTCATGGTACAAGCAACTTTGGCATCTTGTATACACCAACATACAAATTTAGATCGGTTGGATATAAAGACAATGATTAGGCAGGATCTATTAATGAAGGATATGTATTCAGCAGAAGCAGAATACATTGCAACAACATTTGCAACTTGTCAAACAATTTGGTTGAGGAGAATACTCGCAGATTTGAGACAAGAACAAAATAAACCTACAACTATTTATTGTGACAATAATTCTACTATTGCTATAACAAAGAGTCCAATTTTTCATAATTGAACCAAGCATATAGATATCCGCCATCATTTAATCAGAAACCTTGTAGCAAATGGACAGATTGAACTACAGTTTTGTAATACTAGTGATCAGCTTGCAGATATATTTACCAAAGCAATTTCAAAGGAAAGTCTTACTAAGATCAGAGATTTGTTAGGTGTTACTACACAGCATTAAGGGGGAGAATGAAAGCGGTAATGCTTAGCCGACTATCTCCACCACCTTGTTCAAAGCTTTTGCCCACTGCCTTAAAAGAAACTGTCTTCTGCACCGCTTGAATCATTTTGAATTATCTGCAAACTTGTATCCTTATCCACCGTATAATATTTAATGTTTTACTTGCCTTGCATTGCAAGTTTTGTAACCGCCCTTGTAGACTATAAAACAGGGGCTAATGTAAGGTTTTTTGGTTATTGTGATCAGAAAGATAGGAGAATTCAGTAGAGCCCTGCATCTGCAAGTTTTGTAACCGCCCTTGTAAACTATAAAACAGGGGCTAATGTAAGGTTTTTTGGTTATTGTGATCAGAAAGATAGGAGAATTCAGTAGAGCCCTGCATCTGATTTGTTATATAATCTGCATACATATCAATAACAATATTTTACTGTAGCAACAAATTCTGTGTCCCCTGTTTTTGTTTAAGCTCTGTTTTTTTTAACTTTCCTCCATACCTGTATTTCTTCCAGATCCAACACAAATTGGTTGGCGGGCATTAAACTTTTATTCCTTGATGAATGGATAGGATTACTCCTATCGTCTTGCATCTCTTATCCTGCACGACATGCCGTTGATTGTAAAACTCAGCTCGTGAGTTTCATAGAGGGAACGCCTTCAGCGTAAAAATAGGTATTGATCAAGAGCTTTTAAAACCTTCTCTATGCTTAAAATCCTTGTGCACCGTACCGGCGAACCTATTGGCGGCCATGCAGAGTACGTACGAAAGTGTAGATTGGTATCAATTTCGTAGGCCTTAAGCCTAATAGTGATGCAGGCGAGACGTGCTATGGCCAAGTCCTGTCTCTCTATTTTTCTTACTTTACTCTGCATTTTTGTGCGGGAAATTAATGTGTTTGCTGTAGACCTTGGAGTTTCGCCAAAATCTGGTATGCCTCCGAAATCGGGTATGCCTCTGTGTATTCTGTGTGGACATCATCATCATAAGTAACGCTTAATCGCGCTTCTGTGAAATGTGTTATTATGATTTCGAACACTCCCTACCCGCTCCCTCCCCCGGTCTTTTCTGAACTTTATATAACTATGAACAACCATAGGAACTTTGTTAAAGAATTTTTAATACCCTTTAATTTTTTTAGAATTTTAAATATGAATGTTTTTTATGTTAAGCTTTGATCGCCCATGTATGTTTTTATCCAGAATTTTGGAAACCCATATGTTAACTTTTTTAGAATTTGGACTTTTATTTTTAATTTTTTTAGAATATTATGGAGCCACATCTTTAATTTTCTGCCCTCTTTCAAAGCTTTCAAACTCACGTTTTTATACAAATGTCTGCGAATAAATTAACAAACCTTATTTGCGTTTTGTTTTCTTTGATTGCTATTAGACAGTATTGTGAAGGAACTCTGTCCACAGTGATATTTCCAAGGAACTTCAGTAATTAGCTAAGCCCATTTGAGAGCCCTTATTTAGTTGATGGCTGTTAATGAATGAAAGGTCCTTATGCGTCTATTTATTGGTTTGTTTTGCCCATAAACTGGGTTCAGGAGGTTAACAGTCTGTAAGGATGATTGCCTCTTCTTTATTCATAATTCATGGTTATTAACTTATTGACTAATTGTTTTTGTGTTGAAAATAAATAGTTTCTGGTGTAGCCTCATCTGGGGTGGCTCAGGATGATGTTGTTATAAGACTTCCCATTTGAATGTTGAGGTTCTCTACCATCGAGATTGTGGCACCTTTATGACCTGACTTATTTTGGTAGGCTCCTTGTTATGGTTTGAATGACTCACACTTTGGAAGCAGTTGTTACACTGCCTGCAAGAGCTTCACAATCTGTAAGTGCAAGTGCATAGTTTTTTCATGTATCATCATTAGTGATTTTGTTACAGAAAAGGTTACAATTTTGAGCACAGTGTCTACGAAGATGGTTCATCCTTTTCTACTTTTGTGGGCTAATGATGAAACTGACTTCTGGACTTTATAGTATATACCTAAATAGAACATCTTTGATGATAATTAATAAAGAGTTGGGATGTTGGTATACAGACCTTGTACCAAATAATCAATGGATATTATCATATTTGGGTAGTCCAAGGGGTTTTGATGTATTTGTAAATTGTAATGGAGGACAGTTTTATGTTGTAAGCCAGTTTCAAATCCCTCTTACCATAATAAGGCTACCCCTGTTAGCAGCAGAGATTTACCAAGCAAAAAAGTGGCATGTTGGTATATGTAACAGACGACAATCTTAGTATTTGGAACGCAGGTTCAAATCTCTCTCACTAAAATAAAGGTGGCTATGTTTCCAGCAGAGGTTTAGCAAGAAAACATAGAATGTTGCTATATACCCAAGTACTAAATAATCAATTTTTATCAATTACTACATTATCAATAAATATTTTGGTATATATGGATTGATTGTTTAGGTAAGTGTGTCCAGTTTCAATCATGTCTAAACCTAATGTTGGAATGCACTAAGCATTACAATGCCCAAATGCGCAAACGATGTGCTGAAGGAGACTTACAGAGGACAGAAGTTTATAAAAAGAAAATTCTGTCCAACATTAGTCTCCATAAGAGATTATATCTCTGTGAATGTGGTTGATCATGATCTCATGTCCACAATACTTAACCCAATTCCTTGGTTCTCCAAACAAAGCTATTGTCAGCCATTTGTTACATTTAATACAATATGGACATCTGGCCCATAGAATTTCTCCATTGTCAGATTTTTACTAAACATCATATGGCTTAAGTTTTGTTTGACTAGTGTCATCAATAATATCCACAGGAACAGAGCCCATTCTTGAAATGATGAAACCGGGTAGCATCTCTCACTATGATTTCACGGCCAACAATCTTGCAGATTAGTTTGATGGCCATATGGCAGTCACCACAAACACGAATGTTTTTCATTATTCGTATAGGTATTCCAGCAGGTGTTTTAATAAGCTCAAAAGCAATGGCAAGCTTCTCACTGTTGTAGCACAGGTAGTTTTCCTTCTGTTCCTTCTCAACATCATGTAACACGAAATCTGTGTTAGGTACATATCCTGCACCCCTCATCTGCCTAGACAATGTCTTCAACATTGAATATATTTCTTTTGCTTCAGGATGTGAACTGTCATCCGCGCCAAATTCATGCACTGTGTTATTTATATCAATCCCACTTCACCCGGGTTCCTTTTTCACCCAATGGTCCCTCATCATTTTCCTAACCCTTGCTGCATCTTCCCATCTATTAGTTGCAGCATAGATGTTTGAAAGCAATATATAAGTTGCAGATTCATTTGGTTCCAACTTAAGAAGACACTCTGCTGCATATTTTCCTAGCTCCATATTTCCATAGATTCTACAGGCAACTAGTAAACTTCGCCACACTAAAATGTTTGGTTGAAGGGGTATTTTCTTGATGAAGTCTTCTGCCTCATCTAACACCCTCGCGCGTCCTAGAAGGTCAACCATACAAACAAAGTGTTCCAATCTTGTTGTTACACCATAATCTTGACTCGTTGAATTGAAATAATGGCGTCCTTCATTCACAAGTCCAGCTCGGCTGCAGGAAGAGAGGACACCAAGAAACATGATATGATCTGGCTTCATACCTACTTGTTGCATTTGGTTGAAAAGTTTAAGGACCTCTTCCACAAACCCATGCTGAGCATATCCAGCAATCATTACAGTCCAGGATACCAAGTTTCTCTCAGACATTTTGTTGAATAAATCATATGCATCGTCTATACTGCCACATTTTGCATACATATCAACGACTGCACTTCCAACAAACACGTCTGATTCAAATCCAATTTTCAGGATGAATGTGTGGATCCACTTTCCCTTTTCCAAATTTTCCATACATGCACATGCACTAAGAATGCTAAAGGTGAAAGGATTTGGCTTCATGCCTTCCCGTTGCATTAGACAAAACACTTCAAGGGCTTCCTCACACTTGCCATCTTGGGAATATCTATGCAATCATCGCATTCCAAGAAACCACTTCACTCCAAGGCATTTTTTCAAGCACTTGTCGTGCACCTTCTATGCTACCACATTTGCTGTACATTGTAAAAAGTCTTGTTTCCAACATTTATGTCCAACGCATACCCAGTTTTTAGAATAAGGCAATGAATCTGCTTCCCATCTTGCAGCATTTCTCTTTGAGGCATTTTATCAAACGTGGCTCGTGCACCTCCACACTGCAACACTTCAAATACACGGTGATAAGAGCATTCCCCACAAAAACATCCAATCCAAATCCTCTTTTAACAATAGATGAATGTATCTGTTTGCCAATTTCTAACACCTCCAGGCTGTCACACACCCTGAACACACTTGTAAAACTAACATAGTTAGGTTTCTCGCCTGCCTGATACATTTCACAAAAAAGTTCAAAGGGACTCCCTATTGTCTCTATTCTCAGCATATCCTCCAATTATGGTGTTCCATGACACAAGATCTCGTTGAGGCATTTTATCAAACACTTTGCACGCAAACTCTAAATTCTCACGTTTTGCATACCTCTTCTGCACCAACAGTTTCATGATATCCTTACTCTGCATGTGTTGAGAGTAACCTGCTATAATTACATTCCATGATCTGACATTTCATTCATTCAAGAATCGAAAAGGGTAATGAATGGAGGCCTCAGGTTTTGGTTTACCAGCTAGATGGACATATGAATACTTAAGGTTCAATACTCCGTGACAGTGCCATATTTAGTAGCTGCCAATCTTTGAATTTGAATTTCCCTTATTAAACTGATTTTTAATTTTTCTTTAATGACTTTGACAAAGACCTTTCAACTACATTCATTGTAGGTGGCAGATTGTCGTAGAATTGTAGAGTGAATGGAAATAATTGGGATGGGTATTTGAAATGTTAATAAATAAAAAATATTTAATATATTTGATAAGAAGTTATAAAAAGTTTGCTACCATTGTTTTTTTATTAATTATTAATACATTTTTTTAATTCATCCCTTTCAGGATATGGCTAAACATAGAGATAGTCACGATATCATTAACTCTCTAGTAGAAATACAACCAAAAGTATGCAAAACCCCTTCACACCAATGGATGCCTCAACCATGTTGTCAAAGTCAAATTCTTCTATAAATAAACCAGCATGTCTTGAAACTGACATGTAGCATCTCGCTTTAACTATGTCAAAAAGTTGCTATGTAATTGTTTCTAAATTCAAACATATATGCCAAACTACACCTCTTGTGGAAGAATTGGATGTTGAAAATCTTCAAGATACATTGTCAACATTTCAAGAGAGTTGCACAACATTAGAGAGCCTCTACAATTTCCTTAGGGAGCTATCCTATGATCACCACTATGGAAATAGTGCAACCCCCTCTATCATCCACGCATATGAGACATACTTGCAAAATATGTAATCAAATATTTTAACTTCTTACTATGTACCACCTAAACCCATATACATATATAATCTAAAGTAAATAAATAGGCTTTTATTTTCATGCTATTGTAACTTGCATAGACTTATCCATGCAAACTTTCTCTATACTAAACAAAGAGGATTATTTCTAGAAGACTTCTTAATGACATAATGGATTTATATTGTTGTATTTCTCATCTTTTTATTGTAATGATGTGTTAGTTGTACACATGCAAATATAATTTACAAAATGTCGATATTACTATTCATAATTAATGGATTGTGATGCTTTTATTTCCTATCTTATTTTTGTAATAATGTGTTATCTATAAAATTATAGGATAATTCACAATAATTTTATTTCAATATCAATATTACATAAAAATATTGATAGCTATCAAATATTGTTAAAAAAAAGAATGCAATATTTTACTCATTTAGTTGGCCATGGGGTAATAAACATGTTTGTCCTCAATTTTTGTTCCAAACAAAATAAACACACATGGAAGGTATGTTTGTTTATTAAGAACGATATATTATGTAATTATTTTAGGATTCCAACAAGTTCAATTAGTGTCGTTACCTACTCATACTAGAAACCTATTTCTTCAAGCCTATTTTTGTTCACTTTAACAATACCTAATTATTATATGTCAAACTTATAGGCCAATATCTTGCACTTAGTTTTAACTTCATCATGACAAAACTAACTACAAATGTCATTGCCAACATTGTTGAAGGCATGTCTATTCTTGAACCTTTTTCACATGTTACATTTGTAGACTCCATTCAACAACCACATTCTACAAACGTCAAGTATTGTATACAACTCTCAAATGGTATGCACACACATCCTACGTTGCTTCCTGACCAATTCAACTATCTTTTTTTAGAAGAGGTTATAGTCAAAGGTTCTATTGTTTGCCTAAAAGAATATACTTGTAAGATATTCCAAAAATATACATACATCCATACTATCCTAACTTTGTTTAATGAATCTCTTATGTTCCTTAATAGCTTCTAACAAAATTATTTATCTCCTTTCATTTTGGGGCTATTGTGATTGATAGTTTGGACATACTTTCAAACAATGCATTGATAGTTGGAACTGCAATTCCTCTCCTCCAAGATCCTAACAACCTTTTGACATTTATCTCTAAAGACCCATTGGGATCTTCTCCATGTACAAAATATCCACTCAAACAAGAGAGAGGTTCTACAAGACAAGAAAGTATGCCCCCCTTTGAAATAATCCCCATTAAAAAATTGACCCTATACCATAAACAATGGTCCATTGAGGGTCACACCATGACAAAAACTCCAATCCATGAATTTCAAAATATAGGATGTGATGGGAAAGATTTTGGCTTTGATTTCATAGACAAAGAAGGGTTTGAAATACATGTTACTTGCTTCAATGAACTTGTTGATGAGTTCTACCATGATATTCACTCTAATAGTCTTTACATAATCTCTAATGGTCACATTAAATTAGAAAACAAAAAATATAGCAGCTCTACAAACCCTTTTGATATATTCCTCCACAACTCATCAACAATAAATCCTTCTACATGCAATGAATCTATCATACCTATGCATAACTCCCATATAAAGAGCATATATTCACTACCCTCATTTCTTATTAATTCCCTTATCAATTTCATTAGGATATTCCTATCTATCTCCCCTACATCAACCATATGTAAAAGTAATTTTTGTAGAGTCCCTACTAATGTCTAGTAAACTTGGTGACAATCACACAATTTAGAGGAAAAGACCTAACTGATAAGTCCACTTAAACCTTTGGAAAGACCATTGAATTATTGACCAAGGCTAGTAGGCTTGTGATGGTACTAGCACTATATGTGCTTCCAAAGACTTAAAACTACCAAATTCATCCTATTACAGATGCTACACTTGCTAGAAAATCATGAAACTGTAAAATAGTAAAGAAAGTAAAGCTGACACTATTGCTATGGGTACCTATAGTATAAGATTGCAACTAATTATTGACAAGAAATAAATGAACTTAATTGATAATTAAACCTATACTACACTTCAAAGTACCACTCAATCAATTACAATATGATTATGAAACAAAAATTATTCATGCATCCATTAATGAATGAACACAAATAATCTATTAACACAACTTGCATTTATGAAGTAACTACTAAAACATAAATGAAATAGAAATAAATGAACTGAAGGACAGTTACCTTGTGGCCATTGCTCAAGTAGCTGTCTTCACTAATCTAAACCAAATCTAACTTCTTAGATCAACATAGTCATGATAGATGAAACCATTCATTGCACAATCCAATAGATTATGAATAAGATTTTGAGATATCTTATTCATTGAAAACCATGATAGAACAATAACATTGTTTGCATAGGGAATAACAAATAATTGAAAAGTAATTGGAAACTATATTTTCTTTAGAAAAAAAACCAATTAATTGACTAAGTCCTAGAACCTCAATAGCCGAGCTATACATATAGGCAAGGAGGAGTTTATTTGAAACAAGACTCTAAACTGAAACCATTAATCACCACTCCTTAGATATCAGAGTGTGATAATGAATCAATAGTCTAAACTGCAACTAAAAAGGATGAAGAGTCCTAATAGGATTATAATTCTATTGTAACACAACTAAAATAGTGAATGCTCAAATCAGTTATGCTAGAATCCCAATTATAATAGGGTTCTTCTCCTCTAGTGTTTTTATTGGACATCATAATGATGCACAAACATCTTCATTAAGTGCTTCCATGTTGTAGTTGATGCACTTCATTTGTTCTGGAACTTCCCCTATTTTTTTTGTTTAGGAACTCCTTTGGCTATAGGTTGCACCTCACAGTTGTTGAAGGCTACAATCCACCCCCTCTAGCTGCAAGAGTTAGCTCACAAAACATGCACACAATACTAACAACCATAGATAAGCACATATATCAATCACATTTCATAAATATCCACACATAAATTATGCATTAACCATCACATATAACTATATTTCCATATACTTTAAAGTAGCACTAACTCATTTGATTGCAAAATTTGACAAAAAATTATGACCATAGCTATATAATCAGATGTATAGTCAGGTACTTGTGATATTCAATGTGAAATTTTCATTTTTTTAAAATTTTGACGTTTGTCAGAATTTCGATGAACCTTATTTTGCGCCGAAGTTTCAACGAAGATTTTTCATTGAAATTTCGATGGACTTGCAAAGTTAAATTGTGGCCGACATAAATAAAACTGAGCTCGACTATTTATTGTGACAGTGTTTTGCTCAATGATTTTCTTGGGAAAAATCAGAAAAAAATCAAGAAGATATCGCCAGGTTGAGGGTAGTCATTATCTTTTTCCAGAATTCATTTGTGAAGTCAGATTTATACTTCCAGGTTTGAAAATCATATTTTAAAGCAACATCTCATCAGATTTCATTTTGAGTCTTGTGCATTTTCAAAATTTCATTTCCAGATTTTAGACCCGACTTCACAAATTCTTTATAAGGGAATTGTTTATAACTGATGGAAAATTATTGATGGATTTGGACAAAGATTATATTTGCAAGGTTTTGATTTTAACCCTAATGATCGATTTTCAATAGATTTGGGAGCCATAACTAGATAATATCAAAGGCATAGGGATAGATACAAAGTGAAATAGTTGTCAAGATTCAGGCCTAGAGGGTTGAACAAAGAATTGGGAATGTTTGATAGTGGATAGTTAGAGCCATTTAACCATGATATTTTTGAAGACTACTTCATAAAGATTTATTTTTCCCTTTGCCAAGTTTTAGAAATATATTTTAGACTTTAGATGCCAGTGTCTTATAAAAGCAGTTATGGTATATTTGTTACCTGAAGTTCTTGAATTCATCTTGACTCTATACAAATGTATGTATTTTTGATTTGAACAAGAAAGAAAGAAAGCAACCAATTTCTAAATATTGTGAGATATTTAGAGCAACAAACTAGAAAATGAAAAAATGAAGGTCAAGGCCTCTCTATTTTTCTCAGTTCACTTAAAATTTTTAGATGCTGCCAAACATCTAGCAAGCTATAACTATCATGTAGATTATATGATTTCTATTTATTTTGTACTTTGGAACAATTTATAAGATGAAATTCTCTCCTCATGTAGAAGTATAAGCTTCCAAATTCCTTCAGAAGTTGATACAAGAATCAAAAGATGAACCTGCCAAATTAGAAACCAAAATTTTTGTGGTAAGAAGAGTTGATTTTGACATAAATGACATGTTGTAACAACTTTATTAAGTAATACACTTTATTTAGATATTTGACAATTTGGTGATTTGTGTGTAGATATGCCACCATATGAAACTGAGTGGAAAAGAGCACTCCTTACCTTATCAAGTAATATCCAGGCAAGATGTTATAAAAACTAACTTGTGCTTTTAGTGAAGCCGGTCAACCTACTTATGTTTTTCCATACTTAATTTTTTCATTTTGGATTGAGCTACTTATGATAAATTTTTAACTTTCCTTGCAACCTGTGTATTACCCTCTCAAGTTTTTAACTGGTTAAAAGCAATCTCTTATAAAGGATATAAAATTACTTAGTACTTTAGATTGTCATTTATGTTAAGGGAGGCATATGACTATTGTTTATATAATTCAAATTTATTTGAGAGTAAGCATATTTAATCTCTATGTGGTAGATTTAGACACTAAAAAAAGGTATTTGACCTTATTAGGAAAAATGAAGCAAAAAACATAAAAGTGCATCATAGGATTTTTTTTCATGGTTTTCATTGTAAAGTATGCAACTTATTTCAATATTTTCTCATGGAAATCATATGAACTTCTTCTATGGACCTATATAAACTTCTTTAGTGTAAATGTTGTCCTCTCCTTCCTATTATGCAAGATCATTCAGAACCTCGGCTACTTTTTGACAATGACATATGACTGTCATATCTTTGTAAGTCTTTAATAGATATAATGGGAGATCCTTTAGAAACATCATCATCTCTGTTGAAAGTGATCCCATATCCTTTGTGATACCTACCCTCTAGCAACTTAACTATCCTTCGTCTTTTAGCTTATGCATGAGTTTATTCATTTGATTTCAATGGCCTTGCATAACAATTGAAGAAATTAATTGTGGTAGCTCCTTGAGATATTGTCCATGCACTCCTTAATACACTTGTAGGTTGTCCTCTTTTGAAACTTTGTGAGATGGAAATACTTATTAGTTTACCATACTGCTATGAAGAAAATAAACCCTTGACAAGATTTATAATCTTTTAAAAGCCCTCTTGACTGTTCAGTTACTTTTCTTTATGTATCTTTTAAAGTTCGTCATACTACCTTATCACTATTATTATTAATTTCAATGCCCCTTTCATGGTTATGACATGGACTAATAATTATTTATTTGAATATTCATGACTGTGATCTCCTTTTGGGAATCTATAGTAAAGTGTCATGCCTTTCTTTGAAGTCTATTTCCTTAAATCTTTTCTCTTTGCTCATTGCTCCTTACCTCTATAGTATCCCTATATTGCATATACATAATAATAACAATTATGGTGATAACTAGTGGACATGGGTATAACATCAAGCATCAGGATATGTGTAGGATCATTATGGAAAAAACAAGCCCTTGAGTGGCAATGAAAATTCAGAAAATCAGAGTTAGGCAACTTGATGTAAAAATTTGAATTTGTTATCTATATTATTTCAAAAATATGTAAGAATAGAATTTGTAGAAAATTGAATGTAGTTTCTAAACTACTAGGTTTATTTAAAAAAAATAAAAAATCTATTTGGTGAAAATTTGAAATTTCAATGTAGTAGTACTTAAATTTCAGGGAAAAATAAGAAGTAGGTGTCTATCTGACCACCCTAACCAGAATAAAATGATAATATTTATTTATAAGATTTTATATATAAGTAGAGGACTCATGTTCCGATGTGATGCATATTTTTTTGTAATTTTTTTCCGAGTAAATATTTAATTATGAATTTTTTATTACAACTTAAAAAAAATATAAAAACTTGTATGTCTAACCACCTTCACTTGGTCAAAACTTCATGAAATTTAATTCTTTTTTCTTAATCCTATAGTATGCAAAGCAGAGAATGTGACACATGTTTCAGGTTCAAAAAAATTGATACCATTTGAAAGCTATAGATGTTTTTCAATCATCCTATCAATCAGGACTTTAGTCGTAATTCAAATAGAAAATAAATAATAATTATTTATTAAATTCAAAGTAAAGCATAATTTATATTGGTGGAAAGGTGAGAATCTCCTCTAGAAGCCCTTTTTGTTTCATCAATTTTGTGTAAAAAAAAGTCAACCACATGGGCCATCATATCACTTACATATCACCACTTTTTGGCCCATCATGGTCCTGCATATACCCATCATATAAATGTAGTTTATATCTACATATATAATACCCCGAGATACTAATATTGTAGCACTAGTCAAAGAATCATCATCAAACTAGATATTTGTTGATCAAATACAATGAAAAATAAAATATATTAAAATATAAAACATTGATCTTTTCTATCTACTCCATTGTAAATAATAAAGACTTTCAACACTCACATTGGAAGGAAATTTCCACAGTCTTTATTATTTATAGTGGAGTAGATAGCAAAGATCACTATTCTATATTCTACTATATTTTATTTTGCAAATAGCATTAGATAGTAAACTGGCCAATACACTGTCAAACATAATGATTGGACCCTATGAATATATAGGTTATTAATCTTTAATCAATTCACATGAGAAATCATATTGACCAATAGTATCAATGAAACTTTGATACTATATAACAATGACTAGTCTCAGTTTGATGACATTTCAAGACCAATGCATGAATATCATTTGGGCCTCATGGCATTGAACATTGTTTTCATTCAACCATAATATAATGTTCTTACAGGAAACACAATACTAGTATGATTTAATTTATCAGAGGAAATAGGAGTTAGAGCAGATACAAAGAAAACACAAATATTGTAGTGTAACCTTATTATTATATAAATAAACAGAAAAATAGTAAGAGTAGGAACCCCAAATATCATGTCCATTGTATATGTGAATATGTGTGGAATAGAGTGACCCCTTATCTATTTCAATTGCTGATAAGGTTATGGTTTATTCTTATTCTCCTTTGCATAGTATAAGCTCTAACCAATTTTTAATATTTAGCTTAAAAGTCAAGATAGTATTCCATACTGATTCTATGTCAATATGAGGGAGGAAGTTGTATATGCATTCTGGAATAAACATTGTGACCAAAGACATTAATTACATGTATGGAAGAGAATTCAATACAAATGGCAATAGATTTGACATATAAAACCAGAGGATGGCCCTATGATATTTTGAAGCACTATTGTAATGGTGAAGTAAATTTAGATAGAGGCTTGCTTCATAAGTAGATGGAAGTGTACGAGACATTTGAAGTTTCTTGTGAGAACAAGATTTAGCTTAACCTACAAAACTAGGAAAATGAAGTGTTGTCCTTACAAAACAATTTTGTCGAGAGTTTGGAAGTGAAAGTCTATACAAGATTGTTTGTATGTATTGTATTCAACATAAATATGTTAGGATCGGCCTGAACAATCATTTTAGCCTTTCAAAATGATATCATCCTTATTCAGCCATACACTATTTTTTGTCAGATGGATGTAATCATTAAGGAAGACCCTTTCATTTTCCCTTAATAGATTAAAATTTCAAGGAGGCCATCTAATGGTGTTGCCTATTGATATCCAAAGCAGGGATGTGAATAAGACTGATGGTTATGCAGGCTATATTGTAGATAAAATTCATAGATCTTTTAGCTTTATCAAGGCATATAATAGTGTGGTCTACTTCAAATGAAACTCTTTATTATGCCATACTATTTTATTTCCATAATTCATTTGTGAAGTTAGATTTGTACTTCCAAGTTTGAAAATCATATTTTAAAGCAACATCTCATCAGATTTCATTTTTAGACTTGTGCATTTTCAGAATTTCATTTTCAGATTTTGTTGTGCAAGTTCAATATCCTGATTTTAAGAGTCTAACAGTTGGAAATCATAGTAAAATAAAAATTTAATAATTTCTAGAATTAGCATTTTAAAGTATTTTTTGGGGTCATTAACTTCAAACTATCTTCTCTTTTGCAGGGGTGGTTGCATGCCGAATTTCTTTGGTATAAAATATCAGAATTATTAGATTTTGTTATCTGTCTATGATTAAAAATTATTGGAGTGTGAGTTTGATAATTTTTGAAGATCTAAATATTCAAGCTTGGTAAAGAAAAATTATGTCAGATAATATTAGTCCAGAACAAAATGAAAAGATAGTTGCTAGATTGTGGGCTAGATTGAAAAGAAAGGGTGATGGGAAATGTTATTGTCCTTGCAATAATTGCAAGGGCTTAAAGATGAGAAGACTTTTAATCACAACAGCTGGGAAACATTGTAGGAAGCATGGTCACATTGAAGGGGGGCATGATCATCATCTATTGGTAAGTTGTTCATTATATGTGTTTATATTGATTGAATTTGTAAATGTTTATATCATTTTAACATTATATATATATATATATATATATATAAAATCACTTGATCATGATCATGGTTTATTTGTGTCTATCATTATTATAAAGGTGAGGCACCCTAGGGCACATGATATGGATTATCACAGCCCAAAGAATGTGGTTTTGCAAGCGAAGGAACATGGAGCTGTGAATATCAAAGATGAAGTTAATGATCCTATGGAATAAGATGATCATGCACTAGAAAACACAGTTGAAGATGATGGTACAAATACATTGATCCATGACACATTTAGTGGCATAGCTAATCATGGTGATTGAGATGATTTTGATGATGTTCATGATTTACCTGTACTTGAGAAGGCATATGAACCCCTTTATGAAGGCTCCCAAACAACTCTTCTCTCTACTGTATTGTTGCTGGTGAACTTGAAGGTTATGAATGGTTTATCCAACATAGCAATCTCACAGATGTTAAGGTATGCCATATATGTCATTTTTTTTCATCTATTTTAATTGTTGTTAGTTTATCACGAGTAAATAAAGGATGAAATATGTACTATAATATTATTTATATTAAAAAAATATTTTTTTGTTGTAGATTAATTGGTGAATTTTTTTTACCACCATAAAATATTTTACCTCGCTCATACCGAGATTTATCTAGCATTATGATTGATATTGGAATGGAGTATCAAATAATAGATGCATGTCCCAATGATCATATTATATATCATAAACAACATGAATTTGCCACAGAATGCCCAAAATGTCATATCAGTAGATATCGAACAGATCAACTAACAAAAAAGGTGCCTCACAAGGTTCTTCATTATATTCCCATTATTCCACGTATGCAATGATTATTTGTGTGAAAGATTAGCGCAATTTAGGGATTACCACGCACAAAATAGAAGTGGAGATGACATTCTTTGAATGCCTACAGATGGTTCTGCATTTAGGGACATGGAGGAAAAATGGCCACACTTTAAAGAAGAACCTTGTAATCTCAAGCTTTCATTGGCAGCAAACGGTGTCAATCCATTTGGAGAGCTGAGATCTATTTACTCGGTATGGCCTGTTTTTGTTATCAACAATAAAATTTCTCCATGGATGTCAATAAAGAGGGAGCACATAATGTTGGCAATGATTGTTGCAAGTATTTGTTTACATTAATTTTCTTTAATGTAGTAGTATCTCATTTGTCTTATTTGTTGCATAATGACTTATATTTTTTTCATTTAATAGTCATGTACATTAACTTATATATATTGTAGTAAAATGGTTATAATAATCATGAAATGTTTATGTTCATTCAACTAGGTAAGTACCAAGTTAAATATATGAATGTATATATCGAGCCTCTTATCAATGAGTTACTAAAGTTATGGAATGGTGCCACTATGTATGATGTATCTAGACCAATAGGACAAAGACAATTTCAATTCCATGCAATGCTTGTATGGACAATTTATGATGCCCCAGGGCTAACACATTTTTGTGGTATGTTATAACGTTCGACTGCACTGTAACGATATTTAATTTTATGAAGTAGATATCATGCATGTTTTTAAAATAATCTATTCATTATATATAATTATAAAAATTGACATATTTAATCCAATTATATATGATCTTGTAGGTCTTCAAACAAAGGGAAAATTTGCATGTCCACTTTGTGGTCCAAAGATGAAATCTTGTCGTTCAATAAGTTTAGGAAAGAACCTGTGTTTGATGAGTATAGGCACTTCCTCCACATAAATCATAAGTATTGAACTACTGAAAAACATCTTTTCAATGGGAAAGAAGAGACTACATCAAAACCACGAAGAATGACACCTCGCCTATGGAAGTTGGAATATAATAGAATTAATCGTTAAAGTTATACATTGGATCAAATTGTTTATCTATCATATATGATATGTTTGGAATTTATATTTTTATATTGTGTTGTGTTTACTCATGCTATAACTGACAATGATTTTCGTTGTTAGTTTGTTTAACTTATATGCTTCATGAAGGTCATCAAGGCATTAATGGACGACTTCCATAGGGACTAAAAAGTTTTCCCAAAAAATTTAGTAGGTTTCCCTACAATGAGCAGCTACAAATTGTGCATTTGTTTGATACAATGCATATCAGAAAGAATATAACAAAAACGTTATGGAAAATATTGGATGGAAGGCATGACAAAGAAAAAATTGTCAAAATTTGTAGTGACATTCAAGAAGCCAATCATGCAATAAAAAATGTCATTCAATTAAATAGCGATGGAGACCAAATTAATATAAGTGCCCTTCCTTGGTTATTAACGGAGCAGAAAAGCAATGCTATAAAATAAGTCATACGAAAAATTCAATTTCCCACAAGATTTGCTGCGAACATAAACAATATCATAATAAAAAATGGTGAATTTGGGTCAGGGATGAAAATGCATGATTGACATACCTTCATTAAGGTAACTATTCTGGTATATTATATATATATTTGTATACTGCATGTACTTTTCAGTGTATTATGTTTACTACTTTTGAAAAAATAATGAAAAGATAATTTTATAATTGTTGCAGTATGTTGTACCTCTATCTCTCCTAGACAACTTTGACAACAATGTCAAGCAAGTTATATATGATCTTGGAAAATACATGAGGTAAGTAGCGATATTTGTTCAATTCATTGTATAGATCTTATAATTGCCATTTGTTTTACTTGTTATGTAACATATTGTATATTTTTGTTAAATATTGTTAATATATTTGTGCCTTGAATCAATTATAGATAGCTGTCATCTAAAGGAATCCATAAAGAAGATATAAATTATTGGAAGAGAAAAATTCCTCATCTAATGTGTGAAATGCAAAAGTGTCTACCTTCGACATTTTTCAATGCACAAGAACACTACCTCATACACCAAGTTGAGGAGATTGAATTGTGTGGACTTGTACACACAAGGTCAATGTGGATGGTTGAGAGGCACTTGAAATTTTTGAAGGATTTGGTTAGATAAAGATAACATCTTGAGGGTTCTATGGTGGAGGGATATATGGTATACCAGACCATGGTGTACATTACTGAATATCTTCCTAAGTTTGCAACAAAGATCCATGTAGATCGCATTTGGGATCCCAACTCCATTAACAAATTCGAAGGGGAGTACCTGATGGGGAAAGGTAGATTGAGGAAAGTGAGAGGTAATTATAAGATGGTCATGGAGATTAATTAGAATACATTTTACATTTGGTTTTTATGTATATTGTACTTATTTAATTATTAATCTTCAATATACATCAATTATAAATAAGGTCGTATACCGTGGTAATTAACTAATTATACGTCGTTTGTGAATTTTAATTTTTTTTGATACAGTTGGTTGAGAGTGGGATGCACTACATTTGTACGTCACAAACAATCTTGATTGGATGATGGTATGGATTGAACGATGTCAACAATCTGGTCACACATTAGCATGGAAAGGTGTGGCTTCATTGGTTAAAGAAGCTCATCGCAATGGAGATTCCAATGTTACACCAAGGGAAATTGATTTAGCATATGGTTTAAGAGATAAGCAGGTATGTATAAATATATTAATCACCCATATTATTTAATTATTTTCAATTATATTGATGTATATATATGTTGAGATTTTTTTCTTTGCATACATTCGGCCAAGAATAAATATGTTTATCAATTGATGATATTGCAATAATTTTTACATGTTTGACATATTGCAAGTGAAACACCACAAGGCTATGTGGTGCAATGGTCATAAATTTCAAATCAAAAAGTTACGAAAAAAACTTATGATTCTGGGATAACTGCAGTCTTTCAGGTGACTAATGTTTCATCTAGAAGCGACATACATCTAGAAGTCTCAAAAAATCGATACAATGGGATTTTGGATGATATACTTGAGTGTGACTTTAAGTCCTTCAAATTAGTTTTGTTCGTCGTCCCATGGTACAAGCTACGATTGAATGAAAATGATCATGAGAGAACTATTATTGAACATGATAATGGATTTACCATGGTTAATACAAGGTTGATCAAGCGAGTTGGAGATGATCCCTATGTTCTTCCAAGCCAATGTGAGTAGGTATTTTACTTAGAGGTTCCAAGTAAACCGGGTTGCTCATTTGTTGTTAGACATGATCCAAGAGGAAGGCCAGTAAAGTATAATGTGGTGGAAGAAGAAGATACCAAAGAACTAGAAAATGATGTAGATGATGATCAGGATCAACAATTAGTTGATGATCTGCTTGACGAAGATGTCGAAGAGGATGAACTAGATCATGATGATGTAAGAGTTAATGTTCATGAAGATGATATCTGTGTGGATGATGAAATTATCGAAACTGATATCAATGACGATGATGATGATATGACCAATACTTACAATGTCGAATCTGAATATGATGATACAAACAAAGAGTTGGATGAAGAAGAAGATCAATGACATTGAAATGTACGAGTTATGCGATTGTATTATCTATTTGATATTAATTTCTTGATAGAATTATATTTGACTTATGTGGTTACATAATTAATTCATGATGTAATTTTTAATGTTTAATTTTAATTCATGATGTTACACCTATTTTAGCTCTCCTAGAAATTTCCATATGATCATAATGAATAGTGTTTTGGGAAATTTCATGAAAGATGACACATTGATCGTAGTAGTGAAATAATTGCAAAGTTGTTTAGATTTTTTAGACCAATCACCTTTTGCAATGTCATTTTTAGGATCATCTCCAATTTGATTACTAGGACACATAAGGTAGGATTTGATTGGCTTATCTTGGACGAAAATTGTGGCTTTGTGTAATGTGAGCAAATTTTGGATGGGGTAGTGGTGCAGGAGCACCTACACCTCATCTTCTATGCTTAATCATGTGATGATAATTAGGGAGGTCAATAGGTTGGTTTAGGGATTTCAATAATGTTTTATTGTGAATAAGGTCACTTAAGACCATTAGTCATGTTCTAGGTGAAGTTATGAGTTATGAGTTTGAGTCTTGCACTAAAGAGTTTTGTAGCCTTTTTAAGGCAAATTAGAGAATTTACATGTAAAAGGGTGCAAGGTTAGTGTCATGTCAATAATAAGGCTATTATTAAGCCACTAGAATGGTCTTAGAGGTTTCCTAGGAGTTTCAATACATTTGAAAGGTCAAAAAATAAAACATTTCAACAGTGATGTTAACAACCTTCAAATTAGAGTGTTTTATGTTTCATATGATCATAAAAGATTAAAAAGTCAGTTGTAGGGGTGGTTGAGGTATAAAGGCCTTTAAAAGGCATAAAGTGATCATTGTAAAGGTTGTTGATGGTAAAATTTATGATTAAATATATCTCTTAGAATCCTTTTCGTCGCAATTTGAAAATAATTCTATATTATAGAATACATTTTTTTAAATTTTAAGATGAAAATAACAAGGAAAAATCAAACACATATCTTTATGAAAGAAGTATATTGGCGTGAAATTAAATATGATTTTTATTCCAATGTAAAAACTACAAAGAATGTGATAGCACTTCAAAGTGAGCCTTGACAAAATTATTTGCTTTAGTGAAATAATTTTGTTTGTATCCAGTTAATCTTACTCTCTATCAGGTTTTCATGGCTTGAGGTTTTAGGGTTTTCCCATTTGCAATCCTTTTGTGCTAAGACTTACGTCAGTTTTATTTCGTCATTAATTTTTGGGCCTTAGTGAAAATGGGTTGAGGGTTGTCATATCATTAAAGGGGGGCCGTGTTATATCCTTAGTTTTTATTTTCATGTTGGGTAATCCTGTTATCTTTTCCCTAAGTTTTTCCTAGCTCTAATGTCTCTGTGGTCATGTCTTTATGAACAAATTATGGTTATCATTTTCATCCTAGGAAGGTACCCTTTGTTGTGCTAGCGATGTGTTATGTGTCAGGTTTTCACAAGTCCCTGCGATGTCGTGAAGCCCTTTTCTGAAATATTGTATTGATCACGATATCATAGGAAGGCGCCATTTGTCACATTCAGAGGGGCTGAAAGAACATTATGAATGTTTTAATATATTAAGAGAACCTTAATATATTAACTGGAGAGCTACTAAAGAGGATCTAAAATGCACATGCTTAAAATTGGCGGAGATGTTTTAATCTCAACAGAAAAGGTGCTCGACTTTTAAGGTCAAATTTGTCAACTGTCTGAATGATCAAGTTCGCTGAATATCAAGATCTACGATTGCCCGATATCACATGATCAAGAGTTACAAGATGGTTAACGATCATGATATCAAGGGAATGTTGACGCATGGATTTCTTTGATGATGCAGGAGATGGTGGGGCCAGAAACATGAGTTGTAAAGGTTCCTGAGATGGAATGTTTTAATTGGAGGAATTGTGGAATATAGCTAATATATACTTAACTATATTGTAGAATATTAAAACCTAGCTAGATGGCGCCCTAATTTTAAATTTAATTAACATACTCTAAAAATTAACGAAACCAGGTTGTAGCTCATCAATTTGGAGAAGTGAAAGGTCAATACCAGCACTGAGGAAGAGTTTGGAGTAGTGAAAACAAGGTCAATACCAGCGCCGAGGAAGAGTATGGAGGAGTGAAAGCAAGGTCAATACCAGTGCCGAGGATGAGGTTGAGGGCACTCAAGGAATCGACGACCAAGGGACAATGAGTACTGTACATTTGGCACCCGCATTCTCTTTAACTTGCAATTTTCATGCCTAGTTTCCAAAGATCTTCTCATACATTGGCACCCCCATTCTCATAAAATGGTATAAGATAAGACAAAAAATAAAATAGCTTAGTCTTTCACATTTTTATCGACTAGCCTTAGGTCTTGGAAAAAATCCCATAATCTACCCACATCTTGGTTGTTGGTGGGAACATGTTATTCTTTGTTGTACAACCTACCTCAAATCTTATGTCCACAAAGTTGCTAAAAACATAAAACAATAAGAAAAAAATTGAAGGTACAACTAAAAAGGGTTTATTTCCTTTTGGCCTCCTCCACCTCTTATATTTCAACATAGCATGGAATTACGCTTACATAACATAAAATCAAAAAAATGGAATTTTATAGGGGCAAAGGAGCCCAAGTATATGCTAGGCTAAGATAGATCTAATGAATGGAAATAGAGGCATACAATTGTTCTTTAATACCTCCACCACAAACATATGCAAGGAAAGGTCTCCTTCCTTCCTGGTAGTGATAACCTCCTCCACACACAACCCTTAAAAATTATGAATAGAGGAATATAATCTTTGAAGAACTCAAATTATTAATAATAGAAGAATTTGATCATACTTTTTCAATGATGGCATTATGAGAAAACCTTAGGTTAAATGAATAATTTCTAGCTAAGTTCTTTAAATCATGTCCAACTGCATAAGAGAAGACCACTTCTATGTGTACTTGGATACCATGGAAAAAGGATCTTTGGCCTCTTTCATCAATCAAGGTATTGTTAAATTTTAACACCTAAAAGTGAGAATGAAGAATCTTTCCTAGGATGGTTGCCAATTATGCTTCTCAACACCTAGATTACAAAATCTTTGTCAATATAATTGCCATCACAATTAAACCTATTGCTTGAGATATAGTCATACAGGTAACCAAATTGGATTTCTTGATAGTAGATACATTCTAGACAATTTAATCCTTGCATCAAAGATTGTTGAATGGGCCCAACAAACTACTCATGATGCCCTTTCTATTAAGTTAAAACTTTGACAATGCATATGATTGCATCAAATGTCCTTTCATTTATAAAAGGATCAAATGAATTTATTTTTAACCCTAAATTATTATCACACATTCATCTCTTTTTTAATGAGTGATTGCACAATAGTGTGTCCCACTTGTGGGAGGAGGCAAAAAATAATCCCAAAATTTCAGAATTACAAAATACCAGTTAAACACATTTCCTCCCTATTAACCACTTAGACATATATAAATTAAATGTAAATTTGTTGCTATTTTTAGTCATGTAGGTGTCCAATAAACCACTTGGTGGTGTTTCCCTTCAAGTTTATTTACTTGAATGAAGAGAAAAAGTCCTTTGATTACAATTAGAGAATACATTTGAGGCCTTAGTTGTGTAATTGGTGGACCATAGTCACATTTAACACTTGTTACAAATTTTTGGAGTTAAAACATTAAGTAGATTTGATTTGTGATGGACACATTTGGACGGTAGTAACAATAACTTGCAATCTATCAAGACTTGATTACCTTATAACCTGCCAAATTCTAGCGATGAAATGATAGATTAATCATAATGTCACCTTGGGATCACATCACCATGAAAGAACTTCATCCAACATCCTTATGAGTGCAGGTACCACAAAATAGGTATTTTTCAGATCTGTCTTCCTCGAGCGAGGGAAATTCATAAAGAGAAGAGGAAAGTGAGACATATAATAGGTCTAAAAGAGGGAGATCAACTAGAGGTCAAAATATTAGAAAAAAATTTCGTAAACGCATGGAATTTTTTCTTGTTGAAGGGGGGTCATGTTCTTATGATGATGAGTGAATAGGAAACATCAAGGTGCCCTTGAGGTACAAACATCTACGAAAACAATGGGTACCCAAGGAACTTCCTCTAATAAACACTGATTTTTGTGTCAATGAGAGGATATATCGCATAGCACCATCGTCATTACATGGTTTGGGCCTATTTTGCATGGACGACATAAAGGTCTGTTACGACAAAGTTACTGAATTGATGGAGTATGTCAGACCTATTACAGTTACAAAGATTGGATGTAGCTAGTTCGATATACACGAATTATGCGTAGGTATGAACTATCAACAAACTATATACATCTAAAAGATAAGGATCAAAATAAAGGAGTGGCTATGTACATTGATAGAAGGCCAAAAGAATCATGGAATATTGCAGGTTTTATAAATAGTACACGACCTAGGTCAACAAATAAGCAACCCAGTTGCATATTCGAGGCGCGTGAGAGAAACCATGTATTCGTATGTGCGATAAAATCAATAACTTCAAGGGAAGAGTTGCTAATCGATTACAATTTGAATCACTTAGATACAAACATAGTTACTATGGGGGTAGTACATACTATATACCATTTTACCCAACCTCCAATTAATGACTCCAATATACCATTTTATTATTATGTTTTTTTTCGTAAGTCTATTGGTTTCATTTCAGTAATGCTTTTTTATATTTAATTTTTGTCACAATGGGAAATTGATTGTACGGGGAAGGCTCTGGCCCAGAGCATAGATCGCGATGCATCTTCAGGGGCTTCTACCCGACAGGTTTACCTCATTGTAATTGTACAAATTATATACGAGAAAAATGTTTTATTATTATGTTTTTTTCATAAGTTTATTGGGTTAATTTTGATAATGTTTTTAATATTCTTGTCGTAGTCGGCTGATCTGGGAAATGCACCAGTACTAGTAGAGGAGAGCATCCATAGGGAGGTACATTCACTATTATGTGATGATGACATCACATATTCCGTAAACCCCTATGGATATGATGAGGAAGACCCAAAAAAAATGCAATGAAGAAATTCTTAAGTTGATATTCATAGTGCCTCAAACAGATGAGATAAGAGAAAGGGTTAAAATATTGACTGAGAGAGCACAAAACTTGCAAGTCAGCTATCATGAGATCTTTAATTATAACATAAGTTCATTCATGCTTTTATATTTTGTACTCTTTTATGTCATGAACTAAAATATGTGTTGCTTTTACAAGATTATTTGCATCCTCATGATGCTGCTAGCTATGATCAAGGTACTACAAGTGTTTCCCGGGGAGTAGGGGTTGGTACAAGTGTCGATCCTGATCTTCCTGTGCATTAATCACATCGTCCGATTCCATCATCAGTGCCTATATTGTCGACTAATATGTCGACAACACATACCATGCAGGCATCGAGTAGTGCACCCTTTGACAACGAACACATGCCAGAACATGCACCAGGACATGTACCTAGGGATGCAGAGGCCACTAGTACTGGTGATGTTTTAGTAGCATTTCTTGGATCTTCTCGTATTACTAGTACGAGAACATTGCCGGTCACATTTGTGGTGACTGAGGATTTCGTTGCCATAAAGATAGAGAAGGTCCCAGGTACTTTAAAATATTTTAATTATTATTATATATAATCCAATTGAAATTTACTTATTGATCACTCTTTTCAGACTAATTATCCCATGATCATTTTGTAGGAAATGATGTTTTTTATAAACATCTAAGTGATATTGCATTGGAGCTCTTTGGGCCCACCATATGTACACAGTGGAATGCCCAAAATCAAGATTTAAAAGATGAGCTCATTAACCATTTAGTTGTGCTCTTTGGTGATAAAACATTCAACTGAACCAAGGTCCTTAAGAAAGCTGGTACCTATCTAAAGTATGTGAGGGACCAATATAGGTCACATTTGGTGAAGAACAGAAAGTACGAGTGTCCCCCCATAATTCCAGAGAGGGAGTGGAAGGACCTGGTGTCAGATGGAAAGGAGCAGGTTGAAAAGAAAAAAAGGAAAGACACCACCGGGACAAGGAAGGTATGTGATACTATCAAGAATGTAATTGTATACTGATTACTTTTTATTTTTACATAATCTAACGTATTTCAAACTTTTCATAGGATGCTCGACACGTCGAAGGCAACAAAGACAAGAATAGAAAAACACGGGCAACACAAACTTGGCTCTGGTGGTTATATGAAATTAGCCACACGAATTGTAAGTATCAATAAATGAAATATTGCATCCAAATAATAAATTGCAAATAATTTTGGTTTTATCACACTATAGAAGCAAAATTCATGATCTTATGCAAAAATGGAGGGCTCTAAATTCAACATAGTGCCCATGGAAGAGGATCTGAAGATTGCCTTCCAGCAAGGCTATGGAGCCCTAGTTGAACACTTAAGAGTCTTGATTGGGCAAACACAATCTTCCACTACATCTAACACGTAGGTAAATAAACTCAATAAATTTTATTTAAAATTGAATACTTGTGCAATCTATTCAATATTAATTTCCACCATAAAGTAATTATGTGCCTATTTGTTTTAAACAGACAAGCAATGTTAATACTACACATGACATTGGAATGCAACCTGGTGATGGTGGAGCACAACCTGTAGATGAACTTCATGGTGTGCATCTCGGTACTGGATGTATTCATGTGCTATACAAAACATAGTATGGATTAATACAATTAAACATCTTTAATTTCATTTGGTGTATTAATTAATGCAATCTTTAATTAGAGCATGTAGAGCATGATCAACATGTTGAGCATGATCAGGCTAGAGAAGATCAAGAACATGATGTGGTCCCATCAGGTAAAGAGGACCACTCTAATGTTCTTTTAAACATATTTAATTGCAATTGGTGTATTAATTAATGTAATCTTTCGTGTTTCAACTCCAAATCAAGATTAGAGGGTGTTCAACATGTTGAGCATGAGGCTATAAGACAAGATTAGAAACATGATGTGGCCCCATTAGGTAAAGAGCACCACTCTAATGTTCTTTTATTTAATGAAATACTTGTAGCAATAATAATAAAACATATCAATTTAACATTTATTTGCTATTGCAGCAGATCCCCCCTTGCAGCGGTGTCCACATCGTGAGTACATGACTAGGCATACATTAAGATCATGAGCAGAGCTCAGAACAACTGAAGGGGGGGCATATGATTTAGAAAATGATACTCCACTTCAGCTTTTTTTTAGCTGCAAAAAAGAAAAAAAAAGTGATTGTAATCATATTATGACAACCATATTTTTGATAATATGTAAAAATTGAAAGAATGAATGTTATATGTTATTAATGGATGGATGAATGAATGTTATATGTTATTAATGGATGAATGAATGAATGAATGTGAATATGTTAATGAATGAATGTTATATGTTATTAATGCAGGATGAATGAATGAATTTTATATGCTATTAATGGATGAATGAATGATTAATGTTATATGATTGGGTATGGGGAATTGTGAGTGATGTGAGGGGGGCTGGGGGAGGGGCCAAATGATCTTCCACCTTCATGTGGTTGGCCCTATTAAGTAAAGAACATTAAACTATTCTCGAAACAAAGAGAAGCTCAATAAGGTAATGCAATTTTCAATATAAGAAATACATCGTTTGAAGCATCAAACCAATATGCAAAGATGAAAGAAAGTGCTAAATTTTCACTATGAACATTGTGTTGTGTGTGGATTTGGTTTCAAATCTCTGTTTCTTTTGTTTTTAGTGGTGACATAACTCTAAAATTTGACT
Organism: Sequoiadendron giganteum; assembly: GCA_007115665.2. NCBI lineage: Eukaryota > Viridiplantae > Streptophyta > Pinopsida > Cupressales > Cupressaceae > Sequoiadendron > Sequoiadendron giganteum. The sequence goes on from CM021102.1 coordinate 215,596,177, forward strand.
TTTGTGCATAATAGGTTAATGGAAAATTTGACAGCTCTGAAGGGTTTAGAGGCTCGATTGAGATAGATACACAGATATTTGGATCTTTTTGTTGATGGGAGGCTTCCACTTAACCATGAAATTTTGTACCATCTGCAGGTATGCAAAAATTTCTCTACTTAGATTCATTCAACTTATTGTAATATAATATCTGACAAAAATCTCCTTTTCATTATACTTAGATGGATTTTCATGCCCTGTTCCAAAGCACATGTTTTAGAACATGCAAGAAGGATGCTGGAAAGGGTTAAGGAATTTGGCTTTACACCTTCCAATTGCATAGTTTAATTCATTCATCCAACATATTGCCAATGTGTTTCACAATTGTTGGAATCATATCCTATAATTACAAAACTAGTAAAATTAAAATATGTAAGTTTCAAATATGGCATTACACATCTTTCTATGATTTTTGAAAGAAGATATCAAAATGGAGAAGTATTAACAAAATAATCTGCATAATTTCTAAGAGATCAAGGAATTTTTTTGTAGAGTTATCTTGAATATATTTAAGATAAAAGTAACTTATAGAGATTGAAGTAGAATATCGGTAGTCTAAAATCACTAGTCAACACATCTTAGTAGTATCTCAATTCAAGAGAACTAGGTCCACTATCCATTAGCCAATAAAACAAATAAAATCAATTCATAATATTATTCTGTTCTAATAGGGTTGACTGGTTGCTTATTTCTTTTTGATTTTCAGGAAGCCATCAATATACACTTGGTTTTCCCACCTTCTCTTGCCTCCTGGACATAGAGTTTCTGCAAAAGGCATCAAAGTAAACTTCAAGATTGACAATGACAATGAGTACAAGGTCAATATAGCTTAATGTTAATTGGGTATGATTTTATTTGTTCAAGACCAATTTAGATTCATTTTCTGATTGCACAACTTTTATTTACATTTATGTTTTGCTAATATCCATTTTCCTTTACATTCATATTATTCTATACATATTGTGTTTACAATAATGTTTTCCTTAATTTAATCTAGGGGAGAGGACCCAGTACCTAAGAATTTTTCAATAGTTGTGATAGTAGTGGTTTATATAGTGCCCAAACCTAATCATGTGGCCCAAAACAAATTTCGGGCCTCAATAAGGCTTTGAAAAGGCACATGCATATTAGGTCATGGAATCAACTCACAATCGTCTGATTTAAAAGCTAATCGATGGGCTTTCCAGTTTAAACCTCTGGAATCCACCTATAACCGTTAGATTTAGAAAGATCAATGGTTAAGAATTTGCAACTTGTAGACCTAAGATGTTTCATTCACCGATAACCACCCTCTCCACCGATGCACACCTATCCTTCATTCTATCGGTGGGACGCCAGATAATGTTTCCCGAATGCAGCATAGTTCCCTCGATATACTTTATGCATTCGATAATTCATGCCCATGGTTACAATTCATGGTTACTTTTCTTGACAATTTGACTCTATTGGTATATCAGGAGAGCACCTTAGGAGTCAGCCCGATAGAGTATTGTTACACCGATACTAGGTTGTGAGATATTTTCATTGGGCCATCAATGAGATTGTGATGGAGGTTCCGTCAATGAAGCATTGTTAGGCTGATGGTATTGAATTTTGTTTGATCCCACAAAATATGATCCAAATTAAAATATTTAGTCTAAGGAAATTATTCCATGTGGTTTGGAGGGGAAATGTTACCACATAGGTACTTTGCAAGGGGCTTTAATCTAACGGGGCCTAAATTGAATCACTTTTCATACATGAGAAAATCACTACACTAGAATGGTGAGAAAGGGCTATTTTGGGTTGTTTATAAATAGAAGAGGGGATTAGATAAAACCATACTTTGATCAAATCCCTTTAGATTGAAACCTCCTTCAATCTTAGCCTTACCTTAGATCAAAATTCACTTTTTTTCTAGTTGTAGGTGTTACCATTGATGTCAACAAAATAGACATTCTTGTAAGTGTTGTCATTAATGGATGGTTGCATTTGATGAAATTAGTGTGATGATCAAAAGTGTTGTGAAGTGTTGTCTGTTGGTTTGTTTTATTGCAACTAGGTTGATCTTCTAATCTACCTATGGAATTTCCAATTCCAATTAAGGGCAGCTCAAAGGACTTGGACCAATTGACGAGGATTTTAAGGACCTCCCACACTTTGGGCTCTGCAAGACCTGGGAGGGTGATCCCTTAATATGTTTATAACCTCAACACCATAATTATAGAAAAGATTAACAATACCAGATAATCTCACTCAATAGCTCAACATAACGGGATAAAACTGAATATAATTAGTTTCATTAATAATTATCAACCATTTGGAGCATGAGATAATCACAACAATACTTCAAATTAAAAGATATTCATTAATTTTCAATTTGTAGTAAACTTTGGGTGAACACAAACAAATACTAAACTACAAAGAAAAAATGCAACTTAGATCAGTGCCTTATTTCCATTGGAAGAGTCAAATTCAAAAATAGCTAAGGGTTTACAATAGATTCAACCCATAACATATAAGATCTTTGATAATATCACCTTACAATATCACCAATATGTAACCCTAACTCAATATTGTTGGGAATAGGTACCTAAAATTATGGCTTGAACCTCTGAAAAGACTTGGTGAATTTATCACCATTCTTAGCCTTTACCACTCTACCGCTGAGAGTCTTTCATAGAGGCACGATCTGGCGGTTTACCGCCTTACCATAGGCCTTTGTCGGTTTGTCCACGGTTGGGTTGTGTTACCGCCATACCATGGGGTCTCCATCTTAGGCTGGCAGTAGCACGGTTGATGGGCATAGTCAATGCGAAGCCTTACCTCTATACCGCAGAGGTTGTTCATTGGTGGTGCAGTGGCTGCGGTGGTTAGTGATAGTTAGCGAAGGCCACTTAATACCACACTGCAATGGCCTCTTGGACATGTCATAGTGGGGTGGTAAGCCATGGGAAGTTAGAGATAATGGTTACCTCCTTACCTCGGAGGTCTTGCGGTTAGAGCATGGTAGCACGGTGGAGCTCGACGGTCAGCTCAGGTGGTTACCGCCATACCATGGGAGGATTTTCTGAGCCTCGTAGTTGGGTGGTGGCATTGCCATATTGTGGAAGATCATTTCAAGCTCGGTGGTGACGTGGTGTTATGCAATGGGCTGGAAGACAAGCCACTACCTCGGTACCACGACGATGTTATAAGGGACTTGCGATTGGGCGGTGGCACTGCCATACTGCGGGAGGTCTCACGGGGCTCGGTGAAGGTAGTTGACGGGTTGACAAGGGTTTACCGCCATACTACGGTGGCTACTTTGACTCAGTGAGGTAGCACGGTAAGAGATGTTTGTCACTTGGGTTGACTGGTCTGACTTGACTGGAAGTGGCGAACAAGTACAGAGGTGACACATGACAAGTAATCAATATCTAATTGGTCGAAGTCTAGAGCGCTGAAAGCAGTAATTACAAGACGTGTTTCGGTTCATGATGAAATTTGATTAAGGCAAGCGGAGTTAATACCTGGGTGGCCCGATGTGTGTTTGCAGGGTAGATCGATTAGAAGATCGGATTGCTTGATTGGGTGAGCGATGAATCATTAAGGGCCTATGATTGGTTGGCATGATTAATATGATGTAAGACTTGTATAGTCAATTACATTGATATAAGTCAATGAAGGGTGATAGTGATGGAAGAAAAAGAGATAGAGAAGTTAGTTGTATTCATTGTATACTGAAAGAAGTATTGTCACAACGAGTGCATGAAAACTTAAGTTTGCTGCTGTGAGCTAACTATTAGAGAGTGAAGACTATGAGCTCTGTATGTATTTATTTTAGTGTAATACAAAGTGTCTTCTCTTGGTGTGGTGGGTGTTTTACCGAAAGGGTTTTCCTACTTAAATTTGGTGTTATCTGTCATTTCTTATTTTTGTTACTCTAGTTACTCTATATGTGTTCATCTCAGTTTTTTTAAGAAGCTTTAAAACTAGTCTTTTGCACTTCTCCTCTATTGTATTAGCATTAGGAAAGCGATTCCGCACCTCTATTTTCCTTTCAAGTGGTATCAAAGCATGGCCAGTTGTGTTATCCTTGTTAGTAAGGCTAGGTTTTTGTGCTAATACTATTCCAGTGGGAGTCTTGAAAAGTTAGAACCTAGTTCTGTTTGAGATGGCAAGTACATCAGGTAGAGTAGAGATTGAAAAATTCAATGGTGGCAACTTTGAGTTATGGAAAGTCAAAATGGAAGACTTGCTTGTGGATAGAGACCTCTGGGTTGCTGTGTCTGGAACTATGCCACAAATTATGAAGCAAGAAGATTGGGACCTTGCAAATAGAAAAGTGAGAGGCCTCATAAGACTTAGTCTGGTCGATTCTGTACTCCTGAACATCCATGATTAGAAGTCTGCAATTTCATTATGGAAGAAGGTTGGTGATATTTATCAGGGAAAGTCTCTAGTAAATAAGTTATTCTTGAGTAAGAAGTTGTACTCCTTGAAGATGGAAGAAGGTGCATCTGTTGCAAACCATCTAAACTCATTTAATATGAGTGTTGCTTAGTTGGCATCTATGGGTGTAAATATTGAGGAGGATTGTTGCATGCTCCTATTATGTTCGTTACCTGACACTTGGGATCATCTTGTAATGGCTATTGGAAGTATGACCACTACTTTCAAGATGGAAGATGTTGCTGCCTCACTATTGTTTGAAGAGATGCAGAGGAAGTCTTCAGAGATGGCCAAAGAGGCCCTTGTTGTTCGAGTTAGATGAAAGGAGAAAGGCAAGAAGAAGGACAAGAAGTCCAAATCTAAATATGTAGGGAGATCAAAATCTCTTGGTAAAAAGTCCAAGGTGAAATGTTGGAACTGTGGGCAACCTAGTAATATCTGAAAGGATTGTAAGGAGAAGAAGAAGAAGAAGAGTAATGCTTTAGAAAATGACTCTTCTCAAAGTGATGCAGATGCCTTCATTGTAGCCCTGACGATTTAGGCATCAGATGATGTTTGGCTGGTTGAATTAGGTGCATCGTTTCACATGATGTCTCATAGAGAATGGTTCACTAAGTACAAGAAGTATGATGGTGGAAAGGTGTACCTAGTGAGTGATTCAACATTGGAGATTGTTGGCCATGGAAGTGTCAAAATATAGTTCCCTGATGGTAGAATCAAAGGGATTGGTGGCGTACTACACATACTAGGTTTGGCTCGTAACTTACTTTCTGTCAGTAAGCTGAATGATGCTGGTGTGGAAGTTTCTTTCTTGAGTAAAGGATGTAAGATGGCTAGAGGTGCAATGGTGCTGGCTAAGGGTGTATGTATTGGCATTCTATACAAGCTAGATGCACGTCTTGTTCAATGCAACACCGCCTCTGTAAAATCAAGCAAAGCTGTTCCTGTAGAGGAAGATGAAGATGCTTCTTTGGATGCAAATGCTTTGGAGGTGAAACTGCCTGAAGAGAAGACCATGTTGTGGCATCATAAAATTGGTCACATAGGTGAGAAATGTTTAAAAACCTTGAAAAATAAAAATCTTGTTGAAGGGCTTGATGATTGTAACCTTGAGTTCAATTTTTGCAAACACTATATTTATGGAGAGCAACACCGTGTTTCATTTTATTTGAGTCCTCATAAATAGTTTGGTGTACTGGATTATGTTCATTTTGATGTGTTTGGTTCAGTTAATATTCCTTCATTATCAAAGTCTAGATATTATGTTTCTTTTATTGATGACTATTTGAGAAGGGCATTTATATACTTTCTTAAGAGTAAATTAGAAGTGTTCTGTCAGTTTAAAGAGTTTAAAACTTTGGTAAAACATTAGACTAGAAAGAAAATCAAATGCTTGAGGACAAATAATGGCGGTGAGTTTAGTTCTACAGAATTCGAAAGGTACTGCATAGACCATGGGATTAAAAGGCATAAAACTACACCTTATAATCCATAATAGAATGGAGTTGCTGAAAGGTTGAACAAAATGTTAATGGAGAGAGCGAGAAGTATGTTGAGCAATGCTGGTCTGGAGCAGAAGTTCTGGGTTGAAGCTATGGCTACGACATGTTACCTGGTAAATTATTCACCTTGTTCTTCTCTTGTTGAGAAGACACCTTTGGAAGTGTGGTCTGGTAAGAAGCCCTCTCTGAGACATATTCATGTCTTTGGCTATGAGGCATATGTATATGTGCCCAATGAGAAAAGATCAAAGTTGGAGAACAAGGCTATTAAATGTATCTTCATCGGCTATGGTGTTGGTGTGAAGGGATACAAGCTTTGGAATCCTGATACTAAGAAGGTTCTGTACAACAGAAGTGTAATATTTCATGAGGTGAAACCTTCAGTAGCTGATCCACAACTAGAGATAGATAAAAGAGAAAAAAAGAATGATATAGTTCAAATTCCTCAAGCTCCAGGAAAAGAAGAACTACATGGTGTACCTGAATCTGAGGAGAGTTCAAGCACCTTTGAGAGTTTTGAAGATGAAGAACCACAACCTTAGCCAGTAAGAATGTCTACATGTGAAAAATGACAACCTGATAGGTATGGTTTCTCTATGTTATATTTGATTTGTGTCTATGCTTTGATTACTAGCACTGCTGAGCCTAAGACTGTAAAAGAAGTAATTAGCATGTTTGATTCAAATTCCTGGTTGGAAGCCATGAATGAAGAAATGGAATCATTGAAGAAAAATGAAACCTGAGATTTGGTACCTTTGCCTGAAGGGCGAAAGCCTGTTGGCTGTAAATGGGTATTCAAGAAGAGGACTGGTCTAGATGGCAGTGTAGAAATGTATAAGGAAAGGTTGGTTGCAAAAGGATTTTCCTAGATAGAGGGAATTGATTATGGAGAAATATTTTCCCCTGTATCAAAGCTGACATCTATCAGATTTCTATTATCATTGGCAACAACATATGACTTAGAGATTGAGCAGATGGATGTGAAGACAACGTTTGTCCATGGAGGGCTCGAAGAAGAGATTTATATTTCCTAGCCCAAGCACTTCATTGAAAAAGGTAAACAAAGTTTGGTCTATAAATTAAAGAAATATTTACATGGTTTGAAGTAGTCTCCTAGAATGTGGTACTAGAAATTTGACACTTTTGTGTTGTCTATGGGATTTGTGAGATCAAAATCTGATCATTGTTTTTATTATAAATTTGAAAATGATCCTGTGCTTATTATTACCTTGTACGTGGATGATATGTTGTTCATAGGAAATAGTAAGTCTATGATTTCTGATCTTCAATCTCAGTTGTCTGCAAAGTTTGAAATGAAAGATCTGGGTACAATGAGGTATATTCTTGGGATGGAGATAACCAGGGATAGAACGAGTAAAAATCTGTAGGTAAGTTAGAGTAAGTATGTCAATACAGTGCTGGAGAGATTTGGTATGGATGATTGCAAGTAGCTAGTTGTTCCAGTTATGTAGGGAACGAAGCTATCTATTGAAGATTGTCCAAAATCTGCTACTGAGATAGAGGAAATGACCAGGGTGCCTTATACAAGTGTTGTTGGTAGTCTAATGTACACAATGGTCTATACACGACCAAACATTTCCCAAGCAGTGGGAGTTCTGAGCTGTTTTATGGAAAATCTAGGAAGGTCACATTGGGATTATGTGAAGAGAGTGTTCAGATATTTGAAGGAAACTTCAAAATATGCTCTGTGTTACCATGGAAGTTCAGTTGCATCATAGTGAACAATCAACATTCGTGGATATGTGGATTTTGATTGGGCAGGAAACATTGACAACAAAAGATCCACCAGTGGATACACTTTCATGTTGAATGGTGGTGTAGTCAGTTGGATGAGCAAGTGACAGGCTGTAGTCACTTTATCCACTACAAACCTTTTTGAATAAACATCCTAGACCCGGTCCACCATGTTGGATGACCTGTTGAAGCTTGGTTTGTTGCGTTTTCCTTTTTCTTTTTCTTTTTCTTTCATGGTGTATCTTTTTGATCTGATTATGGCTTCATATATCATCCACATGCATGTTCCTTTGTGCCTATGTTGGTCTTCCGTATGATCTTGATCCTAGGGGCTTGGCAACACTCTTGATTATTGTCATCCTATATTATTAACATTCGTACATTTGAACCCCTCTTGATTGCGTGGTTGGCTTCTTTAGTTTGAGTTTGAAGCAAGTTCATCCTCTCACTAAAGTGGGGGCTAAATGTAGTGTAGGAAAATGCACACCCTTGCATTTTCAAAATTTTTTGGGCCCGCCTTGCTTTATTTATCCTTCTTTATGTCTTAATTGCCTCTATTTTGTATCCAAAAGCCTAATAAATTGCATATTTTTTTGGTTAATCTCAACAATCATCAAAGGGAAAATGAGAATTTAATGTTTATGTTTGTGTCCTTTATTTTTGGGTTAGGACGAAAACACCACCTAGGGCATCTTAGTCCCCCGAAGGTCTTGGGACCTTGATTTTGAGCACACCTAAAAAGGTCCTTTTTAGAGTCTATGCCCTGAGAATTGAGCCTCAAGACTAAGATGCCACCTACGACATCTTAGTCCTCCTTGGCTTATTTTTAGGATTTAATTTCAAATTCTAGTAGGATTTAGCCTCCTTCAATTAATATTTTCCTATGTCGGCTTGCTGTGATGTAATTTCAGGATATTAAGCATAGATAAGTATAAATACAAGGTCCATTCATTCATTTTCATCCTAGTAACTTGAGTATTCATTCCTAATAGAAAATTGAGTTCATAAAAGTAGTTCTTCAAGCATTTTGATTCCATCATCAAGATTCAAGCATCATATCAAAGGATATTCTTGCATCATATGTGTTTTTGTGCTAACATGTGTGATGTATGGTTTTGATTCAAGCAACAATTCAAGCAAGATCCTTCTATAATGTACAAAATTGTATAATCTTGAAGAAAGAGATATTTGTGCCTAATTTGGTCCTATTTTAGACACCCTTTCATTAATCACCCTTTACATCATCATTAATAGGCCCCTATGACACCATATTGTGCATCCCAAGGCTTATTTTGATCAAATACCTGATAAAATCAACATATAAACTCAATTTATGCATTCCCTGACATCCTAGCTAGCAAAAGAGACCCTGTAGGATGAAGTCACCCATCTGGGTGAATTAGTCCCATCTAGGTGGGACTATGTCACCCAACTTGGTGACTTAGTCCTATTTGAGCTATTTTCGAGGTTTGAGCGAGAAAAAATGGGTTTTAAGTTTAATTTTCCTCCATGTCGGCCTTGGGGATCAAATTATCGAGAGTTTTAGGTGGATTTCCTATATAAACAAGACTCTAAACCCTAATTCACAACTCATTCATGATTCATCTTCCATCTCAAGCCAAGAAAGCTAGGGTTATATCATTCCAAGTCACCAAGATCAATTCTAAGGCATTCAAGGGATGATTCTTCATCCATTGCTACAACAACTCAAGATCTATCATCATGGAAAGTGTCTAATTCCTTTGTTTCATATTTCATGCTTCATTATCTTATTTCATTATTCTGGTTTAACTACCTAAAAGGGTTTTGACCAAGGCAAACCCCCATGCCCTAACATTCAACATTTCTCCCTCTTTACTTGTGTTTTGTAGGTCTTGTTTGTAGATTTGTCAAAGAGAAAGATTGGAAAAGTTGTCATCAAAGTTTCAAATCCCTTCAAGGTTGTCAAAACCCAAAGAGAATCTTGGAGAACACTTTTAGGTTGAATTATGTAGTTTCAGATCCAAAAACTTATCAGGAGTAGAAGTGTAGTCCCAAGGCTTCCATTTCCACTTTCAGATTTTTAGAAAAGCCAAAGTGGACTAAGTCACTGTAAATGGTGACTTAGTCCCACTCCACATGTTTTTCAGATTTTTCTATAGATTCAAATACCCATTTGGTTGAAAGGGGCTCTGGTGCAAATTTCAAGATCTAGGACTATGTTGCCCAAAATGGCGAATTATTCCCAGTAGGGAAGAATTCCATTATCAGTAGTATTTCTAGAGCTCCTCTCCAACACTTTCCAATTTCCAGGTGCACCTTTCCAGTTTCAGTCATTTATGTTATAGTTTACTTGTAGTTTTAGTTAATTTTGTATATCATAATGTGTTTTCAAACAAAATGCATTTTCTTAGTTTGGCATTAATTAACAATCTCTTTATCAGTTATTTGCATCTAGGGCATTCTATTTAGACAAATTTCAATCATATTTTCATTAGTCTTGAATGAACCCTTAGATATTTTGTGGGATACCTTTCTCCTTTTAGGTGCAAAACCCTAGAAGTGCAAGAAAGCAACCATCCTACAAAAATCTACGGTTCATTTTGGTGAACCTACATTTAGAGCATCATTTTTTTGATTTGGAGTGCACTTAAATCTTAGGAATAGATTACATTAACATTTCATTGGATCTTGCATTGTTTAATTTACATTCTATGGTTTCTAAATTTTTGCATTAGTGAAAGTGCATATAGGTTACATTATTGCACCTTAAATCCTTCATTCTTTTTGAAAATTTTCAATTTCATCTTAGGTATGCATCATATAGCATAAAAAGCATAAAAATCAATCAAAAAAATCTAAAAATTCTAAAAAAAATCCATAGTAGGACTAATTCGCCACCTTGGGTGACTTAGTCCCTTTTCACCCCTGAAACTGCCTTTCACGAGATTGGAAACCTTATTTTTAGCTTTTGTTTGCTACCATTACCTATTTGTATTAGTTGGCTAAATTTTGTACCATTCATTTCATTGGATCTAGCTTAAATTATCTAATTTCATGCATTTCTCATATTCAATTTGCATCTACACCATTTCCTTTTCAGATTGTTGCATAATGTAATCCGAGAATTACCTTGTTTCACATCTAAAAATTGCATCTCAACATTTCACTTTAAGTCATTGCATTGCACTTTCTTTACTTTTCATGATAACATGTTTACATTCAAAATACGTGTCTTTGATTTGGTTACAAATGGATTGCATAAACACAACATCCCCTCCTATGAGTTCAATTTAGATTACAACAATGAGTTTATTAAGAAACATGTCAATTATCAAACCATTGACATAATTCTTAACATTACATTGCCTATTGATGAGGATGGTAGTGTTGACAATCATAACAATCATACTTTCTCTTCTCTTGATGCCTCTACTATTAGTGATGAAGGTATCTTGGTGAAAGAAGATATAAGCATTAAGGGTCTTGATTGTCCCTCTCCACATTCCCCTTTGGAAGATATTAAACAACAAGAAGATGAGATCATCAAAACATTTCTTGATATCACCCTACCTAGTCTCCATAACGATGCCAATCAAAATTGTCCATCTCCTAATATCCCTCCTCGATGCAAAGAGGATAGGTTGGTGTTAGAAGATACACCTCCTAAGAGTCCTGAGACTCTTGACTCTCCCTTCCCTAATGCTCCTACCTTTTGGGACAATCTATTTGAAAATTATAGTGGTAATTCTCTTGAGGCCTCCCCTACCTGTGATGAAGCTAGTTTACAAACTCTCGCTATAGCATGTGGTGAACATCTTCCAAGCTCTCCTACTAGGGTAGATAGTATGGACAAAGAGAATGAGACCTTTGAAAAATAGGACAATCAAATATAACATTCTCCTAATCATCCCACTATTGATAATCCCATCATTGATCATTCCTCTACTTGTGATGAAGTCCTTTCAGAGAACCAACCCTTGAATGTCAAGAACATGTGGTTTGTAGTTGTCCTAAAAAATCTCCTCCTAGGGAGGATATCATGATACAAGGCAAGGATAACACTGACAATAGTGATATTATGCCCTTAGAAGAAGATGAAGATACAACATTAGCCTCTCACTCACTTAGGGATGTTAATATTATTCAACCTCAACTTATCCTTTAACCACCATCACATAAACCTCAAACTCAAAACAAACCCGAAGTCATCCTTTATCAACCTTCAAACAAACTTTCAACTCAAAATAAACCTGAACTTATCCTTTACCCACCTAAGAACAATGTTTTGCAACAACTGAGTCATAACACCATTGCTCACACATATTATGTACACAAGAAATAATCCACAACCACAAAAACCAACCTCGACACCATTACCTTTTCCCAATCCCATATTTCCTTGTGATCCTCGATTAAATTCACACATTAGGGAGTATGATCTTGTTGAGCAACTTAAGAATACTCCTGAAAAGATATGCCCATGGGATTTAATTCAGAATTCACCTAGCTATCACACTATGCTTCAAATGACCTTACAACAAGTTCCTATCCCTTCTAATGCGCAACCGAATGACATAGCAACCCTATTTCAAGGAATAAATGTTGATATTGTTTTTCACGAAAGTGAGCTCCCTCCTTTGGAAGTGCAAAAACAAAATGAAGCTTTCATAATCATATCTCAATACAAGATAATAGGGATAAAGAGAACCCTTATTGAAAATGAATCCATAATTAATGCGTGTAGTATAAATATTTTGGATAGGCTACATATGGATAAATCAAACATTCAACCTACCTCTTTATCTATCAGTGGATTTGATAGTGAAGGAAAGAAACCACTTGGTGTGATCACTTTTCCTATTACAGTTGAAATGGCCACATTGGAAATATTGATCCATTTTATGCCACATGATATTTCATATAATATTATTTTAGGTAGACCATGGATTCATGCAATGAATGGGGTTCCTTCCACTCTTCATCATAAAATGAATTACATCTACAAAAACAAAGTGTACACACTTGAAACTGATCCTAAGCCTTATAGTGTCCTACAACTTGAGAAAAACAAAGAGAATCATTTAAACTAATTAAAACCAACCACAATAATAGAACCTACAAAACAAAAATACAAACAAAAACATATTGAGGAAGTCACAAAGCTATTAAACAATGATTGGGGTTCCTTAGATTTTACCCCTACATTAATGGGAGAATACAAGGGAAAAGACAAAGCAGTATTATCAACACAAAAATTAGATGACCCTTCGACAACATCCACCTCAACCACCTTAGAACAAAATCCAAAAAACTACACAACAAACTTTGACACACTTAATCATGCACAACTGCCCAATCCAAAAGCGATGAAAAAGCTTTATGGAAAAGTTTATGAGCTTATGAAACAACTTGGTTATAGTGGAAAAGGATGTGGTGCTAATGACCAAGGTATCCATGTCCCCATCAAACTTAACACACAAGAAACAAATCATGGTCTTGGTTTTTGTCCTTTGAAGGAAATCACCAAGCCTTCACTCAACATCAACACCATCACACACAATTCCTCTAAGCCAACCTTAACACTAGTGCATCTTGAACTGATAGACACTAGTAGTCTTTCTACTCTACACACAACAAAACCAACACTGTCATCTTCGCTTAATTCCAATGCCATATCACAAAAAACTAATGATTTGAGTTCATTATATTTTACACACTCCTCTAAAGGAGTGTACAAAATCTTGCAATCCACAAAGTCTTGCATAAGTATGAAATCTTGTACTAAGCAAGAAGTATCTTTTTCACAAACCACGGGAGCACCTTCTACCATTGATCAAGTAGGTATCTTGTTGAGACTCCTCCAAGATCACTTGATATCTCTCCCTCCATGAACTCGAAAGAAATTATACTACAACCATTCATTTTGTGCATATCATAGAGTTCATGGTCATTCCACTAATGAATGCAAGGATTTGAGTAGTAAAATCCAACATCTTCAGGAGTTTAGTACTCTTCCTTATGTGGGGGCACCTAATTCCTCTAATTGATACTAGTTTTTACTCTACCATGCATCTCATCAATCCTTTTGGCTCACTCTTGTCTTGCACTAGGTGGGGGCAAGGGTTTAAGTAGCCTTGTCCTTGTGTGCCACTTGCTGTTGTCTCTTTTAGCTAGTATTTAACCTTTCATGAACATATAAGAGCAAGCTTGGGATGTGAAAGACATGTATTAAGTTGACTCATATGTGACATACCTCATTTTTCATGATGTATCTTATAGGAAACATATGACTTGGCATAGGGCTTTCCGTATAAGCTCTCATGTCTTCTTCTACTTTAAAGAAATTACTCACAATAATGGTGTTAGCAACTGCTTTAAAGTGGGGGCATACATCGAAACTCACATTTCATTGTGTGATTTTCTTTTTTCTTGTGATTTACTCTCTTGGAAATATTAGGAACAATGTTGCTCAGGATGAGACATTGTACTTGTCCTCTCTTGGAAACAAGATGAGATATTTTTCACTTATCCTCTCTTGGAAACATTAAATATGATGTTCCCTAAGATGAGAACTTGCACAAACTAAGAAAAATAATTTTGAACATTCCTTACACTATTTCACATTTACAATTATGATTATATGACCACCTTACATAACACAACTTGCATGCCTGTGGAGCCATCCTGTTTGTTCATGAGCTCCAAGCATGTACAAAGTTTTTCTTATCTCATGAAGCTCGAAAACCAAATCATTTCTCTTTTTGTGGCACCTTATCAAAGTCATCAGGAGGTACAACTTTGGTATGGTTGAGAAGGAATCCCATTATGAGGCATGAATTTCCCTATAGCCATCCATGTGTGTGTGAGTGCATACCAGCCATGAGTGTATGTTTCTCACCTTCTTGGACCTCTCACCTAGTGGATAGCCAAGAGTTCCATCGCCTTAGAGTGACTATGCATTTTCGGATAAACAGCCTAGATCTAATCCACAATGAGCTAGACAAATGTTCAAAGCTTGATCCACCTTTTTAATTTTTCTTATTCTTGTTCTTCCTTTAGTTCTTATCATTGCATGGTTGCGTATCTTGTTTTTCTGCAAATCATTCACCTTGTGCGTTTCCTTTTGCACTTATGTTGGTTTGACTTAGGATCCTTGATCTTGGGGCTTGACCACCTCCTTTGATATTTTTCATCCTTTTCCATCTGCATTGGTACAATTGTACCCCACTCTTGAATGTCTACTTTAATGTGAGTTTGAAGTAAGTTCATCCTCTCACTAAAGTGGGGGCTAAATCTAACGTAAAAATTTATATACTCTTGAAGAAAGAGACAATTTTGTGCCTAATTTGGTCCTATTTTAGACACCCTTGCAATAATCAACCTTTACATCATCATTAATAGTCCCCTATGATCCCATATTGTACATCCCGAGACTTATTTTGATCAAATACCTAATAAAATCAACATATAAACCCAATTTATGTATTCCCCATTATCCTAGCTAGAAAAAGAGCCCCTATGGGACCAAGTCACCCATCTAGGTTTTGAAAGTTGTCATAAAAGTTGTCATAAAATTTTCAAAGCCCTTCAAGGTTTTCAAAACTCTAAGAGAAGCTTGGAGAACAACTATAGGACGAATTTTGTAGTTTCAGATCCAAAAACTTATCAGGAGCAAAAGTGCAGACCGAGGGCTTCCATTTCCACTTTCAGATTTTTAGAAAAGCTAAACTGTACTAAGTCACCATCAATGGAAACTTAGTCCCACTATACATTTTTTTCAAAGTTTTCTATAGATTTGGATACCCATTTGGCTGAAACGGGCTCTAGTACAGATTTCTAGATTTGGGACTAGGTCGCCTAGAATGGAAAATTAGTCCTAGTAGGCTAGAATTCCATTATCAACAACATTTCTAGAGCTCCGCTCCAACACTTTCCAGTTTCCAGGTGTACCTCTCTAGTTTCATTCATTTCTATTATAGTTTACTTGCATGTTTAGTTAATTTTTCATATCAAAATGTGTTTTCAAACAAAGTGCATTTCTTAGTTTTCCATGAATAATCAATCTCTTTTATCAGTTCTTTGCATCTAGGGAATTCTATTTAGACACATTTCAACCATATTTGCATTAGTCTTGAATGAACCCTTAGATCTATTGCGAGATACATTTCTCCTTTTAGGCGCAAAACCCTAGAAGTGCAAGAAAGCAACCATCCTACAAAAATATACAGTTCACCTTCAAAGCATTCCATTGATTCAAGATCTACATTCCAATTTTCTATTTCACACAAGGTTGTAGAATTTGAAACAAGGGTTTGGTGAGTTGTAACATTGCATGTTATTCATTCATTATTTCCCTCCTTTATTTTATTTCATTTCAAGGTCTAATTACCAACAAGGGGTTTGACCAAGGTAAACCCCCATTCGCTCACATTCAACAAATTTTCCCTCTTGTATGGTTGTGATTGTAGATTTAGGTTAAAGAATTGAAGATCATTTGGAGTGAAAGATTGTAAATTTGCAAAGTTGCATCATAAAGCTATCATCTTCATGAAAACTCACCTACAGGTCAAATCTAGAAGTTTCAAAACTAGAGATCTAAGAGGAAGAAAGTGTAGACCTAGTTGTTCAGGATCACATTCAAAGTTTTCAAAAATTCAGAATGGGACTAATATGCCACCTAGGGCATCTTAGTCCTCCTAGGGGTATTTTTCAGAGATTCTTTGATATTTTGTTCCAAGATTCGAAGATTCTACATCTTCCCCGAAAAATAGCAACGAGACTAAGACAATAGTAAGGGCGTCTTAGTCCTCCCAGGAATATTTTGATAGCATCCTTACATTACTAGAATCCTCACAACATCTTCGGACTTCCTAGGTACACACATCCTATCTTGTTGTTTCATAATCTCATCATTTACATCTTTCATTTAGCTTGCATAACTAGGTTTTGTAGGTTGAATGCTTGTTTGTCTTTCCAAGCATTTGCTTGGTGGTGAACCCCTTAAAAACCTTAAAGAACACCCCCTTCCTAGGTCATCCTAATTGAGAGTTGAATCACCTTGTGAGGTTGATGTTCAATCTAACTAGTGTTCTTAGGACATATTTGAATGATTGGCGGGGAAGTGGAGTGACATTGCATCACAACATATTTAACATTAATCACTATGATCGGTAGGCTCATTGATCAGTTTGCTATGTAGGTGGCATGAGACTGCTGATGTGGATACCTTCTAGGTATGGATGATTGGATGAATTAGCACTTGTTGTGTGTGCTATTTTCAATCGTGTGGGTTGGTTGGTTGGATGGGAGAAATCATCTTCTTGGTTGTTGTTCTAATTGATGTTCTATCTTGTTTTGTAGAGGATGAATTCATAGTTGTGTTTGAATTGCGGGCTTTGAAGTTGATGTTGTTGATGATTTTGTATAGATCTTGATCACAGTGAAGTGGTGGTAGTATTATGTAGCCTTTTCTATCATTTTGATTTGATGCTTGTGTTTTTTAGAGTGGTGCATATACACCATGGCTCGTTCCTTTCCTTTGGAGGATGCTATAATTGCTGCCTGAGATGGTGGAAATATTAGATGTTGTTGTAGGTGTCTAGGGTGATACAATGAATTTGAGTGTTGATTGGGAGCCAATAAGTTCTTTTTCAAGTGGGATAATGTCGAAAAAAAAGTGTCTCAAACTTATCGGTTAATGCTCTCTAAAATAAAGAAAACACTTAGTCGAGTCAAAGTCTTCTACATCGTATTTTTGCGGAAGTGTAAACTAGAGCTAGTGGGTTGGCGGTAAAGGTTCACCTAATTGTTACCCACCATCTTGCAATAGTTTGTGAGGGGGGTATGTGGTATGGAGGTATGTAACCCACAACCCTACGACAATCCATGAGGGGGGTATGTGATATGGCGGTATGTAACTCGCAACCCCACGAAATTCGAATGAGGGGGGCTCCAGTATGACGGTATAGAACCCACAACCCCACAATATTTTGTGAGGGAGGTATGCGGTATGGTGGTATGTAACTTATAACCCTTCAACAGTCCAATGAGGGGGGTTGTGGTATGACGGTGTAGAATATGCAATCCTGTGATAGTCTGATGAGGGGGGCTATGATATAGTGATAACCTATGACACCATGATAGGAAATGTGGAGTGGAGTGATGGAGTTGCATGTATTGATATGACAACTTAAGGCTGCATTTGCAGGAAAATTTGAGTAAATGTGGAGTGTTTGCAATCAATTTGGCATAAATTATTGAATCCTCTAATAGATAGGGGCTATGGGTACCTTCTTCAATAGGTCCCAAACTGAAAGTTTATTGGTGATGCTACAGGTCCCTACTACATAATGAAGCGGTCTTAAAAAAGATTGTTGATTGTGGCACCTGTGTTTTGTATGCATGTGAAGTGAGATAAGAAAATATACCTAAGTGTCCTCAGGAGGTGAGCTATGTAGCTCATTTTTTGTCACTGTGAGAATCAGTAGTATTTGTTGTTGATTTGTTATCTTGCGATAGATTATCTATATCTAAACCATTGTTTTGACCATATAGATGCATTAGTGAAAGAATAAAATCATCTTTATATGTTGGCTGCTTATATATCTTCAATCTGTGTCCATTCACCAATAATGTGAATCTAACTGCATCTATAGTTTGTAACTTGACTACTCCATTGGGGATATACTTGTTAAATTTCATAGGGTCCCAACCATCTAGACTGCAACTTAAGCTTGTGGTCTATATGGTTGGGACCCTATGAAATTCAACAAGTATTTCCCAATGGAGCAGTCACCTATAGTGAACTCTTTGGCCTCTATAAACTGATAATGCCATTTAGTTCTCTATTTTTGAATGATCTTTGTCTGATGCATGGCCTCCATTCTTATTTCATCCAATTCATTCAAACTATGTAGCCTTTATTTCTGTGCTTTTGTCAAATCCATTCCTCAATCCACTATTCTCCTAAGTGTCTTGTACTCAAACTCTATTGGTAGAACTGTTGTTTTCCCATAGACTAGTTCATAAGGTGTGAAACCTATAGTTGTTTTCCATGTTGTTCTATAAGCCCACACTACTTTAGATAATCTTGTTGTCTAGTCTTTCCTACAAATTTACACTATCTTGGTATTTTTAATCTCTCTGTTTGTAACCTCTACCTACCCATTGGATTGGGGATGATAAGGTGTTGATTTTTTATGTCTTATTGAATATTCTTTAACCAATTGATAAATGAGGTCATAAGTAAATTGGAGACCTTGAACAGTGACAATTTATCTAGGTACTCCATACCTAGTAAAGATGTATTCATGCAAAAACTTAGCTACATTCCCATCTCTTGCAAATTGTTGAAACATAGAAAAATGGGGTAGGGTTCAAACACATATGGTTTTATACTAAATTTGGAATGTTTCACCAAACTTGCTATTAATAGAAAGGAAAAAATGGGGTGTAATGAACCTGCCTATTCTTCTATTTCATTCAAGAAATGAGATCCCTCATATTAAAATCCACTTTCAACAATTAGGTGAGTGAATTCTTATAGGAATCTTGCAATTTCCTTTACGTGTGTGGATTGGGTAAATATGATTGAACAACACTTTTTGGAGATGAAAATAAGATGGAAAATGACCTCAAATTTGTAACCTAAGACTTGATTCATGTAGATGCAACATAACTCTAATAGAAACAGTCAACTTTATACAAATTGGATGAGTGGAAGACGCTTAAAACCCACCTCAAAATCATTTACAGAGTGTCTTTTGACAGAAATGATGACAAAACTGACTGAATAGGGGTTATGACTACCCACAAGGTACTTGATAAAAATATTAGGTCCAAATTATTGATATGAATCTTCAATAACCCTATTTAAGTTTGACAACATAGGAAAATTCACTAAAATGATTTATAAAAGAAAAATGTGAAACATTTAAACATCACATAACCTACTTGCATATCCTAGAAAAGGTTGGAATAGATAGCCTCTCCCCCTGTAAGATTTGACATGTCCCCATATCTAAGCCTAAGAGTCTATTTGTTTCATATCTTATAATAACATGGTGTTATTCTCACCAACTCATTCCAAACACAATGTCAATCTTTCAAGTTTAAGATGTGGATCCAAGGACCTGTGGATAATGGGTCCACAATGTAACTTAAAATAGATATATAAGAAATCGCAGTGTCAATTTTAAAGACATATTAAGCATGGTAAAACTATTTTCTCAAAATAGATAAAAAGAAAAACAAAATTAGTTGATATGATGCTACCTTAATTATGAAGGAAACTTCCTTATATAAGAGGATGCTAGCTAAATAGAATATTGATTTGTTAAATCTATTCTCAAGTTTATTTGAGATCTTATGATGTATAAATTGATTCTAGAGCTTCATCAACCATCTAATAGTTGGACATATGTGAGTGAATTATCAAGGTCGATCTTATAAAAAAACAAAGTTTGAATTATAACACTCTTGGTATTATACTTTGAATTTTCATGATACAACCTAATTTATCCATTGTAACATGATGTGATTCAAATTTACTCTAAAGGAAATATATGATTTGATTTTCAAATAATGCAAAATACAAAATTACCCCATATAAAGCTAATCCAATACATATGTGGATATATATATAAACAATAACATGCACAAAGTTAATTAGATACAATGCTTGAAAGAGGGTGCACCACATCATAATAAATAAGATTAAGTGATGTCCTAAAGATGCTCTACTTTGTTCTATACTAGTCTTAGGGAACCGATGGAACACCATCACATCCTAAGCTATGATTGCCTTGTTCAATTGAACTTTTCTAGTTCTGATTTATGTTAAAAAAAATCATATGGTTTTAAAAGTCTTCCATTTTTTTGAACTATTACATATCATCTAATTCAAACCCCACATTAGTATTTATCCCTATGAGTCACTTTTGTTGACATGCCAAACCTTTGATTCAAAAAAAACATCCCACATTAGTATTTTTCCCTATGAGTAACTATTGATGACATGCCAAGCCCTTGATTCAAAAAAATATGAACTTATTTCAGTAATTTTTGTAGGAAGGAAACATGAGAGATTTGCATATGAACTAAAATGCATGCTTTTTCCAAATCACTTGGACAACATAATTGCCAATTAATCAAGAGATTCTTTGGAAAAACATTTTTTTACAAAGACTAAAGTCTTCAAATTAAATGTTAACATTTTAGAACAATAAAATTTTAAGTACTAGACATCATTACAATGTATTATTAGTTACCAAAATTGAATCCAATACAACCCATAATTACCATTTCCAAAACCCCCAATGGGAATGGGAAGAAATATATGTAAATGTTTAAAATTATAAGGGTTCAAAATCAAAGCTAGCAAAATTTATAGTGCTTACTGTCACCCATATGAATCAGTCAGTAAAAGACCCCAAATTTTTCAAAATATTGATGTCTAAGGCTTTGGTAGGTTGCCATTTTGGTGAGCTTTTTTTCTACTTTGATTGTGAAGATTCAACTAAGTGTATGGGAGCTCGTCACCACACTCAATGGATAGTAAATAAATTAAGAGAAGTTCCAATCGTGTACACCCATCTTGATTGAAACTGTCAATACATGAATACTTTGCAGGTTGGGTGAAGCTTTTGTAAATAAACTAATAACAAGAATACACTTCCGGCCATATCATGTGGTAGCACTATTTCAACCATGTTATTTAATCAGTATGGAAAAAAATGCACTTTCAATAGGTCTCTCAAGTTTGTTATAGGTTAAATATATCTCTATAAATCTTAGTAGCTTTTAACATATTGTGTAAGAAATTTCTGGTAATAAGCTAGAGAAACACAAAGTTTCACTTTATATTTAAATTTAAACATTGAAGATGAGTTTAAAAGATAGAGGGACTCTTTTGAGTGATGAGTTTCTACATCTGAATTTAATTATTTACATTAGAAAAATTAAAAAAAACATAGATTTTAGTTCAGTATTCTTATAGCAGTGTAAAACATTGACATGAAACGTATACAGACTATAGTAGAGATCTAATATGATTTTCAGTATATGTTTTATCAAGTTTTCCTAATGTGTTCTTTTAAGACCAAAATAGTAAACCAACTTCATTGGCTCTTTCTATTCCAAACGAACGTAACTATACAAGAAATCTTGTAGAATTATGAGAAAGGTTTGTAGTCTCTAGTTTTGAATGCCTATCTTGTCAGACCTGTCGATGAATCAGTATAATGGTTCCATTCTTACTGATAATGGTGAACATTTTTTAGCATATAAAGTTCCTATATTTTTTGACAAACAATTTCAATGAAGCCATTCCAAATTCTATCTACAACTTTAGATTTGGGTATCTCTTTACTTTTATTTGTTACCCTGTGCGGGCCTTCCACACACAACTAACCAATAAGATGATGTTGGTACTGCATTGAACTGTCCTAAGTGTTGTAGTCAAATGCCCGATTAACCTCGGTTATGTTAATGCCATGCAATACTTCTTTATAGTGCATGTGGCATACATGAATAGGATTTCATGTTTAAGAGACACGCTCATTGGAATGAAAGGTTTCAATTTTTAGAATCATTCCTTTTCAACAAGGATCCATTATTCTATATACTCACATACAAATTTTTGGATACAAAACAATGTGAATGTTTCATAGTTCATAGTAGTCCATTAGAGGGCAACACAGATCAACACAGATCATAGGATATGTATGATAGAATTTTGAATAGGGAGTAATCTCTAATAATTATTCGATAGGCTTACTGTGTGGATTTTGGCCAAAATTTTTGTTAGTCTTTTCGGTTTTTAATCTTTCCGGCGTCCGTTTTTGGTTGAAAAAAAAAGTGGCGGGTTTTTTATTTTTTATATTAAAAGTGTTTGGCATGTCAATAGAGAAAGTCAATGAAATTAAACACTGGTTGACATCAACATTAATTGTTGTATGGTTTCCGTGTAGTGGCGATGGTTGTAATAACACCGTCCATTTAAAACCTCGAAAAACATAGCGAAAGTCTGCACAATTTTTGATAAGGTATTGGTGGGTGTCATTGTGTGGCTTTACCTACTATCAAAGTTGTGAGCTAGGAGGGAAAGCTTTTCTAAAGGTGCAAGTTCAATCATCCATT
This sequence comes from Sequoiadendron giganteum, assembly GCA_007115665.2. Taxonomy (NCBI): domain Eukaryota; kingdom Viridiplantae; phylum Streptophyta; class Pinopsida; order Cupressales; family Cupressaceae; genus Sequoiadendron; species Sequoiadendron giganteum. Next base: position 215,619,006 of record CM021102.1, read on the forward strand.
GTCGAGCTTCTGTGAAGGTGGTTGGAGGTTATTTTGTATTTTCTGCATGGGGCGATGGTTACAAAAGCAATAAAAATATCTCAGCTCTCATAATTTTTCCCCGTTTTTGCAGTCCTTGGAGAAAGAAGGGAGCTAAGAGAAAGCAAGTGGGGAGAGGTGCATTTGAAGCAAGTGGGAAGAGCTGCATTTGGTAAGCCCCTTTAAAGCAAGCGAGAAGAGGTGCATATTGAAAAAACCTTTCGTAGAGTATTTCAAAAATAATTTATGTTATTTTCCATAGGGCATTGTTGATTGTTGTTCTACGTCTTTACTAATATTGTTTCATTTATGGTTTCTGTGTAGTCGCAATGGTTGCAAGGCAATAACTATATTGTTTCATTTATGGTTTCCATATAGTGGTGATGGTTGGAAGGCAATAAAACAATTTATGCTATTTTCAACAAGGCACTATTTGGAAATAAATTTGTTCGCGTGCGGGGTTATTTTGTTTTTTGTTTGCATGGGTTTGTTACTGTGAATTATTTTGTTTTGTGGGTTTTTCATCTGGGTCACTATTGAAACCAATATTGCTTTATTTATGGCTTTCATTTTGTGGCGATGGTTGCAACACAATAAAATAGTTAATGTTATACAATTTATGTTGTTTTCCATAAGGAATTTTTGATTGTTGTTCTCTAGCTTTGGTTATATTGTTTCATTTTCGATAAGGTACTTTTGAAAAAAAAATTGTCCGTGTGCGGGATTTTTTTTTTTTTTTGCATGGGTTTGTTACTATGAATTGCTCTATTTTGTGAGTTTTTTCATCTGGGTCATTGTTGAAACCAATATTGTTTCATTTATGGTTCATGTTTTATGGCGATGGTTGCAATGTAATAAAATATTAAATGTTATATAGTTTATGTTGTTATCCATAAGGCATTGTTGATTGTTGTTCTCTAGCTTTGGCTATATTGTTTCATTTTTGATAAGGTACTGTTGAAAAAATAATTTGTTCATGTGTGGGGTTATTTTTTTTTTTTTTGCATGGGTTTGTTACTGTGAATTCTGTTGTCAATATTGTTTCATTTATGGTTTCCGTGTAGTCGTGATGGTTGCAAGGCAATAGCTATATTATTTCATTTATGGTTTCCATATAGTGGCGATGGTTGGAAGGCAATAAAATAATTTATGCTATTTTCGATAAGGCACTGCTTGGAAATAAATTTGTCCACGTGTGGGGTTATTTTGTTTTTTTTTTGCATGGATTTGTTATTGTGAATTGTTCTGTTTTGTGGGTTTTTTCATTTGGCTCACTGTTGAAACCAAAATTATTTCATGTATGACTTCAGTTTTGTGGCGATGGTTGCAACGCAATAAAATAGTTAACGTTATACAATTTATATTGTTTTCCATAACACATTGTTGATTGTTGTTCTCTAGCTTTGACTATATTGTTTCATTTTTGATAATGTACTGTTGAAAAAAGAATTTGTCCATGGCGGGTTATTTGGTTTTTTTTCAATGTGTTTGTTACTGTGAATTCTTTTGTTTTGTGGATTTTTCATCTAGGTCACTATTGAAACCAATATTGTTACATTTATGGTTCCCATTTTGTGGCAATGTTCACAACGCAATGAAATATTAAATCTTATACAGTTTATGTTATTATTCATAAGACATTGTTGATTGTTGTTCTCTAGCTTTGGCTATATTATTTCATTTTTGATAAGATGTTGAAAAATAAATTATTTGGGTGTGGGGTTATTTTGTTTTTGTTTTGCATGGGTTTGTTATTGTGAATTTTGTTGTCATCTACGACACTATTGAAACCAATATTATTTCATTTATGGTTTTTGTGTGGTGCCGATGGTTGCAAGGCAATTAAATAGTTTATGTTATTTTTGCTAAGGCATTATTTACAAAGCTTTGTCTATATTACTTCATTTTTGATAAGGTAACAAAAGAGGTGTATCTTCTTTTGTTAAACATTATAAGTTATAGTGAATTGTCTTAATATATAACTAGTTCTACAAGCAACAAATCAATAGGATCAAAAAGCAAAGGTGTTTTGATGTGATAGGCATACCAAAAAAGGAAATTATTGTTAGAAACCAAGATCACCTGCATGCAATAACCTGTTACATGCAAAAGACATTCAGAACAAAACAAGATCTGTAAACCTCAAAGTGTAAAATGCATTATGAGAATCTCTGTTATTACAAAGAGATCAATCCTTATGAAGGAGATCAAGAAACCCTAAAAGGGAAACCCTAAATGAAACCCTAGTGTGCACACTTAATAATTAATCAATTATTAATGTGCCTAAGTTTAGCTTAAGCAACTATAGGAATAAGTGACTTAATTAATTAACCAGTATGATGTAATTAATTAAGCGTAATAAATTATTACTCTAACACCCCCCCTTAAGATGAACTTAGGAAGAAGCTAAAAACACTAGAATAAGATGCATGCAAGCAAAGATGGGTCCCGACAACTAGGCCTGATCAGGTACCCATTTACAAATGCAAGAAAGAGGTAGAGGAGGAAAACCCAGTGGGACAAAACCCCCCTACAATGATATGACATGCTGCAAAGAAGCACTGGAAGAACACTATAGAGTAACATTGGAACCGCAATCTGCAAGCAAGGAAAGATACTTCTGTCTACAAGAAACCATATCGGAATCATAATGATGCAACAGCAGACCCGATGCCACGGAACACTCAAAAACTCTAAATGGGAACAACGTTGGAATCTATGAAGCAGCAGTTGATTATTAAATGATGTATCACTGAAAATGAAGTGCAAAGATGCAAGTGGCACTCTCCCAACTGTCAAAAAATCCAAGTAATCTCCAAAACACCCATCGGGCCAAATCTGGATTAATGAAAAATCTGGGACAGATACAAAAAAAAGTGCATATACAGCAACATAAAGCTCCTCAATACCTTTCCAACGCCACAAAGATAGCGAAAATCGGAGATCGTGGCAAAGAGTTATGAGCTCGGAAGCATAAAAAGTATATCTGACTTCAAACAGCAATAAATGCAGTAAAACAGGAAAATACAGTAAAATAAACTACACCACAGGATAGTGCTCAAAACCAGCTTTTCGGCGATATCTCGTTTGTTCGATTTTGATACCGTATGCCCAAGTTATACCAAAAACAAAAAACCTGCTCTTTTAGGGCAAACTAGGGTTAGGAGGGGGCAAGTCGTACGGTTGATGATGTCATGCTGATATCATAGTTTCATGAGCTCAAATTTGACGGCCTGGAGGCCGTCATGGCAAAAAAGCGCCCTCCTTACCAGGAAATATTTTCGGTCGCCGGTTGTGCATGACCCTGTCGGAATATTCCGGATTCGCCGGTCGAAATCTGCACAGAAGGAATATTCTCCTGTCTTGCATGTTGCGCTGATGGGTGGGCCCGTGTCTTGAGATCCTGCGTCTGCCGGTGGATGTAGTCCAACTAGAGGTGAGGAAGAACAGCTGCTGGATGGAGGAAGCCATCAGAGGAAGGGAAATGTCGGGCATTGGAAGCACTGTCGGAAGGCAGGGAAACGCCGACAAGTTTGAGGGGCCGACGGAGGATGATCGCTGGTCGACCGAAATGAAGAAATGCCAGTGGGTTTGAGGGTGTGGCCCGTAGGCCTGCGTGTGTAGGTACCTGCGGGTACCAACCTCATAAATGCCCCTGCAAACCTAAAAAATCCGCCCCCTCTTGACTTTTGATTTTTGATTTTTTTTTTGAAATCCGTACCTTGAAAAGCGTGCTGGGGAAGCCGTACGACCTCCCTGGTAAAATTTTTTTGCCTCAGAAACCAATTGCTCGAAAATGGATGATTTGACAGGCGTTTCTAGGGTTTTCGGGCGCTGCGAACACGATGGTGACGTCCGTTTGAGCCCATACTGTGCCGAAAAATTGGCTACCCCCAGATCTTGCAGAAAAGATGCCTGTGGAAACCCTTGCACTTGAAACTCATAGAGAGGCTATATCTTCAAATCATGAATAGGCAGCGATAGGTCTGGAACTCTGATACCATGTTAGAAACCAAGATCACCTACATGCAATAACCTATTACATGCAAAAGACATTCAGAACAAAACAAGATCTGTAAACCTCAAAGTGTAAAATGCATTATGAGAATCTCTGTTATTACAAAGAGATCAATCCTTATGAAGGAGATCAAGAAACCCTAAAAGGGAAACCCTAAATGAAACCCTAGTGTGCACACTTAATAATTAATCAATTATTAATGTGCCTAAGTTTAGCTTAAGCAACTAGAGGAATAAGTGACTTAATTAATTAACCAGTATGATATAATTAATTAAGCGTAATAAATTATTACTCTAACAATTATTTCATTTGTGGTTTCCGTGTGGTGCCCATGGTTGCAAAGCAATTAAATATCTTATGTTATTTTTGCTAAGGCATTGTTTACAATAAAATCTTCACGTGCGGGATTGTTTTATTTTTCCCTTACATGTGTTTGTTGCTGCAAATTCTTTTGTTTTATGGTTTTTCCCATGTAATCCACTATTTAAAAAAATTGTTGGGCTGTGGGGTTCTTTTGTTTTTTGGGCATGGATTTGTTAGTATGAAACCTCCTATTTTTTGGTTTTCCTCGCCTTGAGGTTTTCTAGACCTTGCATTTAAAACTTGTTGAAGTAATAAAATAGTTTATGTTATTTTCCATAAGGAATTGTTGATTGTTGTTTTGTGGCCTCAAATAAATTGTTTGATTTATGGTTTCTATGTAGTGGTGATGGTTGCAAAGTAATAAAATAGTTGATGTTATTCTCAATAAGGCATTGTTGGCTATTTTTATTTGGCCCGCAGAAATAGTTTGCACTATTTTCCATAAGGAATTGGTGATTATTGACCTGTGGCTTTAGCAATATTATTTCATTTATGGTTTTCGTATACTGGTGATGGTTGGAAAGGAATTAAACAGGTCCTATGTTTATACTTTTCAAAGGATAGTTGTTATTTGTCTAGGCCTCAATAAGGATTTCTTAGAATGATAGGCTGTATATTAAGTGTGAGATGAAACATTGGTCTCACCATTGATTATAGTGGTAGACCAATATACACTGTCCACCGGCATAATCAATGGTGATATCAATGTTTTTTATTACACTTAAAATATACAGGCGATCATACATATGAATGTATTCTGTATCTAATTTCACAAACATACATATCTGCACATAGGGAAAATAAAATAAAACACAACAAAAGAAGGCCTGCTCTCCACCCTACCATATTGGGTCATGGAGTCTCATAGGCTCTCACCAAATCCCTGAGCAAGAACATGCATTGTCCACCACTATGATCAATGGTGAAACCAATGTTGATTATTGCACTTAATATAGAGCCTATCATTCTTAGTTATGCAATTGTAGCAATATCAAAGATAGACATATGCAACATAACTTTATGAAATCACATATAATAGCAATATATACTCTACACTCAACCAACACAAGAAGATTAAAACCATAGAAATCAAATTACAAAATTATGAAACCTTCTATTTTGTGGTTTTCCCTTATTATATCCACTTTGGACGAAATTTTCATTAACCTTTTTGGTTTTCAACCCTTCTAGCATTTGGCTCCCAATCGAAAAAAAGGTGGTAGATTTTTTTATTTTTTATATTAGAATCGTTTCGCATGTTGATAGAGAAGTCCAACAAAATTAAACGTCGATTGGCATAAACATTAATTGTTGTATGGTTTCTGTGTAGTGGTGATGATTCTAAAGTAATAAAATAGTTAATGTTCTTCTCGAGAATGCATTGCTAGCTGTTTTTGTGTGTCTTGTGGTAATAGTTTACACTATTTTCAATAAGGCATTGTGATTGTTGATCTGTGGCTTTAGCAATACTATATCATTTGTGGTTTCTGTATACTGATGATGGTTGGAAAGGAATTAAATAGGTCCTATGTTTATACTTTTCGAAGAATAGTTGTTATTTGTCTAGGCCTCAATAACAATTTATTAGAATGACAGGATGTACATTAAGTGTGAGATGAAACATTGGTATCACCATTGATTATAGTCGCAAACTAACATACATTGTACACCAATGTAATCACTGGTGATCTCAATATTTTTTATTACACTTAATATAATACATGTGGAAAACTCATATACACACATACACACTCACACATACATATAAACATTCAAATTTCAATGCATATACACATATAAATCCATTGCAGACACATATATCTACACACATCTGTATCTATATGTTGTATGCACTCAAAAAATTCAATTGCATGTATATAAGTTTATGTGTATGCATATGTAAATGTATACATGCATACAACCATGTCCACAAGTATATATAAGAACAACTATAAATACTAATACATTTGTTGAATAAGGCGATCAAACTTGCACCTTCACAGAAGTTCACCATCCTGGCTCACAACTCTGATAGCAGGTAAAGCCACACAATGACACCCAATGATGTGTTATAAAAAATTATGTAGACTTTCACTATGTTTTCTGAGGTTTTAAATGACGGGTGTTATTATAACCATCACCACTACACAAAAACCATACAATAATTAATGTTGATGCCAGGACGGTGAGCTGTTGTGAAGGTACAAGTTCGATCATCCATTGTTGAGCTTCTATGAAGGTGGTTGGAGGTTATTTTGTATTTTTTGCATGGGATGATGGTTGCAAAAGCAATACAAAAGTCTTGGCTCTGATAACTTTTTCCCCAAAAATGAAACACAACAAAAGAAGGCCTGCTCTCCACCCTACCATATTGGGTCATGGAGCCTCATAGGCTCTCACCAAACCCCTGAGAAATTACATACATTGTCCACCACTATGATAATTGGTGAAACCAATGTTTCTTATTGCACTTAATATAGAGCCTATCATTCTAAGTTATTCATTTGTGGCAATATCAAAGATATACATATGCAACGTAACTTAATGAACTCACATGTAGTAGCAATATACTCTACACTCAGCCAACACAAGAAGATTAAAACCATAGAAATCAAATGAAATAATTATGACACCTCCTGTTTTGTGGTTTTCCCTTATTTTGTGCACTTTGGCCAGAATTTTTGTCAGCCTTCCCAGGTTTTAGCCCTTCCAATGTTTGGCTCCCGGTCGAAAAAAAGGTGTGGCAGATTTTTTTATTTTTATATTAAAAGCATTTGGCATGTTGATAGAGAAGGCCAACAAAATTAAACATTGGTTGACATCAACATTAATTGTTGTATGGTTTCTGTGTAGTGGCGATGGTTTCAAAGTAATAAAATAGTTCATGTTCTTCTCAATAAGTCATTGTTGGTTATTTTTGTGTGGCTTGTGGTAACAATTTACACTATTTTCCATAAGGCATTGGTGATTGTTGATCTGTGGCTTTAGGAACACTATTTCATTTGTGGTTCCTATATACTGGAAATGGTTGGAAAGGACTTAAGCAGGTCCAATGTTTATACATTTCGAAGGATAGTTGTTATTTGTTTAAGCCTCAATAAGGATTTCTTAGAATGATAAGTTGTATATTAAGTGTGAGATGAAACATTGGTCTCACCATTGATTATAGTCATAGAATAACATACCTTATCCACTAGTGTAATCAATGGTGATATCAATGTTTTTTATTACACTTAATATAATATGTGGAAAATGCATATATAAACATACACACTCACACATACATATAAAAATTCAAATCTACATGCATATATGCATATAAATGCATTACAGACACACATATTTACACACATCTATATCAAGATGTTGTATGCACTCAAAAAATTCAATTGCATGCATATATGTTTATGTGTATGCATATGTAGATGTATATATGCATACCATCATGTCCACAAGTATATATAAGAACAATTGTAAATACTGATACATGTGTCGAATAGGGCAATTGAACTTGCACCTTCATAGAATCTCACCATCCTAGCTCACATCTTTTAGCAGGTAAAGCCACAAAACAACAACCAATGATGCCTTATCAAGAATTGCGCAGACTTTCACTATATTTTTTGAGGTTTTAAATGGCAGATGTTATTACAACCATCACCACTACACGGGAACCATACAACAATTAATTTTGATTCCAAGAAAATGAGCTTCTATGAAAGTGCAAGTTTGATCATCTATTGTTGAGCTTCTGTGAAGGTGGTTGGAGGATATTTTGTTTTTTTTTGCATGGAGCGATGGTTGCAAAAACAATACAAAAGTCTTAGCTCTGATAATTTTTTTCCCAAAAATGAAATACAAAAAAAGAAGGCCTACTCTCCACCCTACCATATTGGGTCATGGAGCCTCATAGGCTCTCACCAAACCCCTGAACAAGAACATACATTCTCAACCACTGTGATCATTGGTGAAACTAATGTTTCTTATTGCACTTAATGTAGAAACAATTGACACCACACACAAACCATAAATGAAATAATATTGGTTTCAACAGTGTTGTAGATGAAAACAAAATTCACAGTAAATCACCACAAAATGCGAACCATAAATGAAACAATATTGGTTTCAACAGTGACCCAGATGAAAAAACCCATAAAATAGAAGAATTCACAGTAACAAACCCATGGGAAAAAAAAACCTTGCACACAAACAAATTCATTTTTCAACAACACCTTATTGAAAATGAAATAATATAGCCAAAGTGAGAGAATAACAATCAACAATGCCTTATGGAAAAAAAAATAAACTGTATAACATTAACTATTTTATTGTGTTGCAACCATCACCACAAAAGAACAAATACATATGTTTTAATTGATAGAACTTGCAATTTTTTTGTTCGAGAGAAACATTGTGTATTTATTCTATCTATGCATGTGTACTTGAAAATAAGTTATGCAACCATATCAATATCAAAGATAAACATATGCAACATAACTTTATGAACTCACATGTAGCATCAATATACTCTACACTCAGCCAACACAAGAAGATTAAAACCACAAAAATCAAATGACAAAATTTTGATTACCTTCTACATTTTAACCATGTGCAACGATCGAATGTGGAATAGATAAAATTGGTATAGAGGAAAAAAAACACAAAAAATAAGAATTCATAGTAACAAAACCCTACAAAAAAAATAGAATGGGTTGAATGCTAGATTTGAATATTATCTATATATATGGTTTTTTTCTACATCTAATTTCGCATACGTACATATCTACACATAGGGAAATAAAATGAAAGAGAAGAAAAGAGGGCTTTCTCTCCATCATGTCAAAGCCTATGACACTCCATGATTCAATATGGTTGGGTGGATAACATGCCTTTTGTTGTGTTTCATTTTATTTCCCTTATGTGTAGATATGTATGTATGTCATATAATAGATGCAAACAACATTGATACATACTGATGCCTATGTTTATTCTTTTGGGACATTCTTGGAATGATAAGTTGTATTTTAAGTATTATATGGAACATTGATGCCACCATTGACCGTAGTAATGAACAATGCCTTGTTTTGTTATGTTTCATTTTATTTCCCCTATGTGCAGATATGTATGTATGTCATAGTAGATGCAAACAACATTGATACATATTGATCCCTATGTTTATTATTTTGGGATATTCTTGGAATGATAAGCTATATTTTAAATGTTATATGGAACATTGATGTCACCATTGATCATAGTGATTGATAATGCCTTGTTTAGTTGTGTTTCATTTTATTCCCCTATGTGCATATATGTATGTATGTAATAGTAGATGAAAACAACATTGATACATCTTGATCCCTATGTTTATTCTTTTGGGAGATTCTTGAAATGATAAGTTGTATTTTAAGTGTTATATGGAATATTGATGTCACCATTAATTGCAGTGATGGACAATGTATGTTCTTGGTTGGTTGTTTTGCAAGAACATAGATTGTTTTCAAAATGCTCTACAGAGGGTTTTCCAAATGTTCCTCTTCTTTCTTGCTTTCTTTCAATTGCCTTATTTGTCCAGCCACTGTAAAGAGCCAGTCAAATTGTTTTAGAAAAAAAAAAACAGAAAATAGAAGAATTCAAAGTAACAAATCCATGCAAAAAAAAAAGGGTTGCATGTTGGATATGAATATTGTCTGTATATAATAATGTTTTCTACATCTAATTTCACATACGTAGATATTTGCACATAGGCAAAATAAAATGATTGACAAGAAAATACTGCTTTCTCTCCATCCTACCATAGTTTGGTGAGAGCCTATGACGCTCCATGATCCAATATGGTTGGGTGGATAGCATACCTTATTTTTTTGTGTTTCATTTTATTTTCCTATGTGTAGATATGTATGTAAAAGTAGATGTAAACAACATTCATACATACTTTTCCCTATGTTTATTATTTTGGGAAAATAGTTGTTATTTGTTTGAGCATGAATAGGCCATTCTAGTTATGATAAACTATATATTAAGTGTTATATGAAATATTAAAGCCCTTTTTTTATTATTTATTTTCCCTCATATTGTTAATGTCTCTACAAAAAAATTGAGAGAACATGTGTTTTGAACATCTTGATGGTTGTTATTTTATTGGTATTCTATATTTCCTCTATGTGTTTTGGGCGGGGTTCTCGTTAGCCTTTGTTGATTTAATTGAACATTCAACCCTCATGTTGTGACATAGAGCTCATAGTTAGCCGCTGATGTTGCAACTCTCAAATTTTTAAAGAGCAGCCCCAACAATGTCGGTAGAATCTGGTTCTCCCCAGGCTGTCGATGAACCCTTGAACACCAATCTTGTAAGTCTATTCCTTGTTTCCTTTTTTCTGCTAAGAATTATACTAGCTCTTTGCCATGTGCATCTAGGGAATTATGAATATGCTTCATTTGAATTAATGGTCCTTGTAATATATAGTCTAACTGTGAACCCCAATCCTAGACCTACACAAACACAAGAAACAAACACATTAGTAAGCTCATATGCAAGTGAGAATCAAGATTCCCCATGAAATTCATCTACAATACTCAAAATAGGAATAAATGAAGAAAAAAACATAAAAAGTAATTGAAATATTATTTAATCAATGAAAACACTTGATCCCATGGGGGAATTGGTGCCAATTATGTGTAGGAATTGGCCCTTTCCCAACTCCTTTGTTGCAATGTTGATGAGTGATCTAGTTTGATGAAGATTCAATCAAGCTCCATGACGAAAAATCTGCATAACCTAGCTAAGATCTTGATGAAATGGATGAAACTAGATGTTGCATGGGGATGAAGTTGAGTATATAGTAAGTTTACTCAAGTTGTGGATGATAAAATGAGAGGAAGAGTCTCTCATTTATAGATTTCCAAATCGGAAGAGAGTGAAATTGTGCAATGTGGGATCATTCAACATCCAATGGCCAAGTGCCACTTGTCAAGATGTGAATGGTTCAAGATTGTGCACATTTTGATCAAAGTGCCAATAAATGATATTAGGTGGAATTTAAAAATAGTGAAATGACATGTGAGAGGGAAAAACGAATGAAGGTAATGCCACTTGGCTCAATGCACAAGGACATGTAAGAGGAGTGAATGCTTTGTTGGAAGGACAAACCTACTTGGATTTGAATTCAAATTTGAAGGAATATCCCTCCCTTATTTCATGTTGAGAGAAAATAGGCAATTTAATAAATCAAAGTAATTGATTTATTGTGCAAGTTGCATTCTCTAGAGAATGTGACATGTTTTTAGGATTAATTAATCAAAGATTGATTAATTTAATGAGGAATTAGGAGATGTGACAATTTAGACTTAAATTTATGAATTGATTTAAATCAAATTTAAAGGAAGGGTTTAATTAAATAAATATTTTGATTTATTTAACTAAAAGGGATAATGTTAGATTAAATCAAATAAGGTTTAATTTATTCAATTTAATAAGAGGACTTTAGAGATTTAATTTAAATAAAATAAATTATTTAAATGAATAGAGATAGAGGATTAATTAAATTAAATTGATTAGTTTAATCAACAAGGGAGAAAGACCTAATTAAATAAATAATGATTTATCTAATTAAGAGATGAAAAGTTGAGAGTATGATTCAGGAAGAAGCGATGTTAGTAATCAGGATCAAGTGCATTGGTCAATTTTTCATGTCTACATTTTTCCCCTCTTTGAAGCAATGCACTCATTGTATTGGTTCAAAGAATAAACTGATGTGATCAATAGTTCATTTTTTTAATTTATTTTTTAGATGCCCCACTGTTGCCATAGCGGAAGGATTATGCTGATATGTTTCCCCCCTCAAGAGATCAGATGAATTTTTTTATTTTTGGATGATCTCACAAAAAAAAGAGGACAAGGTGCTTGACAGGTCCCAAAAATGCCCCAGGATGTCAAAAAAAAAATGTTAAAATGCCAAAAAAAGATGCAACATGGTCCTCGGTTTGGCAAAAACGAGATCAAGGGACCAAAACCCTAACTAGATGGTCAAATTAGGTAAAACAAAACCCTAATTTGGAGGCTTCGATAGACCTTGAGGGGTCACTTTCAATTCATTTTCACATTTAGCCTTTAGAATTTCCTACACTTTGAGCTCTAAGTTCTGGTCAAGATGGTGCAAAGAAAGCTTCCCAGGCATGTGTCGGAGAGGGTACGAGTGCACTAGAAGCTAGTTGGTGTAGGACCCATGGTATGTACCCCTATCCCGACTTTTAATTTTCTCGATTTACATGCATTTAATAGAATTTAGGTCAACTTTAGGTCAAGTGGCGCTATATAGCACCACTATAAATGCTCAATCGGTGCCCTGTGGCTTCATACTACACCTCATATGCAAATTGGGCCATGCAGTGCACTTTGGAACTAGGGTTTCGGCACAAAGTTAGCCACACATGCAAATTGGGCCGCACGACACACTTTGGAGTTTAGAATTTGTCAAAATCTGCTGCCACGATGCAGTTTGGAACTTTTCAAACTAGGCCACATTTTCAAACAATGCTGCATTTTCTATTTCAAATGCGAAAAGCTGACACGGGAGGATGATTTTTTTTATGAGACTTGACGCGATAGTTTCCCTTGTGTAGGAGGACCTCAAAATACTTCATTCGAGGGAGCACAAATGGCCAGTGCTCAAGAGATTACAGGGTATGCACATATTCCTTGAGGAGCAGCTTGGTATGCTTAGCCTTTGGTTTGTTGCATACATTTGTCCTATTTGGACCCACTTGGGGATGATGATAGCTTTGGTAGAGTGATGACACAGTGAGACCTCCTCCTTCCACCTTCCTACTGGCGAGGAGACTATTACTCTTGAGGATGTCTGGCGTATCCTATGATTTCCTATCTGTGGAGTGAGAGTTATTTATGATCCCCATGCCAGTAGGGATGCTTGCTTTGATGTAATGGGTCTTGATGAGCTTTACTTTTCCAAGGGACAGATCGACTTGGAGAGGTACCAGGGTGTAATCCCACCTATAGATTGATTGTTGTGGCCATCATTTTAGGTCTAGTGGCACTAGATCAGTGGGGCCGATACTTCAGTCTGGACTGGGGGTTAGCTTGGGAGTGGATGGTCATTCGTAGGGAGTGCTTTGCTTAGGGGTCAGTGATGTTGGCCTCACTATACAGAGACCTCCATGAGTTTGCATATCTTGATAGTAGGTCCCTCGGGGCCGAGGTAACCTTACTACACATCTGGGCATGGGAGCAGATTCTAGTGCTCCATCTAGTTGTCACACCGATCATTCTAGATATTGATGATCTTGCCATTTGGTGGTATGGGGGAGCCCAAATTCACTTCACCCACATAGGTACATGAGGCATTTCCCACTGGCGATGAGTACTTGATGAGATGCGAGAGTTTTTTTGGAGGCCCTAGATGGATATAGGCCTGTGGTATGATGATCACGAGCAACTATTCTTTGCTCGGTAGGATAGATGGATGCAGGGCTGTGAGAACACCATGATAGAGCAGTACCTTCCACACAGGGTGGCCTAGTAGTTCAGTGGGGTTCAGGATAGGCTAGATGACTAGCATGTGGTGATCTTTTCCCATTCATTATGAAAGATAGCATGGAGCTAGCCCATTCCAGCATTGGAGGTAGTAGCCTCATTTAGACAATTAGTGGCCAGGCCATGGCCAAATGACTAGGGGTCGACGGATGCAGGGGTTACATAGGCTTATAGAGCTTGGTTCATGCCTCCTCTTTGATTGAAAGTTCCAGGCACAGTTCTCCCATGGTGGAGGCCGAGTGGTAGATTAGCTGGCAAGGGTAGAGGACAGGGAGGTAGAGGCGATGGTGACAAAGACGGTGATAGGGATAGGGGAGGAGGTGGCCCTCCTCCACATCAGACACCACCGCAAGACCAGGCACCACCACGAGACTAGGCACCGACACGGGACTAAGCATCGGTACGGTACCAGGTACCACAACAATAACTACCCACACAACTAGACCATGGGGATGCCCTGATTCAATAGCTTTAGGGGAAATATAGATTTTGATGGCTGAGCGAGACCAGGCTCATCAACAAGTTTTGGCAGTTACCACCAACAAGTCAGGTGCCAGACTTTTCATAGCAGATAGGGATGAGGCCTCCAAAGGACCATGGTGAGAGGCCAGAGGGGGAGGGGCACAACCAGCAGGGCTAGATTTTTGATCACAGATAGTTTATTCATTTTTTATCCATGGGATCTGATTATTGCCCCTATTGTATCATGTACTCTGATGTATATACTTGATCCAATTTTTGTATCATGGCAGTTGTATTATTTTGATGATATATATATGATATGGTTCTACTTATGAGACGTTCTATGATGTATGGTGCATGGATGCTTTTTAATTTCCTATGTGTAATGAGATGTTTTATGAAATGTTCTATGCTGATGCAATATGATGTATGTTTCTACATGATGATTATGGATGCATTTCTTTTTTGTACTTTTCTATACATTTTGATGACAATCGTATGGATGTACTGTATGCAGATGATTATGATTCAAATGATATGCAAATGATTATGACTCAAATGATACGCGACATATTATGTAATGATAATGGATGCTAATGATTTCTATTATGTTTTTTAATGATTCATGTATGATGTGAAATGAATGTAATGCAATGACTTCTTAAGACACTTAGAATAAAAAATCTATATTATTCCTCATAACTTGAGATGATATGATGTGGTACGATCTATATGATATGATATGCACTTATGCTCATGATTTTATGGATGCAGGGTGGATGCATTAGCAATGCTCTAATTAACTGTGATGATACCATGTTAGTATGGAAAGGAGATAGAAGAAAAGAGATCCAACAAGTCATTAAGATGATGATGATTTGCTTACCAGGAGTTAGTATTTTCAAAGGGCCAATTACTTTATGTTTGATAACACACATAGGTATGATGCATCAAGGTATAAAGAACCAGGAGAGTGTTGTACCTAGTGTGATGAACTTTGACTCAATAGTCAGATAGGGAGTATTCCTATTCACACTTAGCATACGAAACCTTGTTCAAGATGCAGTTCAAATATTCTAAGCATTTCAGACCAAAACATAGAAAATCAAGCCTTCCTATGTGGTAAAAAAGATACCTAAAACACACTCCCTACAAACCAAACAAATCATGCATGACTAAGTTATTTTAAAAGAGTATCCCACAAGCACAACAGATTAAAAAAGATAATGATAATTTCCCATTCCTTTCTCTCTAAACCTATTTTTGTTTAGGCATCATCGAGAGGTCTTTGGAATGAGCACAAAATAAGATAAGTCACAAAGACCAAGATAAAGTAAACAAACAAGCTAATGTTCTTCATACCACTAGCCAAGGCTAAACTAGTGTGAGATACCTGATGCTTATGCCCATCATGGGAAAGATACATCCTAGGACATGTTGTGATCAGGGTTTTGATGAGATTGATTGGATGATAAGCTATTGATATTATGAGTCGATCAACTTGCTTGCTTACTTGCTTCTGACTGACCCACCAAAGGATGAAGAGGATGATGATTATTTTAGGTGAAAGCGAGATGAGACAGATTCACCATTTTGGGTTTTTCAAATGTTTTGAGGTTGTTTTGATTTTTTTGATTTTTCAATTTTTTTGATTTTCGAGATTTATGACCAAGAGACTAACTTAAAGACCTCTCCTAGGGGTCTCAGGAGCTAATCCATAGATTAGCTTTTCCTATGTTATGTACGCAAAGACCACGTAGTTCTACTGATGACATACTTGACTCAATGATGAGATAGATGGGCAAACAGATTGCCAGATTGTGACAGATGCCTAAAGGACTGACCCAGGGTGTTTCAAGGGATGATCAAAGATCAACCTTGCCTACGTTCAAGCTCAGAGATGACGTATTTTGGAGTAATGATTACTCTACTGACTTGGTTTTTGATTTTTTATATTTTTGACATGTTTTGGATGATTTTTGATTTTTTGATTTTTTGAATTTTTGATTGATATTCTGAATGTTTTTGGATTTTTGATGTTTAAGGAAGATCACAAGAATATACATGAATCCGATTTAATGCAAGTATAGGGACATGCCCCTAGTGTGATGTGGTAGAATACTTCGATATAGGTAGAACAAACTGACCTTGAGAATATGCCAAGTAGTACTAGGGTGGAACATGATACAAGCACGAGATCAAGCTATGATAAAAATGTGAATAGATGATGGAAGGATGGATGGAATGTAAAGGATAAGTGAGTGTGTGGAATAGGCCATGAAGATCCTACTGGATGGAGAGTGATTTATTTATGCTTGGTGCCTTTTGCTAGGTTTTCACCAAGGTACTTGTCCAAAGCACCACTGAAGTGGTTTTCACTAAAGGATGATATTTTTCAATCCTTTTTCTGATTTTTTTGGATTTTTGGATTTTTGGATTTTTGGATTTTTTTGTTGTCACCAAGATGCCTATTTGCTAGGTTTTCATCAAGGTGACCATTTTTTCAGGATATTTTCTATTTTTTTGTATTTTTGTGTTTTATACCTTGCAAGTTTTTAGGCATAATTTTTTTTGAGATGGGAGCTGATTAGGGGCTCCTATAGAGGCTCGCCTTCTGGTGTTGATAGCTAATATGCCCCTGATTTATAGCTTGTGGTGATGATGAAAGGTCCCAACCAGTTGGGCTCAAATTTTCCTTTTCTTTCTAGATTTGGCACGTTCTTATGATTTTCTTTTAGCACAATTTCACCGACTTGGAAGGTGTGTCTCCTGATCTTCTTGTTGTAGTTGTGCTTTAGGTGGTTCTGATACACCTGTAGATGGTTGAGGGCATCCATTCACCAATCATCTAATAACTCTAGCTCATTTAACCTTGAAACTCGATATTCCTCATTTGTAATAAGGTTCTATAGTGATATCCTTAATGATGGGAGCTCGATCTCGATTGGGAGGATGGCTTTTGATCTATAGACTAGGGAGAATGGGGTGGTACCTATTGGTGTTCGCATGCTGGTGTGGTAGGCCCATAAGGTGGGATTTAGCTGCAGATGCCAATCACGGCCAAAGTCATTGACTATTTTCTTAAGGATTTTCAAGACAGTTTTGTTGGTAGCTTCTGCTTGGCCATTGCCTTGGGGATAGTACGGAGTAGAAAAGCGATGTTGGATATTGAATTGCTGGAAAAGGTCACACACATCCTAATTCTTGAAAGGTGTCCCATTATCAGAGATAATAGCTTGGGGGACACCGTATCGACAAATGAGATAGTTTAGGATGAACTTTGATATCTGCTTTCTAGTTATTTAGGTCATGGGAATTGCTTCGACCCACTTTGTAAAGTACTCCATAGCAGTGATGATGAATTTGTGGCCATTGGATGAGGTGGGTGTGATTTTTCCAATGAGATCAAGCCCCCACTATGAGAAGGGCCAAGGTGTAACAATAGGATGAAGCTCTTGAGCTGGTGCATGAATAAGGTCTCCATGTTACTGGCACTGTAAACACTTTTTGACAAAGTCGTGTGCCACTCTTTCCTTTATTGGCCAGTAGTATCTGGTTCTCAATAGTTTCTTAGCCAAGGTTATACCACTTGAGTGTGAATCAAAAATGCCATTGTAAACCTTAGTCAGAGCAGTCAGGGCTTCCTCAGGATTTAAGCAATGCAATAGGGTCCCTTCAATGCTCCTGTATACATCTAAAAATGGTCACAGTTAATCAAGCCTGTTAATTAATTAAATATGAATTATTTAATTAATCTTCTAAAGTCATCTACATACAAATAAATTTAATTATTTATTTATATTGTTCATTTTTCTAAATCTTCTAGTTTAATTAAATAAATAAGTTTATTTAATTATTGCTATCTTCTTCTTAATTAAGTTAAATAAATTTCATTATTTATTTATATTAATTATCATGATTCTAAATTTGAATTTTTAAATAATAGAATATTTTGCTAACTCATCCTTCACTCCATAATTAAATTGAATATTGTAAATATTTAATTCAATACTCCCACCTTTCACATAATCAAATATTATAAATATTTAATTACCCACCTTTTTCACCTCTCACATAATTAAATATTAATTATTTAATTATGGAAGCTTCTAAAATCCAAGTCACATGTAATTAAATAAGTTTATTTATTTAATTAGGAATTATCCTCAACTTTCAACCAATTTTCATAAATGAAATGACAAATGGCATATTTGTCTCCATTTTTGAATGAGGATGGTTTTGTGGGTTGAAAAAATTCTCCATATTTCTCTCAACTTCTAGAATCTCTCATCATTCATCTTGAAAGGTTCGAATCTAACCGTTAATCTTTGCCAACTAGATTCTTGCCTCCAAAAATCTATAAATACAACTTTTGTGAGTAGATTTCATCCTAGATTTTGTGAATTTAGCGTAGTTATTATAGTTGCATTCGAATAAGCATTTTAGCATAATATCTCAAGTTCATAGCCTTTTAGTTTCATATCATAGTTTCAATCATTTAGCAATGGACATACATGTTGCATAGATCTCGTTCTCTTAAGTTGTCATTCCAACAAGCTGCTACTTATACCAATTGAGAGCCAGTAACTTGCATTGAATCCTTGGAGATAGAGGACAATGGAATGCATTTGAAGGAATCTGTTATTATTTAGAGTTTGTTTTATCTTTTTAATTAGTTTCGTTTGATACAATGTTTCATTGGTGTGTTAGTTTATCTTTCTAGTTAGCTCACATATTCTCATACACATTTTTGGCACCCACTGTGGGGCCTTGCCCCATTTTTAATCTTTTTATTGTAGATTTTTTGACAGGGGACAAATTGGAGTGGTGGTTTAGTGCATATGAGCCACAGTTTACCACATACAAGGACTATTTTATGGCATTGACGAACTATTTTGGCGCATTTGCTAGTTCTTTTAGCTCATTTATTGACTATTTTGGTGCATCCCTATTTGCTCCTTTAGCGCATTTGTTAACTATTTTAGCACATTTTCTAGTTCTTTTAGCACATACAGGGGGTGTAAAAATAAATCCTGATTCTGATTCCATCTACGGACAAAGATTTTTCTTTTCTGCATTAAGTAAAAAAATGAAGCAATCCTAGGATAGACAATTAAATCTGGAAATAATCAATCCTAGGATAGTCACCAAACAGGATAGTCACCAAACATTCTTTTAGCTTGGTTAAAATGAATCCAATGTTTGTTGTGAAGAAACATCTTCACTTAGTATAAAAAAATGTCATTTGGATTTAAAATTGAACCATTTGTTTGTTGTGATTGCTACGTAATAGGTTTATGCTCTCCCCTTTACTGGGTGACCAAAACACTAGAATTGCCCTTTTCATTCCTTGCATTTCATGTTTTATTAAATCCTTTAGAAGGCCTGCTATAGTGAGAAAATGTACTCACCCTATGGGAATGACCTAAGTGGGAACAACCAAAGCCAGGTTTTCCAACCCACTCTAATCAAAAGTGAATTTTGGGGAAACCCATATTCAACAGAAGTGAGCAAGATAACCATCCCCAAAATATTTGTTTTAAAGATTGGGAGGTCTCCTAAGGGAGTTTATCTATTGCCATGCCAAAAGGATTCCTTTACTATGAACCATAGTGTAGAAAGCCAACCATGTCTATATCCAAACATCATAATAATCACAGTGCAAGGGGAGGGAAGAATCTGCCCCTAAGACACTCACCATATAATTGCCATAGATTTTTTTCTCAAGGGATCGAGAAATCTAACCTTGAGTACACACCTGGAAAAGACAAAAAACATGGGAACCCTCTAGGGGGTGACACGGTTGTGTGAGTCGATGGAATTTTAAGATGTGGGCTGTGGTTGCTATGATGACCTTTTTGACAACTAAGAGTGATTCTGTCTAAAGTGCTTATTTTTTTTAATACCCATGAAAATCTCAAGAACATACACTCTTTGCTTAGATTTTATGATTTGAAACGAAACTATTTTCTACTGTATGCTGTGTTTTTCCAAATTTAAATTAGATAAAGATCATCCGAAAAACATCAAATTGTCAAAACATGTATGTCTCAGTGCAGTAATTGGATAGTTTAGCACATCCTTGGTATGTTTTAGCACATTTTTGCTTTGTTTTAGTGCATTTGTGCTATGTTTTAGCGCATTCGTGCTTTGTTTTAGCGCATTCATGCTCTGTTCTAGCATATTTGTTCTCTGTTTTAGTGCATACCTGCAACAGTCCAATGCATAGATTGGATAGTTTAGCGCATTTTCTAAAAAAATTAGCGCATCTATGTTCCAAAACTAGGTAAATTTCTGACACTTGAAAAATCTGTCATTTAGTCTAGTCTTTTTCTATGCTTAGGGTCTGGAAGTCTACAAATTTTTCTAAAAAGTCCCTAGAGAAGAAGATTAGGAAGCCAAAGAAGTCTCTCAGTCATAGGAAGCTATTAAAAAGGAGAAAGTTTTTATACCAAAGTCAAATTTTTTTGCTTCAACACATAACTTTTATTCATCGATATCACAACTTTGTTAGAGGTTTCACTGACAATTTTACCTTAGAACCATTATATTCATGAGCTTTCTTTCAAAGAAGATCTTTTTCTCAAAGGCATAATCACATTCAACCTATTCATTCCTCTTTTATCCCCCAACTGACAATTTTGTACTCTACTCATCCCAATCAAGTTCTGCAATAGAGAACTTAGGAGCATTAGGCATTTAAAAAAAATCCTTAATTTTGTAAAACTACGATCAAACCTCACAAAGTGCAACATCATTTTAATTTTGATTTTTGGTTTAATTCCCACAACAGGATCTTCATCCTTTCAACTGGGGAATCACGAGCTAAAGATTATAAATTTCACAAGTCATATCAATAGAATCTTCATTCTATTCCGACTTGGATATCCATTAAAATTGCTTTATTTCATCTTTTGATCAAGGTTAGTAGAAATCAGGTAAAAGCTTATGCCTGTTGTCACAAGATCTCAAAATCACATAAGAGACGAAAGGGAAAGTACATTAAGCAACATGGGTGATAAAAGAAATAATAGTGATAGGGAAGAAAATCCTTTTCATAGACTTCACACTGGGGATAATTCTAATACTGATGAGATAACAAAAGAAAATATTGAAGAAGCATAATAGGATCCTCAATTCCATACCCTCATGGAGAGAATTTTGGAATGAAACAAGGAAAGATATTTGCTTTCATTAGCTAATCAAGGAGCTAAGTTACCTACTGATTTTGACATGGAAGGGATTAGAGAGGATCCCGAAGCCCCCCTTAATGATTTTAGTGCTCTCACCCAATAGATAAAAGCATTGCAAGGGAAAATAAAAGAAATTCAAGGGGGTACAACAAAGAATTATGTTTTGGAGGATATTTTCCCATATCCATTTGATAGGAGTCTTAGCATGATTCCTTTTCAAAAACATTGCAAAATCCCAAAGTTTGATAGGTATAATGGGAAAACGGATCACATTGATCATGTGAGGGATTTCTGAAATATGAGCTTAGAATTCACTCATGAAGATACCTACCTAATGCGATTGTTTCCATGAAGTCTGGGTGGACAATCCATGGAGTGGATTTCCAAGATCACTCCCCCCATCAGAACATTTCAGGAGTTAATAAATAAATTCATATCATAATACTCCTATAATATACAACATGAGATAACCATGCTTGATTTATGTAGAGTAAAACAAAAGATGGGGAATCCTTCACCACATTCTTACAAAGGTGGAGATAGTTGTTTGCAATATATTCCCGTCCTATTCCTGAAAAGGAAAAGATGGAGATCTTTCTTGACAGTCTGAATCAAGAGATGAGTTATAGGCTAAATCTCCATTGTCCTCAATCATTTGAAAAATTGATTGAAAATGAAATTACCATTGAAGGTGCCTTGGTTAAGCGTGGAGCTTTAGAGCTTGATAAAGAAATTCCAAATTTGTACAACAACAACAACACCAATAGCAACAATAATGACAAGTCATGATTTTGGACTCAAAATAAAAATATTATGAATGATGTGGTAGTAGATGCTAACAACGCGAATGTGAAGCCTACTATTCTTAATGTATCAGGTGTCCAACATACCAATAATGCTGTAAATTATAGTAACCAAAGCAATAATTCCAACCAAGGAAATGTGAATAATAATCACAGTAATAATCTTGGCAATAATCAAAATTCAAATGCACCCAGATCTCAATTTTTTCAAATCGACGGAGATTTACTCCCTTGGGCCAGTCTTTGGAATCAATTCTTAAAGAACTGTTGAATAAAAATGCTATCACATTGCCACCACATAGAGATTATGAGCCTCGAGTTAAACCACCATCGTGGAATGACTCACACTTTTGCGATTATCATAGATGCAAAGGTCACAAGACAAGTAATTGCCAAGGGTTAAAGAATCTTGTTCAAGATTTGATTGATAATCGTACCATAATGGTTGAGGGACATAATGCCAATAATGATCATTAGACATTCAAGGATCCTCTCCCCAATTATCAAAAAGGGGAATTATCGAGTGACAAAGGAAAAAATGTGAATCATGTCTATGACACCATCATCAATCAAATTTATACTAATGATCAACAAGTCAATGCTATCAGAATCGAAGGAAAGTAAGAATATTGAGAGGTTAATGCTACGACAAGGGGACAAGCCAAAATCATCGTAAAGGGAAGTTCATCTAAGGCAGCATCCCCCCTCCAAGTCAATACAATTTGGTCAATCAACTGTGAAAAACATCGGCCCAAATTTTTATCTTGGAGCTGCTCAAAATATCACCAGCCCATAAGAACATTCTGGAAAAGGCACTTGTTGACACAACTGTGTCTCCTGATCTGGATATCAATGAATTTCAAGCCATGGTGGGACACTTTTCCTCACCCACATATTTATCCTTTGCTGAAAAGGATGACTCCTCCATGACCCATCCCCATAATTCATCACTTTATCTAGAGGTCATGGTTCATAAAGCTCGAATTAGATGTGTTCTAATAGATGGAGGAGCCAGATTAAACATTTGTACTTTGAAATTGGTCCTTTCTTTGGATATTCAAAAAAATCCATAGATCCATGAAGGAAAATTAAAATCAAAGCATACGATGATGAGGAAAGAGATTCCAAAGGCCTCATCATGCTACCAATCAGAGTGGTACTTGTTGTGAAGAATACCTTTTGCCAGATTCTAGATCAGGATTTATCCTATAACATACTCTTGGGTCGTCCATGGATCCATGACATGCAAGCAATTTCGTCTACATATCATCAATGTTTAAAGTTTCCATATAGGGACAAGAAGTAAAAAATACCAGCAGACCATATTAGTACTCAGACTTGTTCTAACCTTAGAGCAGCTCATGACATATTTTTCTCACATAATAGAGAGGCTTTGGCAATTTCTACTTCTACACACAGTGAACAAAGAGGGGAAATAATAAAGAATTTTGGCACCAAGCTAAAATTGAAAGATGATGGGGTGGGATAATATTCTTTATGTCTCTCTAATCTACCTATATCCCTAAGATCTCATGGTCAACCGTCAACATCCATACAATAGGCTACAACAGCTTCAGCATTGGCATACAAGCTTCAGTTCCCATCACCAAGTTTAATGAAAGATTTATCAAGGCAGATACTCAAGAAAATGAAATAGAAGATAGGGCTATCCTTGATTGGCTCTATAAAGATGAAGATAAATCAGTACAACATGTCAAGTTACCCACTCAACAATATGGAAAGGGTTATGCAATAATGCAACAAATGGGTTATGAAGGAAATGGCCCTATAGGAAAAATAAAATAAGGTATTGTTGAACCTATCCGACTAAAAACAATGCGCCCTAAAAATAAAACTGGGTTAGGATATGGTGAGGATGCAAAGGATGAAACAATACAAAGAGAATCCAATGAGGAGTTAGCTAAAAAAGTTCTTAGAATACAAGAGAATAATTCTGACACTGACTCCAATGAGAATGAATGGGACACCATTTTTGATAATAAATTTTGGAGGGACAAATAGGTAGATATTGTACAAAAATATACGCCCACACTCACAAAAGGGGAAGGCTCAAGGCCTCCGCTTGATTACGTCCTACAAAGTGAGCATGACTCAAGTTATGATGATTCGATTCAAAATGATACAGATAATCAATAGGAGGATACCATCATAGATCTTCCCCATAGCGAAATTGATAATACTATCATGAACTTAACCACTAGTGACCTTACCCAACCTGACGATCCATTTACCTTAGTCCATCTCGAAATCATTGATTGGGAACAAATTGCACCAATTGATATCCCAACTTTTCCCGATGATGAAACCATTATAAACTTCCTTTGTTCATCCAACTAGGAAACAGGTTCCACCAACAAATTACAAGATCAAAGTTTTAGATAGGAAAGTTCCAAGTTTCTCAGCTACAAAATTAATAATATAAAAGAAGAATCTAATGGTGAAAACCTAACAAAGGCATTATTAGATCATGAAAAGAGAAAAATAAAGAGCGTATCCGACAGTGAAAGCCTTTCAAAGGCACTAGAGGATGGGAAACTTGACACTCTTCCTGAGCACTATCAAGAAATGTCTTCTATTCTAATAGAATCAACAAAGGCTCTCAATATAGGTACTACAGAATGGCCCAAAGTCTTGCAACTTTCTACATCCCTAACAGAAGAGGAAATCCCAAGATTCACAAAATTTCTCAAGAATAACCAAATCAATTTTGCATGGTCATATGCAGATATGCATGGATTAGATCTAAATCTTGTCATGCATCATTTATCAATCAATCCGAGGGAAAAACCTGTGAAGCAAAAACTAAGAAAAATGCACCCACATGTTGCATTACTAGTCAAAGAGGAGTTAAAGAAACTGTTAGATGTAGGCTTCATTTGGTCTATAGACTATGTGAAATGGATCTCCAATATTGTACATGTATCAAAGCCAGATGGACGGATCATAATTTGTACAAATTTTAGGGATTTAAACAAAGCATGTCCTAAAGATGATTTCCCTTTGCCAAACATAGATATGATTATAGATTTGACTATTGGACATGCTATGTATTCACTAATGGATGGATTTTCTAGATATAACCAGATAAAGATCACACCTAAAGATCAAGATAAACAACATTCACATGTCCTTGGGGTACATATTGTTGGAATGTAATGTCATTTGGATTGAAGAATGCAGGACCTACATACCAACGGGAAATGACTACAATTTTTCATGACATGATGCACACATTCATGGAGGATTATGTAAATGATCTCTTGGCCAAATCAAACACAAGGGAAGGACATATAGCTATCTTATCTAAAAAATTTGATAGAATGGAAAAATTTAAGGTCAGACTTAATCCTAAGAAATGCGTGTTTGGGGTGAAATATAGAAAGTTGTTGGGTTATATTGTGTCAAAAAAGGGAATTGAGGTGAATCCAACAAAGGTACAAGAAATCCTTGATATTCCACCACCAAGGAACATCAATCAACTACGTTCATTGCAAGGACATTTGCAATCCATGAGGAGATTCATTGCGCAATTGGCAGATAAGAGTTTACCATTCGCTCATCTCTTACATAAGAATGTTCCATTTAAATGGGAGGATAGGTGTGAAGCATCATTTGATCAAATAAAGCATTATCTAATGAGTCTGCTAGTGTTGATTCCACCAATGCAAGGTGAACCACTCATATTGTATATTTCTACCACGAAAGTGTAATTAGAGCATTATTGGCACATGAAGACAAAATAGGAAAGGAGCAAGCAATATATTACATCAGTAGAACATTGACAAGCCATGACCTAATTTACACTTTCATTGAAAAATATTGCTTGGAAGTTGTGTTTACTTCTCCAAAGTTACGACACTATATGCTAGCTCATACAATAAAACTTGTGGCTAAAATTGATCCTTTAAAATATCTTCTAAGTAAGGCAACCCTAACTAGTAGATTGGCTAAATGGGTCATGATTCTAAGTGAGTTTGAAATTCATTATGTGGATCGAAAGGCCATCAAAGGAGGTCATAGTAGATCAGTTGGCAGAGGCACCGATACAAGAAAAACATTCAATACACATTGATTTTCCTGACTCTGATGTTTTCACAACAACCACTAAACAGTCATGGACACTTTATTTTGATGGCTCCTACACTCAACATGGTTCAGGGGCAAGAATTCTTTTCATCACACCTCAAGGGAAAACAATTCGAAAATCTTATCGATTGATGTTTCCTTTTCACAAATAACATAGCTAAGTATGAGGCATTGTTAATTGGAATAAGAATTGCATTAGACTAGGGAATCACATAAATGCAAGTTTTTGTTGATTCACAACTTGTCATAAATGAAATCAATGGTGAATATAAAAATAAATATGATAAGTTAATGCCTTACAAAAATATGGTGGATGATTTCAAGAAATACTTTGTTGATATCAAGTTTATACAAATTCCACGTACTGATAATAAGGTTGTGGATGCCATGGCTACAATTGCATCACTGCTCCAATTGCCAGAAAAACAAGCACGGTATAATTTCCCGATGGAACAATTATTTTCTCCCACCTATGATAATCCAGAAACCCAAATCATTTGTCACCTAACTAGTTTTGATTCTCCCTTGTATGTCCAAATCTATGCTAATCTAAAAGATGCCATTTTTCCCCCAGATTAGTCTATGAATCAGAAAAGGAATTTCATACACCAATCTTCTCGTTACACCCTAATTGCTGACATTTTTTACCTACGTGGTCTTGATGGTACCCTCCTTCGATGTATCAAATGTGATGAATCAAAAAAGGATTACAAGAGGTACATGGTGGTATTTGTGGGACTCATTCAAGTGGACTAACCTTGGCAAAGAAACTTATTAGAACGGGTTATTATTGGCCAACTATGGAAAAAGAATCATTCATCTTTGTGAAAAAATGTTCAAAATGTTAGATTCATGGGAATCTCATTCACGCTCCTACTTAGGAATTGCAACCCTTCACCACAACATGGCCTTTTGCTTAGTGGGGATTAGATCTGGTTGGCAAGATACATCCATCATCATCAAATGGACACAAGTTCATTATAATGACCACTGAGTACTTTACTAAGTGGATTGAGGTTGTCCCTTTAACAATTGTTACTAGAAAACAAATTTCATCCTTCATTTTTAACTATATCATATATTGGTATGGCATTCCCAGCTCTATTATCATAGATAATGGAAGGCCTTTTAAAAATCAAGATGTTGATGAACTCTGTGAAAGATTTCACATCCAACACAAGTTCTCTACACCTTATTATCCACAGGGAAATGGCCAAGCAGAGGCTTCAACCAAAACAATTTTGAAGATTATGAAGAAAAATGTAAATGATGTCAGCCATGATTGACATGTACAATTAAATCCAACTTTGTGAGCATACAAAACCGGTATTCGCATGCCAACGGGTGCTACACCATATGCTTTGGTTTATGGAGCATAAGCCATTTTTCCATTAGAAGTTGAGATTCCCTCGCTTCGGGTATCGCTGAAGGGGCTCATAAATGATGAGGATTACAGAGTATCAAGATTGCAAGAGATGGAATTGCTTGATGAACAAAGGAAAAGTGCAGTTAATCATTTAAAGGGGTATTAGCAGGTTATGTCCCATAGTTACAATCATAGACTCAAACCACGAGCTTTTCAAGTGGGTGATTTGGTTCTGAAAGAAAACCCTCGTAATCAGCAAGAGCGGGAAAAGAAAGGAAAGTTTGAGCCCAATTGGTTGGGTCCGTTCATCATCATTATAGCATATGGATCAGGGGCATATCAGTTATCAATGCCAGAAGGGGACCTATTTGAAGATCCAACCAACAATATTCACCTGAAGAAGTTTTATGATTGAAAAATATCAAGAAACAGTATAAAAAGTCATGAAAAAATTCATAAAAATTGGAAAATGTCTTAAAGAAAATTCTCATCAGGGTGAAAACCTGGCAAATAGGCATCCTTTTGACATTAAAAAAAATCAAAAAGAGAAAAAAATACAAAAAAAATTCAAAAAGAGAAAAATACAAAAAAATCAAAAAGAGAAAAAATACAAAAAAATCAAAATTCAAAAAAATCATAAAATCAGAAAAAGTGCAATAAAAACAAATGGTGAAAACCTTAAAAATAGGCATTGTTTGTGATTTAGTTGGCTCTCCCATCTATTAAGATTCATATCTATTTTTCATCAGCATCATAGGCATGCCTAGCCATCATATCCACATCATGCGCCCAACATCTCCTTAAAACGAAAAGGATTTCGTCATGGCTTGCTGATTAGTGTTATCCTTAGCATTAGATTGTGTCTTAATATGGAGTTTAAGTGTGAGGTCATTGGTGGTAGTTATCTTTTGAATCTTTTCAATAGGTAAAACGACAACATGTGCCAAGTACAATTAGACTAGGTTTAAACAGTTGTTTGACAGGAAACTGAACAAATTGGATGATCTTAATCTGAATAAAATGAATGACAAACTTAAGGAATAAGTTGAATTGATTGTTTTGACATTTGATGAGATCATATCTTTGGAGTGGTTCAATGATGTATTGAACTAGAATCACAAGGAAGGAGTATGATTTTTCTTTGGTTGATGTCTGAAAGCTAATCATTAGTATTGTGCAAATTTGTCATGGGACATGCTCTACAACGTATCATTGATGACATTTTGAGATTTGCATAGGAAAATGGTTAAATTTTTTCTATTTACGCGAGCAATACTCAGGTCATCTTGGTTCAATTATACCTCGATGCTTGTATTAACTTGCTATATCAAACATTATGAAAGTTGTACTCAGGTCATCATCGGTGCAAATATCCCCTTTGATGCTTGTACTAAATTTCAACATTTCAAAAGGCTCAATGATGAAAATTATGCACAAAATTGGCTCATGGAATGAGAAACAATGGAGTGGTTCATTTTGGCATTTTAAGTTTGCATGATTCATTTAGATTTGCATTTAGGGCTGTATTATAGATTTTTCGGGGATTTGAAATGTTTCATATATCTTTTAAGACGTTAATTGAGTACACTTGGATATTTATTGCATCTCATTTCATTATCATTTTTTATATTTCATCATTTTAAATCCCATTTTTTTTCATCATTTAGGTTATCATGATCATTTCAAATTATGTTTGTTCATTTTCATTATCATCATTATCATTGATAGATACCATTCATTTTTATTATCATAATCATTATCACATTGTATCATGTGCATGTCATTCATTAATCATTCATCTCATCATTTATTTTTGAACCTTTCATATCATTCATTATCGCATATAATTAATCATTCATTTATTTTTGAATCTTTCAAATCATTTTTATATCATTTTCATTATCAATTTCATTAAACACCATTTGCATAACCATACATTGACAAAAAGAAAGATGCATACATTGCATTTATCGCATACATACTCCATACATCATATAAGAAAATAACATTCATCATATCATCATGTTAAAAATCATTTTATCCAATCATAAAGCATATCCATCAAATCATTTACATCATAAAAATCACATCATCATACATTGCAGTAAAAAAAATGCATCATCATTATAATTCATATTATATGCATCCATTATCATTTCATCATCCATAAGTATGCATAATCATAAACAACATAACATAAAGAAGTAAAAATGCATACATAATCATTCATCATAAAATCATCAATGACACATGCATATCGAAATCGCCACTGCATATCATAAATCTCATCAAAATAAATGTCCATGAGTACAAGGATATCAAATGTCTGAACAAGATATATAAAATACAATGAAAGGGGTGTATCCATAAATCGTCACTGAGGAGCATCTAGATGTGGAGCATGACTATTGTTGCCTTCAGAGGTGGTAGGTCTTTTTGGGTCTCTGCTACCAGAAGCACCAATCTCTCATCTGACAGGATGTCCCACACTCTTGGTGTGACTGCGTGAGTGGGTACGTGATCGGGTCCCTGACTGCGTGTAGGCTATCCTTTGCTCGACGGGTACTGGCTCAAAATATCTCATCCTGTAATACTTCACTTGGTGGGCAGTCCTCAGTCCCTCTACCACAACCTCTCCAATGGAGGTGCTCTCAACTAACCTTCAGAGTCTCTTTGCTACTCCCTCTACCTAAATACATCGCTCTCTAAAGCTATCTCACTTTACAGTGAGCTGAGCTATCTGTGGGTTAGGAGGTGGTGGTTGTGCAATTTGTGCCTGTAACTGGCTAATGGTGACTTGTGCTTGCTCTAGCTGGCTCTAAAGAGCCTGGACCTATGCTTGAAGTATGTTAATCTGTCCATGTGATGGAGCCCTGATAGTAATACGTGGAGCCGAAGTATTGGGTTGCTCAACCACTCTGGTTGTACAAGGCCTAGTCCTGAAAGGTACATCGAAGAACAATCTACCTCTACCACCTCCATGACCCATCCCCATCATCATCGTCATCATCAGAACTATCCTCATCCTCCTCCTCATCGACATCCATGGCTACCCTACCTATATCCTCCTTTGCTCTATGTGGCTGCCCTACCTGTCCCTGTGCCTGTGCCTGTGGCTTCCGTCATGCCCATCATATAATTGGTCCACCTAATAGTGGGGTAGGCTCATCTGGACTGGTCAATTTGGGAAATGGATGTGTATAGAAATATGCCACATAATCATCTATCATGTGTGCATCTATCACCTTTGGATGAATGGCACAAAAATCTAGCTGTAGTTCAGTATACTCTACCCTCGCAGCCTCATATGTGATGAAGGGACCCCACTCTGGAACATCCTCTCGGCGTCTGGCATAATAAGCCACACCCTATGGCATCATCTGAACTCACCCATACTGCCTCG